>JAYEPQ010000006.1:9206781-9699281 GCA_036321105.1 Dracaena cambodiana | reverse complement strand
TCTTCTGGCTTCCTGTTATCTGAAAACTTTAATATCACTTTTTTATTGAGGAAGTGAAACAGAGGGCAAATTTGCTCTGTCTTGAACGAGTACATCCCGTCAGGTCGGGGCTTTTTTGGGCCTGTGTCTCTTGGATTTTAGGGTCTCGAATTCGGATTTGAATCTGATGCTCTCACAGCCTTATCTTTGTTTTTAATATTCTGTGGATATGGCCTGTTATTTGTAGAGTTTTTTGTACCACAAGTTTTCTCAATTTAGCAGATTGTATCTTCTACTTGCTCTCTTTATTTCAGCAGGTCTTTCCAGATTTTGGACTCTACAACTTCCATTTTTATCACCACACCGGTCTTGAAATTATGTTTACAAGTTTCTACTAGCATTTCCTGGGTCATACCGTGTCGGCATTGCACAATTTTTTTTCAGAAGCATTCTGTGAAGTTTTTGACCGTCTCTTCTTCTCCTTATTTTTTTGCGAGAAGGGAATAAACTGATATCTCAGTGTCATCCTCAAAAAAACATGTCAAGAACTTTTTCTCTACATCATACCAAATATTAATGGTCCCCGGAGCCAATTGTATGAACCATGTAAAAGCAGGTCCTCGCAAGGTACTCGTGAATACTTTGATCATTATGAGATTATTTCTCATTAGATGATTAGCCTGCAACAAGAAATAATATATGTGCTGATTTGGAGACCCCTTTCTATCATATGATTCTAATTTGAGGGGTTTGTATTTTTCGGGATAAGCGGCAAAGTCCCACTCAAGCGGGTATGACCTTGAAACCCCCGATTGCTTTAGCTCCTTTTTCTATACCAATGCATCGAGTTGCCTCTGCAGCTTGTTGGTGGTAAAATTTCCAAAAGTAATGAATAAAAGGAAATTTCCAAGCAGAACGCGGAGCTAATTCCATAGCTCCATGTTTGGCTAAGATTTAGCCTCGCGTTGAGTAAAACATAGAGCTAAGTTTATAGCTCCACGTTCAGGGTATTTTAACTCCGCATGTGCAGAATTCTAATTCGATTGTGATTGAAATTTAGGCTTATCCAATACCCAAATTGATCCAATCAGAATCTTAAATTGATATGAGATTTGGGCTTATCCAATATCCAAATTGAGTCCAATCAGAATTCAAATTCAAGATATTTTAAATCAAGACTAAGATATTTTATTAGAATTTTTTATGAGTACAAAAATCTTTTATTCCTATTCCTATGGAAACCTTCTATTCCTATTCTTATGGAAATCTTCTATTCCTATTCCTATGGAAACTCTCATAACCAACTAAAATCTATAAATACCCTCTTTGAGGAGACTTTAGGGATCCATGATCATCAATTTATAATCTAAAAGATCGATCTTTAATAGATATTTGAGCTTTTGGATCTTCTGAAGAATTCAAGTTATGTGTGAGAGCCTTGAATCCATCAAGACTAGCAGAGAAGATCCAAGGCCGGCCATTTTCTTCATCGAGTAGAAGATTTCCATGCCAGATCATTAAAAAGAGCTACTTGATGGTCCCATCGCCACATAAAACCCACAAATCATTGTAAAAGAGAGCGATAAATTATAAATCCTCTCGTTTGTTTTCTTTTGTTCTCTTTCATTGTAATAAAGTTGTATTCAATGGAAGAAAGCATGATTTTTGCGACGAACAAACTAGCGACCACACTGCGAGACGTCTCTTTTACTAAAAAAGAGATCATGGCACAATCTGACGTGGGAAAGATCAGATCCGTTGTTGATATGCTTGTCGTGGAGATCGACCAGCAGAAATACGAGGAGTACCTCTCCTCTGAATCAGGTACCCTGACCGAAATGCGGCGCTATCGCCGTGTGAGCTCCAATACCCGTAAATCGGGTAATCGAAAATCCACCATTAAACTGGGACCCTTAGAGCCCATGGCTATAGAGCCGTTGTTTGGGTAGAAAACCCTAACAGAGAAAGGTCTCGCTGCTGCCGGAGAAGGCCCAGAAACTGGTCTAACCAAGACTCAACTCTACAATCAAAATCGTTAAGCAAGGTGGAGAGCCCTTAAAGCTCGCGTTAAACGCGAGGCTAATGAAGTGGTAGAACGCGAGGCTATTGCATCGGCGAATTGGCTTACGTCAATCACAAGACCAGTCAAGAACACATTAAATGCGAACTTATGACTAAGCCAGCATGTGATTCTCCACACGAGGCTACTATTTCTGGATTTAAAATCAGAAAAATTAACACAACCCGCGTAAAATGCAAGGATAATCTTATGACAGAGCCAGCGAGTGATGGAGACTCTTCACACGAGGCTATTGAATTTCAAAAGAAAACTGAGCCAAGCGTAAATCGCAAAGCCAGTAAAACTTGCGTTAGTCGTAAGGTTTGTTACAATTACGTTAATCGCAAATATAACCACGCATATGATTTACCATGTGAAACTATCAACCTTAAACTTGAGCCAAGCATAAATCGCGAGGCCAGTAAAACTTGCGTTAATCGCAACGTTTGTTACAATCGTGTTAATTGCGAAGATAACCACACGTATGACTTACCATGCGAAATTATCAACCTTCAACTTGAGCCAAGCGTTAAGCGCAAAGCAAAAGATTCTTGCGTAAAATGTAAAGCGGTGCCAGCATGTGATTCTCTACGCGAGGCTAAGCATAAAGCAGAAGATGAATTTTCTTAGAAATGCCAAGCCAGTGTAAAATGCGAGGCTAGCGTAAATCGCGAAGCTAATGAAACTTGCGTTAATTGCAAAAATTGCATTAAACCCGAAGATAAAATTTGCGTAAATCGCAAGAATAAGCCAGCGTGCAAAAATTTCTCTCCACGCGAGGCTAAGATACTAGGAGTTAAACTTCTGTAAAAATGCCAAGCCAGGATAAAATGTGAGACTAGCGTAAAATGCGAAGCTATTGCCCAGCCTCGCATAAATGATCTAAAACGCGAAGTTACGGTCCAGCCTTGCATAAATAGCTCAAAACATAAAGCTAACTACTAGCTCCTCGTGAACTAGCCAAAATACAAAGTTAAGGCTAATAATCAGGGTGTTTGAGCACCAATTCAACACCACCACTTCCAAGAAGCTTTAGCAAGCTCCCGAACTCTCCCGACAACCAAGTGGGCCCCACACCCTAAATTCTTCATCTAAAGTTCTCGATATCAAAGATTACTTGACAGGTAAAAAGAGCATGACTCAAGCTCAGCCACACTCAACATGTCATTGTGAGCAACTCATTACAGTCGTGTCTGCTATATTGGATAATTGCTGTTGTACTAAGAAGAGAGTGTCTGTATTTAACAGAGTAAACGAGTATCGTCAAGATACTTCAAAGAGAAGAAAGAATAATCTGAGATACAAAATTAAAAAAAAAGAATTAAATGCAGTGACCTCAAATATGATCGACAAAGGCAACAAGATTAAGGAGAAAGAATATGAGTCAGATGCAGACGATGAAGAACCTCGTCATGTCAACCGACTCAAATCAGCCGCTGTCACTCCTCAAAATTACAAGAAACTTGCAAATCGTTGTTATGATAATGACAGCGACAATTCGGCCCATAGCTTCCATACAATCTTGTGCATCCTCCCGACCACTGAAATCACACTCACACAAAGTGAACAGGTCCGATGACATTGACCAGAGGATAGAAGCCCAAGAGCAGATGATTTGAGATCAGCAAAAGGCTATTAATGACCTCAACCAAATGCTTCTAAAAGTGGTCGAAAATACTCAAAAGATAGTCGAAGATAGTGCGAAAACTTCTTCCTCAGAAACACCACCAAAGAAAGACGATGAGATACCGTTTAAAATGAATGACGACAATAAGGAAGAAAAGGCTTATTCGACGCATGAGAAAAATGACAAATACTCTTTCCATGATCCTCATGAAGAAAAGATCGAGAATTGCAAAGCTAACTGAATGCTCTAATGGACAAGAAAGAGTTGAAAGAATCGGGGGTTTCAAGACCATATCCGCTTGAGTGGGACTTCGCCTCCTATCCAGAAAAATACAAGCTTCTCCAATTGGAGTCATATGACGGGAAGGGATCCTCAAGCCAGCTCTTATATTATTTCTTATCACAAACAGGTCATCTAATGGGAAATGATCCCATAATGACCAAAGTATTCACAAGTACCCTCCGAGGGCCTGTTTTTACATGGTTTATGCAGTTGTTCCTGGAGATAATTAATACTTGGTACGATGTCGAGAAGCAGTTCTTGGCACGTTTCTTTGAGGATGATACCAAAATATCGGTTCATTCCCTCCTTGCTACAAAACAAGGAGAAGAAGAAGCGATCAAAACCTTTATTGAATGCTTCAGGGAAAAATCCGTGCATTGTTGACATGGTATGACCCAAGAAACTCTGGTAGAAATCTGTAAGTATAATTTCAGGACCGGTGTGCTGATAAAAATGGGAGTTGTAGAGTACAAAACTTGGAAAGATCTGCTGAAGTAGGGATAGTAGGCGGAAGATATAATTCGCTGGATTAAGAAATCTCGTGGCTTAAGAAACTCTATAAATAACATGCCATATCTACAGAATCCTAAAAATAAAGGGAAGGCTGTGATGACATCAGTTGCAGATCCGAAACCAAGACCTCAGAATCCGAGAGGTGCATATCAAAATATGCCCCAACAAGATAGAACTTATATATTCAAGACTGAGCAGATAGTTACTTTGTTCCATCTCCTCCTCAAAAAGGGTATGCTGAAACTTCCAGAAAATGGAAAATCAGAAGACGCTAATAAAACCAATGACCCTAACTATTGCCTGTATCATCGAAACGTCGGGCACCCAACTAAGGATTGCTATCATCTTAAGAATCGAATTCAGGCAGTGATAGAAGCCGGAGTTCTCACCCTTAAAAAGGAACAGAAGAAAGTTTCTGTAAATATAACAACTTTGGTGGTAGGAACCAATGAGTTTCCTGCCAGAGCGACCCCTATACCAGTAGGGAAGCCAATATCGACACCAAGCATGGGCAATCCTCACTTGCAAGCTGGCCCCTTGGCTACGCTCCAAATCACAGTTGCGACCGAGTTGTCCTCATTAGCTAGCAGCCGGATTGGGCGGGAGGTGTCGAAAATATTGACGGTGATAAGTATCATTTTAATCTTGCTACTCTTACTAGCCATTAGAATGGCTAATTGAGTGGTATAAATAAAAAAAATTTGCCCAATACTGTTAAAGTGGCGGGAAGAGAAGATCAAGTTCCTTACTAACCCTATCATACTGGGGATAAAAGTATGAAATCAAATACCCAATGTTGTTAAAGGCAAACGGGAGAGGAAATCAATTTCTCCTTAACTCATCATACTGAGGGGAATAGTATGGCTAGTCCAACGCAAACGACGATTGGTAAAGGCTAATTAAATCCATTGATAGCTGGAGGTTTGCTAAAAATCCCATAAATTCTTTCATGTTAAGTTTCTACCTTTGACAGTGAGATGTAGTTCAAGTAACGCGTGAGAGTCTTGAACCGTCTCCACCAAATTATTAGGCATGTGCAATTAAGTGCCGCTACCAAACGTCAGGCATGTGCAATTAGGTACCTCTGCCGAAACTCGATGATCCTGACTTAACCATCTTGGCGTATGCAAATTCAAGTTACGCGAAAGAGCACTTGAACCGCCTCCATCAAAATTCCAAACATGTGTGATTAGGCATCTCTACAGAATTTCTTGATCTTAACTTGCTCACCTTGAAGATTCAAAGTATTTCAAAATTTGCTAAGTCATAAGTTATTTTGAAAATTTTGGAGGGGGTTCTATTGGTGGTAAAATTTCCAAAAGCAATGAAAAAAAGGAAATTTCCAAGCAGAATGCGAAGCTAACTCCGTAGCTCCGCGCTTGGCTAAGATTTAGCCTCGCGTTGAGTTAAACGCAAAGCTAAGTCTATAGCTCCATGTTCAGGGTATTTTAACTCCACATGTGCTGAATTTTAATTCGATTGTGATTGAGATTTGGGCTTATCCAATACCCAAATTGAGCTCAATCAGAATCTTAAATTGATTGTGATTGAAATTTGGGCTTATCCAATATCCAAATTGAGTCTAATCAGAATTCAAATTCAAAAGATTTTAAATCAAGACTAAGATATTTGATTAGAATTCTTGATGAATATTAAAACATTCTATTCTTATTCCTATGGAAATCTTCTATTTCTCTTCCTATGAAAGCCTTCTATTCCTATTTCTATGAAAACCTTCTATTCCCAATCCTATGGAAACTCTCATAACCAAGTAAAGTCTATAAATACCCTCTTTGAGGAGACTTTAGGGATCCATGATCATCAATCTTTAATTTAAAAGATCAAATTTTAATAGATCTTTGAGTTTTTGGATCTTTTGATGGATTCAAGTTACGCGTGAGAGCCTTGAATCCGTCAAGACTAGCAGAGAAGATCCAGGGCCGGCCATCTTCTTCATCAAGTAGAAAATTTCTATGTCAGATCGTCAAAAGGAGCTACTTGATAGGTCCCATCGTCACATAAAGCCCATAAATCATTGTAAAAGAGAGCAATAAATTATAAATCCTCTCATTTATTTTCTTTTGTTCTCTTTTATTATAATAAAGTTGTATCAATGGAAGAAAGCAAGATTTTTGCGACGAACACAGGTTCTCAATCTTTTCTTCATGAGGATCATAGAACGAAAACTTATCGTCTTCTTCATGCACTGAGTAAGATTTTTCTTTTTTATTTTCTTTTTCTTCATTTATCTTAGGTGGCAGTTCCGAGGAGGAGCTGTTAGTCTTATCTTCGACTATTTTCTGAGTATTTTTGACCACTTTCAAGAGTATTGCCTTGAAGTCATCGATAGTGTTTTGTTGGTTTCGAATCATTTGCTCCTAGGCTTCCAACCTTAGGTCCACATCATTGGACGTGTCCACTACGTGTGATGCCGATTTTCTTGGTCGGGAAAAAGCATAAGATTGTGGGGAGGCTATGACTGAATTGTCGCTATTATCATCGTAAGAACCGTTTGCAAGTATCTTGTAATTTTGAAGAGCGGCGACACCTGACTTGAAGTGAGTGAAATGGTAAGATTGCTCGTCATCTGCATCCGACTTATTTCTTTCCTCCAAGACCTTTTGCCTTTACCGACTATATTTGAGGTTATCGTCCTCAATTTTTTTCTCGATTCTATACTTTAGATTATTCTTTCTCCTTTTTGGAGTATTTTTATGAGACTCATTTATTCTGTCAAATGCTACAACAATAATTATTTAATACAACAAATATTAATTGCTCGCAATGGCATGTTGAGTGCGATTGAGTTTGATTTGCTTTCCCTTTATTTGTCAAGTATTCTCTGAGATCAATAACTTTAGGAGATAAAGAATTTTCAGTTATATTTTGGTTGTGGGGCCCACTTGGCTGTCGGAGATGTCTGGGTGCCTGCTAAAACTTTTTAGTGTTGATGGCATTGAACTGCTGATCTGTTAGATGTTTAATGTTTTGTTTATCAGCCTTGATTCTATATACTGGCTGTTTTGTGTGGAGCTAATAGTTAGCTTCATGTTTCATAGCACTTACGTGAGGTTGAGCTGTAACTTCGCATTTTACGCTACCCCCGCGTTTTACGTTGGCTTGGCATTTCTGAAGAAGTTTAACATCTATTAGTTTTTTTTTGCCTCGCATAGGGAAGTATCCTCGCATGCTGGCATAACCTTGCAATTTATGCAAGAATTCTTGGCTTTGCGCTTAATGCTAGGCTCAAGATTTTGTCCAAATTTAATAGCCTTGCGTGGAGAATTTTCATCGCACGCCGGCTTATTTTCAATTACTTTGTGATTAATATGAACTTTGACATTCTTGCAAGTTTTATATTCAAGTTCAGTAGCCTCTCGTGGAGAGATTTCGTCACACGCTAGCCTGCCTCTGAGATTAATCTCACATTTTACGCGAGTGTTGTCAATTTTTTTGGTTTCATGTGTAGGATCTGTAGCCTCATGTGGAAAGACTTTTTCACATGCTGGCTTAAAGTCACCTTCGCATTTTACATGATTTTCACTAGTTTTGTGATTAACGCAAGCCAGTTCGCGACGTAAAGTCATAACCTCACGTTCTGCTTTTGCCTCAGCTTCGCATTTTACGCAGGCTTTGAGGGCTCTTCGTCTTGCTCGACGATTTCAATTACGGAGTTGCGTTCTGATGAGGCCAGTCTCCTAGCCTTCTTCAGCAGTAGGAACGACACCTTCCTTAGGATTTTCTACTCAAATGACGGCTCTATAGCCGCGGACTCAAAAAATCCCTGATTAATGGAGAACTCCTTATTACTAGATTTATGGGTTTTAGAGATCACGTGACAATAGCGTCGCGTTTCAGTCAGATCACCCGATCCAGAGGAGAGATATTCTTTATACCTTTGTTGGTTGATCTCAACGACGAGCACATCCACAACTGATCCAATTTTTTTCATGTCGGATTGCGCCATGATCTCTTATTCAGTAAAAAGAGACGTCTCCAACTGTGGTCGCTAGTTTGTTTTCTATAAAAATCTTGTTTTCTTCCATTGATTATGATGATTATAACAAAACAAGAACAATAGAAAAGAAAACGAGAAGATTTATATATTATCGTTGTCTTACAATAAAAGTGGTTCTAATGTGGTGATGGAATCTAACTAGTAAAATATGTTGACGATCCAATATGAAGATTTCTCTTTGAAGAAGATGATGGCTGGCCTTAACTGTCTCTCTGCTGATTTCGATAAATTCAAGGCTCTCGCGTGTAATTTGAACTTCAAAAAGATCTCCAAGGTTTCAAGGATCTCTCGCATAACTTGAATTGCCAAAGACATCTAAAGTCTTCTAAAAGAGCCTATTTATATACTTTAGTTGGTTATGAGAGTTTCCATAGGGATAGGAGTAGAAGGCTTTTGTATTTATCATGGATTCTAATCAAATATTTGATTTTGATTTAAATCTCTTAAATTTGGATTCTGATTGGACTCAATTCGGGTATTATATATTTTCAAATCTCAATCATAATTAATTAAAGATTCTGAGATCTGCCCATGAGGAGTTAAAGGATCTGGACGCAGAGCTAAAGTTTTAGCTTCGTGTTTTACTTTGACGCAGAGCTAACCTCTGGCCAATGCGAGGCTATGGACTTAGCTCCACGTTCTGCAAAGCTAGTTGCCCTCTTTTCTTTATTTTGGAATTTTTACCTCCAACAATATATATATATATATATATATATATATATATATATATATATATATATATATATATATATAATCCTAATAAATTATTAAGATTTATTTGCCAACAATATATATATATATATATATAATCTCTATTCTTTATTTGCCAAGTCCAAATCACTTAAAACAGTAATTTATATATTATTAAGGAGATTGAAAAATCTGTGGTCAAAAACAGCAAATTAGAGGATTTCTTTTGCTAAAAACCATTTCCAATTAGATTTCCCATATCAGCTAACACAATCTTCCTCTCGCTCTTCCGATCTAAATCCCTCTTCCTCTCTCTCTCTCTCTCTCTCTCTATCTCTTTCTCTCTCTCTCTTAGTAGTCCTCTCAAAAGCTCTGATCGGTCATCTCTATCCAGTTATTGAATGCTAGGCAGACTCTAGTTTCTGGCGAATACCACTCTTCATAGACTAGAGCTTCAAGGTGAATGAAGTAACCTAATCTCGCGACCTTGCATCTCTTCTATAGCCTTCATCTCTTATGTTTTTCTCTAAATTTCACTATGGAAACTGCTTTGTTCTCTCTCCAACCTCCAATTTAAGCGCTGTTTGTAGTCTAGAAGTGGTGAGTTGGTTATTAGAGCTTACCGGAGTCCTGCACTTGACCACACCCCCTCCCGCCCAGGTCCCAATAGGCTGAGACTGAGATCATCAAAATATCGAGAAATGGGTATAGATTGGTTGAATCGCATAAGATTTTTGTATAATGGCTCGAGTAAATAATCCTAATAAATTGAAGTACTTAATTTAGTTTAATATAATTTTGTCAAATTTTATATGTCATGGTTTGAATGCTTTGTAAAATTCCAGAGCTTCAACTCTAGTTGTGTACTGTTACTCATCCGATGTAATGAGTTAAAGACATGTCGAAGTATACATATTATGCTAAACTTATTTCTAGAGCTATTATCTACTTCTATGATCTGCCACTTGTTGCAGATGCAAATTAATACCCATACCTGTTGGCAGTGAAAATTTCTAAGTTAAAAGGATTTTCCACAACAGACCGCGGAGCTAACTCAGTAGCTCCGCGTTTGGCTACTTTTGCCTCGCGTTTGAGTAAAACGCGGAGATGTTTAATAGCTCCGCGTTCTGGTTTCTTAGCTCCGCGTTTTGATGAGATTATCTCCGAGTGAACAGATAACCAGAATCCTAAATTGATTGAGATTAAAATTTGGGGTTATCCAAATATCTAAATTGAGTCCAATCATAATCCTAAATTGATTGTGATTGAGATTTGATCTTATCCAATACTCAAATTGAATCCAATCAGAATTCTAAATCAAGAGATTTAAATCAATATTAAATATTTGATTAGAATTCTTTATGAATACAAAATCCTTATTTCCTATTCCTATGGAAATCTTGATTCCTATTCCTATGGAAACCTTCTATTCCTATTACTATGGAAACTCTCATAACCACTAAAGTCTATAAATACCCTCTTTGAGGAGACTTTAGGGGAATCAATATATACAAGATCAATCAATCAAGAAGATAGAGGATCAATCAAGAATAGATCAATCAATTCATGATCATCTATCTTCAATCTCTTTGATCCTTCGGCAATTCTAGTACGCGAGAGAGCCTTGAAGCCTTTAGTGGTCTTCATCTTCTTTTTGGGCATCGGAAGTCTCCTATCGATCCTTTGGCAATTCAAGTACGCGAGAGAGCCTTGAAGCCTTTGCTGATCATCTTCTGAAATCTTGGAGAATTCAAGTTACGCACAGAGCCTTGAGTTCGTGAAGATCAGAGAAAATCACCATCTTCTTTCTGGAGTTCTTGAGAAGTTCGAGTTACGCGAGAGAGCCTTGAACAAATCAAAACCAGAGAAGATCGTCTATGTTCGGCCGATATCTTTAAAAGAGAAGATTTCAACGTACCGATCGTCCAAAGGAGCTGCTTGACAGATCCCATCGCCACAGATCCCACAAACTATTGTAAAAGAGAGAGATTAAACATATAAAATCCTCTCGTTTGTTCTCTTTTTATATCTTGTTCACTTCCGTTGTAATCTAAGATGTATTCAATGGGAGGAAGCGAAGGAACTTTTGCGACGAACAAACTGGCGACCACAGTGGGAGCCGTCTCTTTCACTGATGAAGAGATTGTGGCGCAATCGGACGTTGACTTGATCGGATCTGAAGTAGACATGCTGGTCGTTGAAATCGACCAGCAGAAGTACGAGGAGTTCCTCTCCTCTGGATCAGGTGACTTGGATGAGACACGGCACTATCGTTGCATGTACTCCAATGCCCGAGTGACAGGTAGAAAGGTATCCACCGAGAGACGGGGATCCTTGGAGACTGCGGCTATAGAGCCGGAGTTCACACAAGAAATCCTAGCCGAGGATGAGCTTCCGATTGCCGAAGAAGATGTGGGAACTGGACTGACCAGGACCCAACTCCGGAACAGGGACCGGAGAGCGAGGCGTAGAGCCCTCAAAGCCCGCCTTAGACGCGGAGCTAACTATAGAGGACACGAGGCTATGGTCCCTCGCAAATTGGCTCGCGCTACCCGCGAGACCAATCTCTACCGCGTTAAACGCGAAGATACAACTTGCCTTAAAAGCAAGGAAAAGCCAGCGTGTGATTTTCCACGCGAGGCTGGTAATACTAGCGAGTTACGCAAAATTCCTGACACTCGCGAGTTACGCGAGTATAAAAATTATTCAAAGCCAGCGTGTGATTCTCCACGCGAGGCTATTACTGTGCCTAGCGAGAGACGCGAAACCAGTAAGGGTTGCACTAGTCGCAGAATACCCAACACTCGCGAGTTACGCGAGTATAAAAATTATTCAAAGCCAGCGTGTGATTCTCCACGCGAGGCTATTACTGTGCCTAGCGAGAGACGCGAAGCCAGTGATACTTGCAATAAATGCAAGACTTCTGACACCCACAAGGAACAGGAAGATGATTGGCAGATAGTTCTCAGTCGTAAAAACCGCGCTAAGCGCGAAGCTATGATCTGCGTTAATCGCAAAGATAAGCCAGCGTGCAAGAACTTCCCTTCACGCGGGGCTATTATTCCAGAAGCTAAACTTCCAAGGACACACCAAGCCAGCGAGAAACGCGAGGCTAGTATGGATAAGCGCGGAGCTATTCTTCAGGCCCGCAATATGAAACGCGAGGCTATTCCTAAGCCACGCGAGGATCGGTTCGACCCCAGAGTCAGGGTTGATCAATCAAAGAAGCTTCAGTGGATTCCTAAACACTCTCAAGAGTTGAATGGACCTCTTGATTTCATGGCTAGAGGCACTGACCTCAGGGAGCATCTCTCTAAGAAGAGAGGCATAGACCAACTTCAAGTTGAACATAGTTGCCATTGCCAGCAACTTATGACAGCAGTATCAGCCGTGATGAATAACTGTGGCTGCAGCAAGAACAGGATATCTGTGTTCGACCGATTAAATGAGTCAAACCAGAATCCTGCTAAGAAAACAAGAACCACTCCCCTGAAACAAGGGAGAGCTGTAACTTCCAACATGGTAGGAAAAGGGAAGAAAATTGCAGAGACGGATGATGATTCAGAATCGAGAGATGATGAACTTCATCGTATTACTCGACTAAGATCAGGAGCTGTCCCGTCCTGAAATTATAAGAAGCTCGCAGGGGGTTCTTACGACGAGAACAGCGATAATTCCGCTATAGCCTCGCCCCCACCTCTATATCGTCTCGGCTACAGAAGTCAGCATCGCACATGGCAGATAAATCTGGTGATATCAATCAGAGATTTGAGGCTCAAGAAAGAATTATTCAAGAGCAACAGAAAACAATTGAAGACCTTAAGATGCTACTTTTAAAAGTTGTTGAAGATAATGCTAAACAGGGCAAGAAGAATCCAAATGAAGAAGAACAGGAGGAGAAAGCCCACTCGATGCATGAGGAAGAAGATAGATTTTCTTTCCATGATCCGCATGAAGAAAAGCTTGAAAAATTACAGAATCAACTCGAAGCCTTGATGCGTAAAAAGGAGTTGAAGGAGTCAGGAGTCTCTAGACCATATCCAGCAGAATGGGATGTGGTACCCTATCCTCCAAAGTATAAGCCGCTCAAGTTGGAGCCCTATGACGGGAAGGGATCGCCCAGTCAGCACATCTATTATTTCTTGTCCCAAGCAGGACACTTAATGGGTAATGATCCCATCATGACCAAAGTATTTGCAAGTACTTTGCAAGGGCCTGCCTTTACTTGGTTCAGCAGCTGCCCCCAGGTACTATTAATACCTGGTTAGATATTGAGAAATTATTTCTCTCATGTTTCTTCGAGGATGACACCGAGATTACGGTTCATTCCCTCCTTGCAACTAGGCAGGGGGAACAAGAAGCGGTTAAAGATTTCATAGAAAGGTTCCGGGAGAAGTCCGTACATTGTAAACACGGAATGATCCAGGAAACTCTAGTCGAGACATGTCGACACAACCTTAAGACCAATGTGCTCCTCAAAATGGGGGCCGTAGAGTCTAAGACGTGGAGGGACCTGCTCAAACAAGGAGAGCAAGCTGAAGACTTGATTCGCCGAGTTGAAGAGTCCCGCGGGCCAAGAAGTGCTGGGGGTAGTAAATCATATACCCAAAACAACAGCAACAAGAATAAAGGGAAAGCAGTAATGTCATCAGAAACTGCTCCTCAGAAAACCAGTCCTCCGCCAGAGCCGAAATCTCAAGGTCAGCGAGGATCAAGGCAAATTAGACCGCAGCAAGAAAGGAATTACACTTTCAAAGCTGAACAGACACCAGTCCTCTTTCACCTGCTCCAAAAGAAGGGAATGCTAAAACTTCCGGAGAATAAGAAGCCAGAAGATGTTGGTAAGACAAAAGATCCCAACTACTGTCTCTATCACCAGAATGTTGGACACCCCACCCGGGATTGTTTTCCCCTTAAGAACAGGATCCAAGCACTAATAGAAGCTGGGGTTCTGACGCTTAAGGAAGAGCAGAAGAAGGTCACTGCCAATATGGCAACCATAGTGGTTGGAACCCACGAGTTTCCCGCAGGAGTGACCCCAATCCCTAAGGGTAAGATGGTCACGAAGAATCTTGATCCGCACAACAAAGCCCAAGAGGGACTTGTCCCCGTAACAACCCAAAAGGGGGAAGTTATGTGGGTTCACCCCGACTTATTGGAAGATGAACAATGGACTGCTTCAAAAGGTCTAGAGAAGAAGCGGGCTGTCAATGCCATTTCTGCGGATATAAAAGGAGAATATATAGTTTCGGGAGCCTTCACAGATTCTGAAGAAGAACCCAAAACTATGGCCACCCATCAAGATGGGGTAGGCCCTTCCAGTACTCGATCTGGAAAGACATATCTTAAGGACTACACTAGAGTGGATCCAAAAGATATCTATGCAGAACTCGCAAAGCCTGCGAAGCAGAAAGGACTTCGTTTTCAGAAGAATCCTACGAGAGATGAAGGAGCCAAAGAAACTCCCTTCGAATTTGACATAATTGCGCAGTTGGCTAACATCCCAGCGCGAGTAACGCTTTACGAATTGTTGAGATTATCAAAATCAACACGTGAAGCTCTAAGAGAGGCCTTGGCAGACTCTGAGTCGTTCCTAGCTCAGATCGTCGAGCTGGCCATCAAAGAGCGGAACTCTTGCCCCCACTGTCATCAGGTGAGGAGGCAAGTCCCACAAATCATCTTCTCTCCAGAAGACATGCAGGTGAGGAATATAAAGCATAATAGGCCTTTATATTTCACTGGATATGTCGGGTCCACAAAAGTGGACCGAATTCAGATTGATCCAGGTTCTGCACTCAACGTCGTTTCCAGTAGATTGATGCAGCTGTTGGGGATTTCCCTTCATCGCTTGACACCTACACACACTACCATCTATGGATTCAATGCTAATAATAGCCATCCTCTTGGTAAGATCCGATTGCGGTGTCAAATTGGAGACTTGAAAACGGAGGTTACATGCTACGTAATTGATGCTGATACCTCATACAATATTTTATTGGGGCGACCTTGGATCCACTCTCATATGATAGTTCCGTCGACTCTTCACCAGTGCATGAAATATTGCGATGAGGAAGGAGAGGTCCGGACACTAATTGTTGACAAGCAGCCATTCAAAGGGTTGGAAAATTACTTCACAGATGCTGCACTCTACAAGCCAGCACATGAAGCCTCCAATGACAGTCTTAGCAAGTCTCCAAGGCCCGACGACAGTGGTAATGAAGCCGACACTGAGTACGAGCTCCTTGGAGAAGATGATGGGGGTGATTACGAAATCAACCCTCACCTAGATCTTAGCTTAGTTCTTGATAATATAGTGGATGTAATAGAAAGTGAATGGGTTATTAATGAAAATGTAAAGTTAGTCTACGAGCATGCTGTAACTACTGAGTCTGAGCCCTCTTGTACCTCCACCGAAGCGGATGGCCTGACCGAACTTGAAGTTCTGGCGGCATACCATTTGCCCCTCAGGCCTTCCCTCCTCTCTCAATTAAAAATAACCGAGGATCAAGGGCACTTCTTTGAAGTGCCTCCGCGACAGAAGTCCCAAAGGCCGATCATGTTCGGCAAAGTGGCCACGTCACCTCGACAGAGACAAAGTAGTGAAAGTGATGAACAAACATCACCTCAATTTCACTTATATGAGCAAAGGTCCCGACAGATGATGGAGAAAATGGGATATAATTTTACCCAGAAGCCGGGATTAAACTTTGGAAAAGGGCGGCGGAATCTCATACCCTCGTTTAGACCGAGAGGAAAGAGCCCTGATTATTATCAGAAGACCCGCAGGGGGTTGGGCTATGTGTCTACTCCACCCTCATCGCCATCCAAGGATGAAGAGAGTTCTTCGGATAAAGAAGAAACATCTTCACCAGATTATGATTCAGATATAAGCACCGGTGCTTGGTTTCAATCTTTGACGATCAATATGGTTTCAGCCGCGCCAGAAAGCGACGAGGAACCAATTGACATTCAAGATAACGCTTGGGCTAAGCACATGGATACTCTCTGGGATGTCCGCTTTGAACAGCGTGACCCGCCTACAGAAGACAAATTAATACATGTTAACATGGGAACGGAAGAAAATCCGAAACCCATTTTCATAAGCGACACACTAACTCCTTTAGAAAAAGAGGAACTTATATCCCTTATCAAAGAGTATATAGATGTGTTCGCATGGAGTTATGAAGATATGCCTGGGCTTGACCCTCAAATTGCCACACACCGGTTAAATATAAAAGAAGATGTCAAACCTGTTAAACAGCAACAGAGGCGTTTTCGACCGGAATTGATGGAGGCAATAGTTGCTGAGGTCAACAAGCTTATACAATCCGGGTTCATCCGTGAAGAACAACACCCAGACTGGGTGGCAAACATAGTGCCAGTTCGCAAAAAGAATGGCAAAATCCGGATATGCATTGACTTTCGAGATCTGAACGCTGCATATCCCAAGGATGAATTTCCACTCTCCATCGACGTGATGATCGATAATACTTGCGGTTATGAGAGGATGTCCTTTATGGATGGCTTCTCAGGTTATAACCAAATCAAGATGCACCCGGATGATGAAAAGCATACAGCTTTCAGAACGCCACATGGGGTATACTGTTATACGGTGATGCCATTCGGATTAAAGAATGCAGGAGCCACTTACCAATGCGCAATGAGCGCCATATTTAAAGAACACCTACGCAGAACAGTAGAGTGCTACAGTAGATGACTTGGCGGTCAAAAGCAAGAATAAAGAAGATCACCTTCAAGACTTGAGGACGGTCTTTGATCTCATGAGGAAACATCATTTGAAGATGAATCCCACTAAGTCATTCATGGGGGTATCGAGTGGGAAGTTCCTTGGATTTATAATAACTTCGAAAGGAATTTTCCTCGACCCTGAAAAGGTAAAAGCAATTAGCGAGATGCCGCCTCCCCGCAATCTTAAAGAGTTGAGGGGGTTACAAGGAAAGCTCGCTTATATTCGACTCTTCATTTCCAACCTATCGGGACGTTGCCAGCCATTTTCTCGACTTATGAAGAAGGGTGTTTCTTTTGTATGGAATGAGGCATGTCAACGGGCCTTTGATGACCTTAAAGAATATCTCACCAAACCTCCCGTTCTTATGGCGCCAGTCCCTGGGCAGCCATTCTTTATATATGTAAGGGCCATGGATAATGCTTTAGGAGCACTACTTGCTCAATATAATGAGCACGGCCATGAACATGCCCTCTATTATTTAAGCAGAACAATGATTGGGGCCGAACAGCGGTATACCCCGATTGAAAAGGAATGTTTAGCCCTAGTGTTTGCTGTTCAGAAAATGCGACACTACCTTTCGGGGCAAACAATTCATGTCACATCACGGGTTAATCCTCTGAAGATTCTGATGACAAAACCAGGATCCTTGAATGGCCGATTGGCAAAATGGGCGCTCTTACTATCGCCCTATGACATACATTTTGTCCCTCAAAAGGCCATGAAGGGACAGACAATCACTGATTTCCTTGCAGACCATCCAATTTGGTCCAAATTAAAGCAGACATCAGAAGTCAACACATTTACCGGAGAACAACCTTGGCAAATGTTCTTTGATGGTGCCGCGAGACAATCTGCTGCTGGAGTGGGGGTTGTGCTAATATCCTCACATAAACATATATTGCCTAACGGTTACTCATTAACAGAACCGTGCACTAATAATGTAGCGGAGTACAATGCGCTTATTATCGGCTTAAAGATAGCTCTGCAACTGGGGGTGAACCATCTAGAGGCATATGGAGATTCTAAGCTCATTGTCAATCAGATGACATGTGAGTATGAAGTCAGACATGAAGCCCTCATCGCCTATCATCAGCTAGCATTGAGCTAGCAGGATATTTTGAACAATTCTACATATATCACGTATCTCGAAACGAGAATATTTATGCAGATGCTCTTGCCGCATTAGCCGCAACGCTGGCAATCCCGCCAGGTGAAGCTAAAAGCATCACCATTGGTAGTAGAGAACTCCTCCACCCAGATGTGGTATCTCAAGCCGAAGAGGTATGCCAGATTGGCTTAAAGTTAGAGCCCCGTGATTGGCGATTTCCGTTTGTGGATTATGCTTTGCATGGGATATTACCAGAAGATCCAAAGGAAGCCACCTCAATAAAGAGGAAGGCCCAAAGATTTTATTATGACCATAAACTTTAGACTTTGTATAGAAAGTCAAGAGGTGGTCTATTGCTACGCTGCATATCGAAAGCAGAAGCAGAACAAGTGCTGAGAGAAACACACGATGGAGTATGTGGAGCTCATCAGCCCGGTCCTAAACTTGGAGACCGTATAAGAAGGCTAGGGTACTACTGGCCGAGCATGGTTACGGAAGCAATGGCATACGCTAAACGATGTCATGCATGCCAAATACATGCCAATTTTATTCATCAACCCCAAGAATACTTGCACAATACCGTCGCAAGCTGGCCATTTGAAGCATGGGGAATGGATATTGTGGGGCCTATAACTCCCCCGTCATCCAGAGGACATCGGTTTATTCTTGCAATAACCGATTATTTTTCAAAATGGGCCGAAGCCGTGCCCATGAAAGAAGTGAAGACGACAGATGTGATCAAGTTCGTCAAGCATCATATCATTTACCGATTTGGCGTCCCTCGACGGATCATTCATGATAATGGTCCGCAATTCATCAGTCAGGGATTCTCTAGATTCTGCAACAACTTCAGAATCAAAGATATCGCTTCTACACCATATAACCCCGCGGCTAATGGGTTAGCTGAAGCTTTCAACAAGACGATTATTAAACTCCTTCGGAAGTTCGTCTCTTCCAATAAACGAGATTGGGATGAAAAGTTAGGAGAATGCCTGTGGGCTTATCGCACCACCGTTCGCACCCCGACTAAAACTACCCCGTTCTCTTTGGTTTATGGAAGTGAGGCTGTTCTGCCTCTTGAAATCCAGATACCATCATTAAGAGTGGCTTTAGCCACAAAGATGACGACAGAAGAACGCCATCAGCAAAGATTGCAAGAACTAGAGGCGTTAGATGAAAAACGTCTCAGGGCTCAACAACAAATTGAGTTGTATCAAGCCCGAATATCTCAAACGTTCAATAAGAACGTCAAACCAAGGACCTTTAAGCAAGGAGACTTGGTTCTGGCTGTCAAAAGGCCAATGGTGCTAACCCACAAGACTAAGGGTAAGTTTGAACTCAAGTGGGAAGGACCGTTTGTTGTGGAGACAGTATACTCCAGTGGAGCTTATCGCTTAATGAATCAAGACGGCGACAGGATGATGATGCCGATCAATGGCAAATTTCTAAAGAAATACTATTCTTAGTACCCCTGGAGATACGCGTCTTCTCTTTTTCTTAGGCATGCGCATTGTGCGCCTCTGACCTAAACCTTGTGTGTTTGGAGTGCCCAGTTCAAGTTACGCGAGAGAGCCTTGAACCGCCTCAAGTTTGGTTCTCAAGTTTGAACCACCTCCAGTCTTTTTCTAGGCATGCGCATTGTGCGCCTCTGACCTAAAACTGGTGCGTTTGGTTCTCAAGTTTGAACCACCTCCAATCTTTTTCTAGGCATGCGCATTGTGCGCCTCTGACCTAAACCTGGTGCGTTTGGTTCTCAAGTTTGAACCACCTCCAATCTTTTTCTAGGCATGCGCATTGTGCGCCTCTGACCTAAACCTGGTGTGTTTGGAGTGCCCAGTTCAAGTTACGCGAGAGAGCCTTGAACCACCTCCAGTTTGGTTCTCAAGTTTGAACCACCTCCAGTATTTTTCTAGGCATGCGCATTGTGCGCCTCTGACCTAAACCTGGTGCGTTTGGTTCTCAAGTTTGAACCACCTCCAATCTTTTTCTAGGCATGCGCATTGTGCGCCTCTGACATAAACCTGGTGTGTTTGGAGTGCCCAGTTCAAGTTACGCGAGAGAGCCTTGAACCACCTCCTGTTTGGTTCTCAAGTTTGAACCACCATCAGTCTTTTTCTTGGGCATGCGCAATTTGGCGCCTCTGACCCAAAACCTGGTGTGCTTAGTTCTCAAGTTTGAACAGCCCCCAATCTTCTTTTAGGCATGTGTAATTAAGCGCCTCTGACCTAAAAGTATGAATTGCCCAACGCCAACTAGGCAATGGGAAGAGAACAAGTTTCTCGCCAACCCATCATGCTGGGATAAAAGTATGAATTGCCCAACGCCAACTAGACAATGGGAAGAGAACAAGTTTCTCGCCAACCCATCATGCTGGGGTAAAAGTATGAATTGCCCAACGCCAACTAGGCAATGGGAAGAGAACAAGTTTCTCGCCAACCCATCATGCTGGGGTAAAAGTATGAATTGCCCAACGCCAACTAGGCAATGGGAAGAGAACGAGTTTCTCGCCAACCCATCATACTGGGATAAAAGTATGAATTGCCCAACGCCGACTAGGCAATGGGAAGAGAACAAGTTTCTCGCCAACCCATCATACTAGGGGTAAAAGTATGAATTGCCCAACGCCAACTAGGCAATGGAAAGAGAACAAGTTTCTCGCCAACCCATCATGCTGGGGTAAAAGTATGAATTGCCCAACGCCAACTAGGCAATGGGAAGAGAACAAGTTTCTCGCCAACCCATCATGCTGGGGTAAAAGTATGAATTGCCCAACGCCAACTAGGCAATGGGAAGAGAACAAGTTTCTCGCCAACCCATCATGCTGGGATAAAAGTATGAATCGCCCAATACCGATAAAGTAAAGGGAAGAGGAAAAGTTTGGCATTTAAGCCCAAATGTACTTCTCGACAACTCACCATGTTGAGGGGAATAGCATGGCTAGCCCAATGCAAACGGCGATTGGTAAAGGCTAATCAAATCCGTTGATAGCTGGGGGTTTGCTAAAAATCCCGTAGACCTGTCATGTTAAGGTTTTACCTCTGACAGTATGATTTGGATTATTCCTATCTCCGTTCAAGTTACGCAGATGAGCACTTGAACTTCTTTTTCTTAGGCATGCGCATTGAGCGCCTCTGACCTAAAACCTGGTATGCCCGGTTCTCAAGTTTGAACCGCCTCCAGTCTTTTTCTTAGGCATGCGCATTGAGCGCCTCTGACCTAAAACCTGGTGTGCCCGGTTCTCAAGTTTGAACCGCCTCCAGTCTTTTCTTACTAGACATGTGCAATTAGGCGCCTCTGTCGAAATCGGATGATCCTTAGCCGATTACCTCTGTATTAACAGTCTAAGTTCCGCAAATGGGCCTTAGATTGTTTTACCAGAACAATGAGTTATTTATTTGTTGAGCAAGCAAAATTCTTGAAGCCAACAAGTAAAGAGAATTATCTTCATTCATGAAGCAAAAGATTACAGAAGAAGAGCGAGTTATAGCTCTCCCAAAAAGCTTCTACAAATTTATCGACTCATTAATAATCTAATGGCGAGATTCCTCCACGGGGTGTTGAAGTTCAATTCCAGGGTTCACATACAAGAGATCTCCTCTGTAAATGTCAACTAGGATCTGTCATCTGAAATGAAGCTCAAGTTGAATTTGAAGCGCTGCAAACCCTTACATGATCATCTAACAGAAATGATCCTCAAGAAAACTTAATGGGCTGCCGCAAAGTTCTTGTAACTCCTTCAAGAGGAGCCAGAGCTTGAAAAAAACTGCAATTATGTTGTAAAGTATATACTTCTGGCTTCCTTAGAGTTACTTTCGTTGATGAAGATCGGTGCATAACCTGCTTTTGAAGATATATCAGGGAGAAGCTACATCCCAAGTCATCAGATTAGACCCAGTTCACTGCAAAAGAAGAATCAGGAGTTCCACAAAATTTGAAAAAACTTCTAAGTATATAAACGCGGAGCTAAGCTAACTTCGCGTGCAGCGGAAGAAATAGCCTCGCGTTTTAAAACGTAGAGGATGACGCGATAACTTCGCGTAACAGAGTTCCTCTCTGCCTTTTCTTTCTCTTTAATAGCCTCGTATTAAAACGCGACTGCTAATCAAAATAGCCCCGCGTTTCAAGCGCGAGGATGACGTGATAATTTCGCGTAGAGAAAGAACAGAGTTCCTCTATGTCTTCTCCTTCTCCTTTAGGCCCTACGGCTGGAGAACGGCAATCTCGCCGGTGAAGTAAACAATTGGCCTGATTAAATCAAGCCAAAACATCTCAGAATAGTTCTTAGAAGACCAAGAGTTAAGGTTTTTACCTTCGGAAGACGCTGCATTGACTGGTTCGCCACTGCGTCTACTTCCACGGTCGTTGCCATTAACGCCGACCAACGCGCGTCTAGCCAAACTCCTCTGAAATGACATCCTAATGATGAAAATCTATGGAGAGTTAAGGGGAGATCAATTGAAGATCATTCGACGACATGAGTCACTCGACTGCCAGAGTTTTGGAGTTTTCAAACTCTCCCGATGAAGAAGAAGAGGAGCCAGGAGCTCTATTTAAATAGATGATCCGCTGCTTGGTATTCGGCGCAGAAATTCGGAGTAATTAATGAAGAAATTACTCATTTCACTGAAAATGAAGTGAAGCTGATTAGCTCTGCGTAGGCGAGCATAACGCGAAGGAGACTTGGTATTCTAACTCTGCGTTTCAGTTTAAGTATCCAAATTATTTCAAAATTTGCTAAGTTCTAAGCCATTTTGAAAACTTTGGAGGGGGTTCTGTTGGCAGTGAAAATTTCTAAGTTAAAAGGATTTTCCACAACAGACCGCGGAGCTAACTCAGTAGCTCCGCGTTTGGCTACTTTTGCCTCGCGTTTGAGTAAAACGCGGAGATGTTTAATAGCTCCGCGTTCTGGTTTCTTAGCTCCGCGTTTTGATGAGATTATCTCCGCGTGAACAGATAACCAGAATCCTAAATTGATTGAGATTATAATTTGGGGTTATCCAAATATCTAAATTGAGTCCAATCATAATTCTAAATTGATTGTGATTGAGATTTGATCTTATCCAATACTCAAATTGAATCCAATCAGAATTCTAAATCAAGAGATTTAAATCAATATTAAATATTTGATTAGAATCCTTGATGAATACAAAATCCTTATTTCCTATTCCTATGGAAATCTTGATTCCTATTCCTATGGAAACCTTCTATTTCTATTCCTATGGAAACTCTCATAACCACTAAAGTCTATAAATACCCTCTTTGAGGAGATTTTAGGGGAATCAATATATACAAGATCAATCAATCAAGAAGATAGAGGATCAATCAAGAATAGATCAATCAATTCATGATCATCTATCTTCAATCTCTTTGATCCTTCGGCAATTCTAGTACGCGAGAGAGCCTTGAAGCCTTTAGTGGTCTTCATCTTCTTTTTGGGCATCAGAAGTCTCCTATCGATCCTTTGGCAATTCAAGTACGCGAGAGAGCCTTGAAGCCTTTGCTGATCATCTTCTGAAATCTTGGAGAATTCAAGTTACGCACAGAGCCTTGAGTTCGTGAAGATCAGAGAAAATCACCATCTTCTTTCTGGAGTTCTTGAGAAGTTCGAGTTACGCGAGAGAGCCTTGAACAAATCAAAACCAGAGAAGATCGTCTATATTCGGCCGATATCTTTAAAAGAGAAGATTTCAACGTACCGATCGTCCAAAGGAGCTGCTTGACAGATCCCATCGCCACAGATCCCACAAACTATTGTAAAAGAGAGAGATTAAACATATAAAATCCTCTCGTTTGTTCTCTTTTTATATCTTGTTCACTTCCGTTGTAATCTAAGATGTATTCAATGGGAGGAAGCGAAGGAACTTTTGCGACGAACAATACCTTCTCCGGAAAATCAATGTGTTGGATGGATTGGTATGCACTGAAGAGGCCAATCTTTTCATTCCTGAACCTGAGCTTGTTGCGATGGAGACTACCATCGTGAGCTGCAAACTGTCATCAATAAGACAACAAAGGCTAAGTGGTTCAAATTGTAAACATTATACTGCAACATCAAGTACGTCGTAATATCTATGAATCTGTGATGTCGTGGTAATTTGTTCAACTTATAAATCTTTAACCTTTTCTTCTCACTTGAGGTTGGCTCCTTCACACTTCACAACAAAATTTAAATTTTGAAGGGTAAAACTTGACAATAGAAACTTGTCATCTGCACATTCTTCCTAAGATGTTGGGTATTTTTTTGTTTTTTTTTTTTGTGTCAAATTTTCTTATATAAATTTACTGGTAAAACGCTACAATCACACATCTCAACTTAAGTGGTTTACATTGCGACATGGTCTCTCCTTTGCTTTCTACGGTGGTAACCATGATTGACTACAAGGGAAAATCTGTACAGTACATTGTATACTTTGTATTGGGTTATTTATTTCTCGCTAAAAGTTTTTGCCTGATACATACTAAAAAGATTGAAAACATATAAAGAAAATTTCAGTAGCACAAATTCGATTTTACTTGAACAAATTCGAATATACCACAAATTCATTATAGCACAGCTATGTTGCAGTCTATTTTCTGAAATTTCAGTATAATAGTAGCATAAATCGCTGCATTTCACAATACATGAATCATTGTAACAACAGAATTCAATGAACTTTAATACTAAAAAGAAACAAATCCTTTCAATATAGTTTAGAGCGTAACAGTGATCACAATAAGCCGTCAACACAACCATGACGGCATAAAGACCAACTAGACGCCATCAATTTCCTGATGAGCTAGCTTGAGGCTTTGTTGATGACTCAGGAGCTTGAGCTTGTGACAACAGATTGATCTCAAGTTTCTGGTTGTCGATGCTACAGTAAACAGAAATCTTGATCAAGTACCATTTCTTTCCAAGCATAGATACAGTGTTCAAAACATTCCCGGTAGCAAAAAACTGCTTTAGCTTGCCTCGGATTGATTTGTCTCATGCAAACATAGAGATTTATGAACATAGATACAAAAATTTATCAGAAATGTCACATAAATTTATCAGAACAGGTACAAAAAATTTTGAGAAACAGATATTGATAGCATTCTCACATGGAGAATCTGGATAAATTGATGTATATTGAGTGTTGACAAGCAAAACAGTCTTATCCAAAATTAATAATGGATTTTTTTTTCCCTCCAAATTTACCCCAAAAAAAAAAAAGAAAGAAGTAAGTGATGCCTTTATACTTAAAGATAAATGTAGCAAACCAAGCTTATACAATAACAAATTGAAGACATAACAAATTCACAGCTAACATACTTGACATCCATTTGAAAACTAAAAGATAAATGTAGCAAAATTATAACAAACATGCCCAACTTCCAATTTCTTTCTCAAACTGTGCTCTTCATTAGAAACCAGTACTTCCTTACTCGGTAGATCCTAACAAAATAAAAATCTTTGCATGCTTATTGAGAAAATAATATTATACTCAATTGGAAAAAAAAAAAAAAAAAACCATAGTGCATGAAATTCATACTCCATTTATCATGAGCACAAGTCAATATTCATAAAAAAAAAAATTTGTACTACCAATTTACACCAGCCTAACATCATTATAACTCAATGTACCAAAAATAAGTCTTGAAAGGATAACAATATATACTTAAAATTAGTAAACCAAGAAAGAACAACATCATCAACAAGCCCAATAAGTTGTATTAAGGAAGCTTGGGATTCAGAAATGTGGTGTGAATGAAAAATCTGCAAGGAATCTACAAAACCAAAATTATAATTAAAATCAACGATTATACACGTACAATGCATTAACTCAAAATTTCTCCAAATGACACTGTAGCAACAAATTACAACCCAAGTGTGCAAAGTTTCTGTGTTCACGTAATGGCAAACCTATTGCAAATCTTTTCAGGTTCGAGTATGAATGTGAATGAGACCATATTTAAAATAAGTTGAAACCTAAAAAGCAAAATATTGAGAGATGAAAGTAAACTACATCTAACATAAAACAGTTCAACAATATTCTTTAACAGTAGAAGGTTGGTTCTAACTCACACCTGATTCCATTTTGATTCCATTTTTATTCACTGTTTGAAGTTATTCAAGTATGTTTCTTTGGATGCCCAAAAATGTGTAGGTTGCATGATAAAGCATTTTGCTATACATGCCATTGTAGAATGAGAAAATTTAAGAAACCCACCAAGAGGCCAAATAGCCTCGCAGAATGTGAGGCTAAAATAGCCACGTGGCATGCAAGGTTATTAGCCTCATGGCCAGCGAGGCTACTAGCATCCAGAGATGCTATTTTGCAGATTTTAAACAGATTTCTATCAGATCTATAATTGATCTGGATACAGAATCAAAACCAAATATAAAGAATCTCTAAACCAAATCTAATAAAAAGAAAGTTATATATTTGATGAAGATTATAATGGGATTCCATCTTTATCTACAAGGAAATACCTATAACAACTTCATACATATAAATACCTCTACAAAAGACTCAAAAAGGACATTTGGTAAGATTTCTCTCACGCAAGAGCCTGCAGCGTTCTTCTTACTAGCAGTAATAAAGAAAAGCCAGCCCTAAAAATCTCCACCGTCATCAAGTGTCAACATTGGATCGTCAACGAGGATCGAGCACATCTCATAGCTACCTTAGATCTCATAACTTCTATAAAAGATCGAAACGATCTATAAGTCCTCTCATTTATTTTCTTTTATAAATATTTTTTCATTTTAATTGATCAAAAAAATTCTATAATATTTTTTTATGGCAATGGAAAGGGATCCGAAATTCACCGAAAACAGACTGGCGACCATAATGGGAGAAATCTCCTATACTGAAGAGGAGTGGCCCAATCCAATGTTGACAAGATTCGAAAAACAAATAAGATGTTGGTTATTGAAATCGATCAACAGAAATACGAGAAATACATGTCCTTGGACTCATCTAGTCCAACTAAGAGGAGATCCTCGTAGCAAGGATACAAAAGAGTCATGGTTTTGAATGAAAAGGAGGCCCTTATACATCAAGAGCCACTTGGACCTTCAAACACCAATTCACTAGAGCACATGGTGTCCCTTCCAACCTTAAGAGAACTTGCCATGTTTGATGCTAAAGGTGAACCAATTGCTACAAAAAAGCAGATCCAAATCCGCAACCGAAATTGGAGAGCATGCCGTAGGGCACTCAAGGTCCGTCTTCAACAAAGGGTTGAAAAAAGTGCAAAGTTGCGTGGCAACCTCAAGAATGCCAGGCTAAATTTTAGCCTAGCATGAACAAAATTGAACGCCAGGCTAAATTTCAACCTAGCATGAACAAAGTTGGATGTCAGGTTAAATCTCAGCCTACCTAGCATGAACAAAGTTGGATATCAGGCTAAATCTCGGCTTACTTAGCATGAACAAAGTTGGATGTCAGGCTAAATCTTGGCCTAGCATAAGCAAAATCGAACGTCAGACTAAATCTCAGCCTAGCATGAACAACGTTGGACGTCAGGCTAAGTTTTAGTTTAGCGTAAGTAAGAATAAGTGCCAGGCTAAATTTTAGTCTCGCATGAACAAAGATTAACGTCAGGCTAAATTTTAGCCTAGCATGAGCAAAGATGAACGCCAAACTAAATTTCAGCCTAGCATGAATAAAGATGAATGCCAGACTAAATTCTAGCCTAGCATGAACAAGGATGGACGTCAGGCTAAATTCTAGCCTACCGTGAACAAAGATGAATGTCAGGCTACGTCTCAGCCTAGCGTAGGCAAAATTGAAAATTAGACGAAGTCTAACAAAACTAAGCCAGTATACAAGGCTAGGCTAGTGCGCGAAGCTAATAAAGTTGAGCCAGCATGCCAGGCTAAACCAGTATGTGAGGCTAAGCTAGTGCGCCAGGCTAATCCAATGCACGAGGCTAAACTAGTGTGCCAGACTAATCCAGTGCGTGAGGCTAAATCAGTGCGCCACGCTAATACAGTGTGTGATGCTAACTCAGTGTGCGAGGTTAAATCAATGCATGAGGCTAATAAGCTTAACATGAGACTACTGAGAAGTACTATGCAAAACATTCTAAAGTCAACACTAGGCATCAGAGAAACCTGTGGCATGACAAATGTGATCCCCGGGACTTCTTAGAATCACATACATGGACGAATATGCCTTGCGCAAGAAGTAGGGCTTGCTTGCAAAAGATGGTCATCTCAACACATCAAGAGGAAACTCTATATTTATGAGAATACCTCACAAACAAAAGAATGGTTGTACAGCCCTATCAATTATGCTATTGCGAGCGATTAATCGCAGTAGTCTTGACCCATTGTCACTGTGAAACCCCAAGGCCATCCGTGTTTAGCTGACTATTAGCACCAGAATCAAATATCCCAAAAAAAAGTTGCCTACAAAAACAAGACTTTGACTCTGATGAAGATCTACCGGCCGTCACATCAAACATGGTGAACAAAGGGAAAAAAAACCAGTCATTGAAGAGTATTCCTCTGATATAGGGAAAAAAAAGTATATCACACACGCATTAAGACGGGCATGATGGCATCCCATGATTATAAAAGGTTGACCGAGAGTTCAGATGAAGAGTATGAAGAACATAGTGATCATTCGACCGTAGCAATGCCACGATCTCATACTTCCTCTTGATCTGGACAAAGAACAGCTCATACGGCCAAAAAGTCGGCTAAAATAAATCAAAAGATAGAAGCCCAAGAGCAATTTATCCAAAAACAGCAAAAGAGCATTGAAGAGCTCAAAACACTGCTCGTAAAAGTAATAGAGAATACTCAAAAATACACAGAAGATGGAGCAGGGGAATCTTCTTCTAACAAAGGCAAGAAAAATGAGAATGAATCGAATCTAGATGCTGAGGGAAAAAGCAAGGAAGAATATGTCATCGATCCCAATGCAGAAAAGATGGAAAAACTTCAAAATCAGATAGAAGTATTGATGCACTTGAAGGGGTTAAAGGAGATAGGAATTATAAGACCCTACCCAATGGAATGGGAGTCCACACATTTTCCAGCAAAGTACGAACACTTGAAGCTGGAGTCATATGATAGGAAAGGATCTCCAAACCAAAATATGTACTATTTTTTCTCCCAGACCGACCATTTAATGGGTAATGACCTAGAAATGATCAAAATCTTTGAAAGTACCCTAGAGGGCCTGCCTTCATCTGCTTTATACAGTTACCCCCGGAAACTATCAAAACCTGGTTTGATATAGAAAGGGAGTTCCTAAGCCGTTTCTTTGAAGATGATACTGAGGTATCAATTCATTCTCTTCTAGCAACTAAATGAAAGGAAGAGAAAATTGTTAAAAGCTTCATCGAACACTTCCTTGAAATATCAGTCCGACGCCCACACGACATGTCTCAAGAGACATTGGTTGAAACATACAAGCACAATCTATAAACCAGAATATTAGTCAAAATGGGAGCTATGGAGTCAAAGAACTGGAAAGAGCTGGTCAAATAAGGTGAACTGGTAGAAGATTATATCCGTCGTTTGGGAGAACAATGCTCGACAAAAGGTGCAATATCCACAGAACTCTTGACCAAAGGGAAAAGAGGCTATGGTGGTAGGAACAACTCCGCAACAAAAGTCTACGGACTAGAAGGAAAAGGGCGTGTTCAAACCGCGCTCCACAAGAGGAAGCGGAAAAGACCAATGATCCCATGTACTACCTATGTCATTAGAACTTGGGGCATGTTGCAAAAAACTATTATACACTGAAAAGAAAGATCCAAGTATTGATCAAAACTAAAGTAATCCAACGAAAATCCGAATAAAAGAGGGTGATGGCTAATATGGTCACTCTTACAGTTGGAACAAACGAATTTTCCTCAGGAGTGTCTTCTATGCCTACTGGAAAAATGGTGTTAGTTAATCATGACCCACATAATATGAGAGAGAAAGGGATCTTTCCCGTCACCACGAAGAAAGGGAAAATCATGTGGGTACACCTAGATTTATTGAATGATGAACAGTGGTTTTCATCAAGTAGACAGAAGAAGGATAAAGGGAAAACTTGTCATGCGATTTTTGCAATCATTGATGAAGACCATGATGAGGCAAATACATTGACAGATTTAGAAACTGAAGTGCCAACTTTGGCCACTCATCCTGATGAGGCAAGCCCATCAGAAACCCCATTGGAAAAGAGTTATCTCGAAGATTACTCAAAAGTGCAACCTGATGAACCAACGACAGTAAATGAAGAGTCATCCTCAAGACAAAAAAGCTGCATTTCCAAAAAAGATCGAAGAAGGATGTGAGGCAACTGGTGCACCTTTCCAATTTGATGTACTTGCTCAGCTAGCCATCATCCTAACATAAATATCACTTTATGAGATATTGCGATTAACGAAGACGACTAGGGACACACTGAGAGAAACTTTGGCTGACTCTGAGACCTTTTTGGCTCAAATCAAACAGAGGAACCTTACCCTCATTGCTTTTAATTGACGAAGCAAGTTCCGTACATTACATTCTCACCAAAGAACATGTAAGTTAAGAACATCCAACAAACATGCCTCTGTATTATACAGGGTATATCAATTCTCTCAAGGTAGACCGGATTCAAGTGGACCCAGGATCTGCTCTAAGCATTATTCCTTGGAGATTGATGCAGTTACTTGGGATTTCGGTTAGCCGATTGACACCTACCAATATCACTATCTTCGGCTTCAACTCCAGTGGTAGCCAACCCCCGGAAAAAAATCCGTTTTCACTGCGAGATGGGAAGCTTAAAATCAGAACCGACATACTATGTTATTGATGCAAACACTTCCTACAATATGCTCCTGCGACATCCCTAGATTCATGCCAACATGGTGGTACCCTCAACTCTCCACCAGTGCATGAAGTACTACGATGATTAAGAAATGGTTACACATTGATCACTGATAAACAGCCTCTCAAAGAATTCAAAAATTACTTTGCATATATCATGCTGTATAGAGATACTACAGAGGCATGTACAGGCTCAGTGATGAGTGCCATATATTGCATATTTATAGCCTTCATATTACCTATTTTTTATATAAATAATGCTACTCGGATATTTTTAGTGTGTTTTTCAGAAATTTTATTTGTACAAGGAGATGACATAAAATCAGAGCCGGATTAGGAAATCAAGTCCAGAAAAGAGTTTAAAGAGAGTAAAACTATAAGATTAAAATATTTTAAAGAATCAAAAGTCAAATAAAGTCAAGGAAACCAAGCGTACAAGATATTAAACTCATGAAGAAGAAATTTCAAGCCAATATCTCAAAAACCTACAGCTAATTAGCGGTAAATACCGCCAAATAGCTGTGAAAAGTGGGCATCACAAGCTGAATTTTCTTTAATGGTTTCATTGTAATTGTTTAATTTTTAAGTTCTATTAAAATTAGGGTTTTATTTCCGAAACCTATATATTGGTCGTATCCTTGTAGTCTAGGAGAATCATGTAAGTTTTGTACTCATTTTAAATTAATTAAATTAGAGTTCTGCTGAAGGGTAACGGCCACAATATCGTGATTCAGATGTAAATAATTGCTTTTAATTCTTTATTTGCTTTTTAGATAGAGTTAATTGATTTCTAGTTTAGCTTTTATTGCTTTCTAGATTAGATTTATTTGCTTTCATGAATAAAAATATGATTTTGCTTACTAGAATTATGTGTAACTAATTTTCTTTAGCCCTAGGATGTAGATAATGTTAGTATAATAGATCTAATATGGATTTATCTCATCTTCTTTCTAAAAAGAAATAAAGTTATGATTTTTCTATAAATAAATAAAAGATAGAGTTCTCAAATCATAATTCTTTGATAGATTATACTTAATTAATATTTCGATAATCTATACTTAGATGAAGTTTGAAATTCTTATTATTTGTTTGTTTTTAGAATTATCAATAAATATTTTATTATAAATAAATTGAATTGAGTAAACTTTTAAATCTAAATTCTTTGATAGGTTATACTTAAGTTCGGTCTTTTGATAGCCTATACTTAGATTAGGGTTTGAAGTTTATTTATTTTCTTTTGTTTATAAGATTTTCTACTCGATATGATTTGTTTTAAAAAAAGGTGTTATCATTGATGGTCTATACTTGCACATCACTTGATAGGTCATACTTGGGGACACTTGATTAAAATCAAATTAAAAGATCACCTTTTTAATATGTTACTTAACCGTGCATAATTAAAAAGATAGAAAGAAAGAGATAATTTATTATTAGGCTTTTATTCTAATGGATTCAAAATCGTAGGCTAATCTCTAGAATTTAAAACTCATCCTTCCAACTTAGAATTCTTTGTTAATCATTAGAACTAAAGAAATAGTAAAAATCGTAAAACACATGAGATTTCTGTGGGACGATCTGTATAGCGCTACAACCGACACTGTGCGCTTGCAGTTTATCACATCACTCAGCAAAAGGTATCAGCGGAGACTATGACATCGGCAATGAAGCAGATACCGAACCTGAGCCAATAGATGAAGAAAACTTCAAGTTTGAAATAAATCTACTTGTAATAAATAGTGATATTCTTGATATAATTGACACCACTAATGAAGCGGATGAGTGGTTTATCAATGAAGGCTTAGGTCTTGCTTATGTTTTTAGCTGTTGCCTCAGTTTCTACACCATCGTGCACTCGCACAGAAGTAGACAGTATATCCAAATGGGGAGCTCTAACAACTTTCCATTTACCAATACGGTTGATATTTTCCATAGAGACCGAAATATATAGCGCAGATGGAGCTACTTTTGAAGTGCCCACTCGATGGCCAGACCAATGACCAATAATACTAGGCCGAGTTGAGTTGCGGCCCCAACTAAAGACAAATAGTAAAAGTGACGATCAAGTGGTGCCTCAGTTTAGCCATTATGAACCAGTTTCCCATCAAATGATAAAGAAAATGGGTTACGACTTCACCCATAAACAAGGACTAAACTTCAGAAGGGAACGATGAAACCTCTTGCATTCATTCATCCCATGTGGAAAGAATTCTGACTATTACCATAAAACCCGTAGGGGGTTGGGGTATGTTTCTACCTCCGCATCCTTAGGAAGAGAGTGTGAAGGCTTGACTGAATAGGAAAACTCCAAAGAAATAGTGGAATGGGATTCCGATGTCAATACAATTATAATGTTCAAAGCCCTTGCTACAAACATGGTATCAGTAAATCATGAAGAGTCAGACGATATCTAGGCACATCACATGGATATTCAATGGGATATCATATTTGAGCAGCGAGAGCCACCTATTCAAGACAAGGTGGTCCAAATTAACATGGGGACTGAGGAAAACCCGAAGTCCATCTTTATAAGTGAGAGTTTAACTCTCCGAGAGAAAGAAAATCTAGTAACCCTCATATGGGAGTACGTTAATGTCTTCGCATAGAACTACGATGATATGCCCAAGTTAGACCCGAAGGTCGCTATGCACCAACTCTATATTAAGTCGGATGTTAAACCCTTGAAGTAACAGCAAAGGCGTTTTAAACCAGAATTAAAGGAGGCCATAGAGTCTAAAGTAAAGAAGCTGATAGACTCAAGGTTTATTCGTGAAAAATAACATCCAGACTGGGTAGCAAATATTGTGCTTGTGCCCAAGAAAAATGACAAAATAAGGATATGAATACACTTTCGAGACCTCAACACTATATGCCCGAATGATGAGTTCCCACTTCCGATCATAGATGTTATGATTGATCACACATGCGGGTTCGAACAGATATTATTTATGGATGGTTTCTCAAGGTACAACCATATTAAAATGTATCCAAAAGATGAGAAACATACAGTGTTTAGAACACCGCTAGGGGTGTATTGCTGCATGCCCTTCGGATTGAAGAATGTTGATGTTACTTATCAATGAGCTATGAGTGTTATCTTTCAAGAACATTTACGTAAAACAGTAGAATGTTATGTGGATGACCTCACTGTTAAGAGTAAGAAGATCATATATAAGATTTGAAGGTGATGTTCGATATTATGAGAAGACATCAATTGAAGATGAACCCTACCAAGTCCTTTCTTGGATTGTCCAGTGAAGAATTCTTGGGATTTGTGGTGACTTCAAAAGGAATCTGCCTTGACCCTGATAAAGTCAAGGCGATAAAAGAGATGCAACCGCCGCAGAATTTGAGGGAACTTAGGGGGTTTCAGGGCAAGTTGGCATATATCCGATGGTTCATAGAAAATCTATCAAGAAGGTGCCAACTGTTCACAAAATTAATGAATAAGGGAGTCTCATTCGTTTGAGATAAAAATTTCCAACAAGCTTTCGAGGATATTAAAGACTTCCTCATGAAGCTGCCTATATTAATGCACATGTTTCAAGAAAGCCTTTTCTTATCTATGTACGAGCAATGGACTGCGCTCTGGGTATCCTATTGGCTCAACGTAACGAACAAGACCAAGAGCAGGCAATCTACTACTTGAGTCGAACAATGGATGGTGTAGAACATCGCTATAGCCCAATTAAGAAAGAATGTTTGGCACTAGTGTTCGCAGTTCAAAAGATGCAACACTATGTAGTTGGCCAAGTAATACACGTCATTTCCCAAGTAAACCCACTGAAAGTGCTCATGACTAAGTCAGGATCATTAAGTGGCAGACTCACAAATTGGGCACTGTTGTTGTCTCCCTACGATATGCATTTCATATCTCAAAAGGCGACAAAAGGCCAAGCCATAACAGATTTTCTTTCTGAACACCCTATTCTGAAAAATTCCAAGTTCCATGCCAACATCCCAAATAAAGTCGCGGAGGTCAACGAAGTCTCGAAGGACAAATGTGGTAATTGTTCTTTGATGGGGTAGCAAGAAGAGATGCAGCCGATGTGGGGGCTGTCCTGGTATCTCTCCATAAACACAAGGATATTCACTAACCAAGCCATGCACAAATAATGTGGTAAAATATAATACACTTATTTTGGCCTCCAAATAGCTTGGCAATTGGGGGTAAGACACCTCAAAGTATATGACAACTCAAAGTTAGTCGTTAATCAGATGACCGGAGAGTATGAGGTGAAACATTAAATCCTTATACTGTATCATCGAATACTGATACAACTGGCAAATAAGTTCAAAGAATTCTACAATGACCATGTGTCGAGATATGAGAATATATACGCCGATGACCTGGCGTCATTGGCTGTGACTCTGGCATTACCCAATGGATCAACCAAACATGTTACCATTGGAAGCAGCAAAATTTTGCATCCAGACGCAATCATGGAAGTAAATGAAGCATGTCAAGTGAGAATTAAATTTGAGCCTTGGGACTTGCGCTTTCTGCTTGTGGACTATACACTACACGGCATCCTTCCGGAAGACTCTAAAGAAGCTACCTCCATAAGGAACAAGGCAATCAGTTTTTATTATAATGCCATGGTACAAATCATATATCGAAGTTCTCATGACGGCATCCTACTTCACTGTTTGTTAAAAAACACCCAAGAAGTGGTTAAGAAAATCCATGACGGGACCTGTGGGACCCATCAGCTTGGACCAAAACTATGGAATCACATTTGGAGCCTGGAATACTTCTGACCCAAGATGATTACAGATGCAGTAGTATACGCAAAGCGTTGCCACGTCTATCAAGTGCAGGCAAATTTCATACACCAACCACTGAAGTATTTACATACGTCAACTTCCACTTGGCCATTTCAGGCATGGGGCATGGATGTTGTCAGGCCAATTTCTCTACCATCAGCCAAAGGACATCGATTTATATTGGCGATATCTGACTATTTCTCAAATGGGCAGAAGTTGTCCCCATGAGGAAAGTAAAGACGGCAGATGTAGTAAACTTCATCAAACATCACGTGATTTACTTTTTTGGCATGCCCCGATGGATCATCCATGACAATGGATCTCAATTCATTAGTCAAAGGCTTCGTACGATTATGCAGTAAATTCAGAATTCAAGATGTGATTTTGACACCTTATAATCCGATATCCAACGGATTAGCTAAGGCTTTTAATAAGACTATTGAAAAACTCTTCCAAAAATTTATTTCTTTAAGTCGACGTGATTGGGATGAAAAGTTGGGCATGTCTATAAGCTTACCGTACTACAGTGCGAACCCTAACCAAAGCTACGCCCTTCTCTTTGGTATATGGCTGTGAAGTCGTTTTGCTACTTGAAATTCAAATCCCATCCCTGGCCACGAAGGTGACGACCGAAGAAAAATATCGACAACGACTTCAAGAGTTAGAAGCCTTGAATGAAAAGCACTTGAATGCACAATAACTAATTGAGTTGTACCAAGCATCTCAAGAGCGTTTAATAAGAAAGTTAATTGAAGAACTTTCAAAGAGGAAGACTTGGTCTTAGCTGTCAAGAGACCAATGATCATGACCCACAAGACTAAGGGAAAGTTTGAACCCAAGTGGGAAGGACCCTTTGCAGTAAAAACTATCTACTTGAATGGAGCCTATCGTCAGATCAACCAAGACAGTGACAGTATGATAATGCCTATCAATGGCAAATTCTTGAAGAGGTACTACATGTGGTCATCTTAAAAAAAAAAAGAGTATAATAAGTTTTACTATCTAATGCCATCGAAGCAATGGGAAGAGAAATCAAAAATTTCTTACCAACCCTATCATACTAGGGGTAGTAGTATAAAACCACTCTCCTAATGGTGAAAAGTTGAAGGGAAGAAGGAACGTTTGGCATTTAAACCCAAATAAAACCCTCGACAACTCATCATGTTAAGAGGAATAGAATGGCTAGTCCAATGCAAATGGTGATTGGTAAAGGCATGTCAAATCTGTTGATAACTAGGGGGCTTGCTAAAAATTCTATGAAAAATTTGTCACAATATTATCCTATAAGGATACATCATTACCCATAGCCACAAAGGTAAAGGGTAGAGGAAATCAAATCCTCGACAATCTATTATGCTAAGATAAGAAGCATGAACAACCCATAGCCACAAAGGTAATGAGAAAAGAAAACCAAATCCTCAACAACTTTTCATACTGAGGTAGAAGCATAAACCGCTTAATACCAATATGGCAAAGAGAAGAGGAAATCAAAATCCTTACCATCCTATTATGTTAAGGAGTAATGTGCAAACAGCCCAACGCATTCAAGGTAGCGGGCAAGAGGAGGCTAAAATTCTTGACTAGTCCTATCATACTGGGGGTAAAAATAACCTAATACCGAAAAAACAAAAGGAAGATGGAATATTTAGCATTTAAGCCCAAACAAAACCCTGACTAATTTATCATGCTGAGGGGAATAGTGTGGCTGACCCAACACAAACGGTGATTGGTAAATGTATATCAAATCTATTGATAGCTGGGAGTTTACTAAAAATTTCGTAAACCTATCATATTAAGCTCTTATTTCTGACAGTGAAATTTGAACCATCTCACCCATATCACCTCAAAACGATCAAATCTGTCATGTTAAGATTTTACCTTTGACAACGAGATTTGAACCATCATATACACTACAACAAACAATACTCTTCTGCGATTCTAACCCAGTCATCTCGGTATATTTAATAGTATAGCTCTATCGAAACCCGTGGATACATTTAACAATATACCTTTATCCATGGTTTTTCAACCCTAACCCGGTCATCTTGGCAAGTTTAATAATACACCTCTGCTAAAACCCCATGAATATGTTTAACAGTATACCTCTGTTCATGGTTCTTTGACCCTATCTCGGTCATCTCGGTATATTTAACAGTACACCTCAGCCAAAACCCCATGGTACATTTAACAATATACCTTCGTCCATGGTTCTTCGACCCTAACCCGATCATCTTGGTATGTTTAACAGTACACCTCTACTGAAACCCTATGGATACGTTTAACAGTCACCTCTAACCATGGTTTTTCGACCCTAATCCGGTCATCTTGGTAAGTTTAACAGCACACCTCTACCAAAACCCCATGGGCAAGCTTAACAGTAGACCTCTGCCAAAACCCTATAGGTACGTTTAACAATACACCTCTGCCTATACTTCTTCGATTCTAACCCAGTCATCTTAGCAAGTTTAATAGTACACCTCTGCCAAAACTCCATGGGTACATTTAACATTATATCTCTGCCCATGGTTCTTCGACCCTAACCCTTTCACCTTGGCAACTTTAATAGTACACATCTGCCAAAATCCCATGGGTACATTTAACAGTACATTTCTGCCCATAGTTTTTCAACTCTTACCCAATCATCTCAGTATGTTTAATAGTACACCACTGCCGAAACCCCATAGATACGTTTAACAGTGCACCTCTGTCCATGATTTTTTAATTCTAACCGGGTCATCTTGACAAGTTTAATAGTACACCTCTGTCAAAACTCTATGGGTATGTTTAGCAGTACACCTCTGCCCATGATTTTTCGACCATAACTCGGTCATCTCGGTATGTTTAACAGCACACCTCTACTCCCCAAGGATACGTTTAACAGTATATCTCTATGCATGGTTCTTTGATCCTAATCTAGTATTCTTGGCAAGTTTAATAGTACACCTCTGCCAAAATTCCATGGATAAGTTTTACAGTACATCTCTGCCGAAATCCCATGGGTATGTTTAACAGTACACTTCTGACTATGGTTCTTCGACCCTAACATGGTTATGTTGGGAAATTTAATAGTACATCTCTGCCAAAATCTCATGGGTACGTTTAAAAGTACACCTCTACCTATGGTTCTTCGATCATAACTTGGTCATCTTGGAAAATTTAATAGTACATTCTGCCAAAATTCCATAGGTATGTTTAGCAGTACATCTTTGTCCTTCAACCCTAACCCCATCATATAGGTATATTTAACAATACACATTTGCTGAAATCCCATGGGTACGTTTAACAATACACCTCTGTCCATAATTATTCGACCCTAACCCGGTCATCTTGGCAAGTTTAAGAGTATACCTCCGCCAAAATTCCATGGGTACGTTTAATGGTATACCTCTATCCATGGTTCTTCAACTCTAACCCGGTCATCTTGGTATGTTTAACAATACTCCTTTGCCGAAACCCCGTTGGTACGTTTAACAGTGCACCTCTGCTATGGTTCTTTGACTATAACTCTGTCATCTTAGTAAGTTTAATAGTATACATCTGCCAAAACCCTATGGGTACATTTAATAGTATACCTCTACTCATGGTTTTTTGACCCTAACCCGGTCATCTATGTATGTTAATAGTACACCTCTGCCGAAATACTATGGGTACGTTTAATAGTACATCTATGTGCATGGTTCTTTGATCCTAATCCGGTCATCTTGGCAAGTTTAACAATACACCTCTGCCAAAATCTTATTAAGTTTAACAGTACATCTCTGCCGAAACATCATGGGTACGTTTAACAATACACCTCTATCCATGATTCTTCGACCCTAATCCGGTCATCTTGGCAAGTTTTACAATATAACTCTGTCAAAATCCCATGGTTACGTTTAACAGTATACTTCTGCCCATGGTTCTTCGACTCTAACCCGGTCATCTTGGCAAGTTTAACAGTATAACTCTACCAAAATCCCATGGGTACATTTAATAGTACACCTCTGTCCATGATTTTTTTACCCTAACCCGGTCATCTCAGTATATTTAATAGTAAATTTCTGCCAAAACCCCATGGGTACATTTAACAATATACATCTGCTCATGGTTCTTCAACCCTAACTCGGTCATCTTGGTATGTTTAATAGTACACTTTTGCCAAAATCTCATAGGTACGTTTAACAGTACACCTCTATCCATGGTTCTTCAACCCTAACCCGGTCATCTCGGTATGTTAGTACACCTTTGTTGAAGCCCCATGGTACGTTTAACAGTACACCTCTACCCATAGTTCTCTGATTCTAATCCAGTCATATTAGCAAGTTTAAAAATACATCTCTGCCAAAACCCAATCAGTAAGTTTAACAGTACATCTCTGCCCATGGTCCTTCGATCCTAATTCAATCATTCTGGCTCTGCTTATCAACCAAGTGAGTCACTCTTTAGCTCAAACCAACAATCTCGGCTTTGTCTATCAACCAGACAAGTCACTCCATAAATTAATTTCCTCCTTACTCACATCACCACTAAAACTCTTCGCCCACTAAGATGTTCCCACATGCTTAGTAAACTTCCGTTTTCCATCAAATCCATTCATCAATTCCAAAAGAAAACCCATTCGCTAAATCACAAGAAAATCCATTCACCAAAAATCCATTCACCAAGTTAAGTCCCAACAATATTGCTATCAGAATATCGCAAATATCAATCATTCCATCATTCTGTACTATATGTCACAAAGATTGAGAAAAAATAATTTATTTATGAAAAATACAAAGTATGTAATAAGAGAGAGAGAGAGAGGAAATACAAATGGGAGATATCAATGGCCTGTCAGAGCTCCTAACCTCTCTTCTACTTCATGCAGGTTCTTTGAATGAGTTTCTTCAGCAACGACAATGGCTTGATGATGCAGCACATCCTTATAAACAATAAGGTGTTATGTTGTGCTAGTGCATATGTCTTCCAAGGTTTTAGTCCGCACGGCCACTTCCTATTGTATCTGCACCTACTGGTGAGTTAGGGCCTCATGGTGCTTCATGATCTCATTAAATTTTAACTCTTTAGCCTGAAGAACAGCTTGAGCAATGGCAATGGCCTCATGAGTGCGAGAAATGTTACTCTGCGTGGCTTCCATTTCAAGCTCAGCCCACTCGAGCTCATTGCCTATTTCACCCTAAACATTGGCCAAGTCATGGAGCTATTGAGCACATACTTCTTCTAGCTTCTTCAGCTCCTCTTGGAGAAGATGTTCAGCATGAGCTCGGATAACTTCAATATCAATAACAGCAGATATATTGGCCTGCCGTAGGTTGTTTAAGCTCTCCAAATACTGATCCAGTGCTTGCAAACATGCCCAGTAAAAAGAAACTAGATCAGGACTACCAATCATCTCGATGTTCTCAACATAACTCAGTAGTATCGAAACTAGATAGAAACAAAGATACACAACTTGTAAAGTGTTGCAAGAAATTTTTAATGAGATCATCCGGCCATGCTAAAGGCAGAGAAAGCACGACCGCTACAACAGTCGAATGCACGACTAGAGGTGGCTGAGGAGCAGAGGACGAAGATAGAAGTCCTATCAGATGGGGAGCCAGAGTCTGCAAGAGGATGCCAATAGAAGAGCGATTAATAACAGGTGCGACAACCTCATCAACAGTAGCGGCATTAGTCCCAACGGGCGCCATCTCAGATGGAGGACTTTCTTCCAAGACATTCCCTATAGCTGAAGTACCATCGAAAGAGAACATGAGAGAAGCATGCAAATATGCGGGCATGACCCTGGGTTCTATCGCATTTCCTCCCCCTATGACAGCACTTACAACCGTAGATGGAGTAACAACTATAGTAGCTAGAGGAGCTTGAGGAGGAACAGGAGTCGTTGCCGATGAGTCACCTACTTCGGCTGAAGTAGCCGGCATCGATGAATGCAAACTAACAACCACCGTACCTACATAGACAATAGACACCCTTTAAGAAAACCAACATGTTGATGAAATGAAGTGACAGTATTACAGTAATTGAACAGGTACCTGTTATGGTGCCACTTGGAACAGTGGTGCCTTCTTGACCTGCTAGTTCTGCATCTTCAGAGCGAGAATGACTGTATTTTCTGGTGGAGGGTTCAAAGTAATTAGCATCATATGCACTAATGTCACTATAACCACCACCAATATCACGATCCGCACCGCATAACTCCGAATTATATACAAGCTCATGTGAACCCGATTGGGCCGAAGTCGAATGTATCCAAGAGAGTTGGCCCTAAAATACCAAGAAAAGAAGAAAATGAGGCCAAGTTATAATAAAACTGCTTAATAAAAAAGAGCTAGCATATTTCAATACCTGGGAAAACTAGTCTAGTAGTTGGACTATGAGGTGACACTAAAGTAGATGGCATTAAAGTTGACGGAGAAACGGGGACGTTAGTTGTGTGAGACACATGTACAAGCCCCGCGAGAACATTAGCAGTGGCTGGCGATGTATCATGATCTGAGTAGACCACAGCAGGTGGTTCTGACACCCCAATCTCAATCATCTGAGTGGCACTAGCAAACACTTGATTTACTAATTTCATCACTAGGGGTGTTGTCTCTTGAACTTACGCTGCCATCTCAAGTACTGGATCATCATCCATGGCTACTAAAGAGCAGGAACGGATCGAGCCTTCTTCCTCCTCTTCCTCCCTCTTGAAGGACCAGCTTCACTGGCTCGAAATCTCTTATTGGTGACACCCCTAGTGGTGACACCAGTAGAAGCTGCTACACCCTAGACCTTAGTCGTTTGATGTACAACCTAGCCTCTGTACCATGCCTTACACCATCACCCCTCTGGTTGCCACTTCAACTATAACCCAGCAGCTCCTTCATCATCCTCAGCTTCATCGTCATCCATCAGATTAAGAAACTCGTCTATACCTCTAAGATGAGTCCTTTTATCACTCTTCTTCTGGGAGTAATAAGCTTCAATCTCCCTCATACAGTAATGATTCATGTGGAAATCCGTAATGGCATTGGTGGCATGATACCAGGTGCAAAAGCTTAAGGAGAGAAGTAGATTGGGCATCTTGTGAGGAAGGGTGAACTTAACACCTGTGCCGCCAGTGCAAAAATGGTACCAAGCCTGGGCCCCTTCAAAAAGATTACCTTGAAAACCAAACTTCTGGTTCGGGTTCCCCACATATAACTGAGAATAGCCAAACTGACGAGCAAACTAACTCGAAAAATAAGGCTCCATGTGGTAAGTCATACCCTGACGATACACTAAGTGGCATGGAAAAAATTTACTAACCACCAAAAACAACCCGAAGACAGAGTTGTGAGGCCATCTAGCCCTCGGATATCCTAAAAACCGTCGTCGTAAATGCCATCAGGAAATTTAGGGAAGCTAAGATAGATCTGATAATTTTGGTAACTCCAGAGGGCTCTATGGATTGCAGACATATAGTAGCTCGTCCAGTCAGAATTCTCATACCGTTGCACATAAGATAGAGAAGCTGGATCTTTAAAAGTCAGGGCCATCATCAAGCTAGGACAGTGAAGTACAAGCCAAGCCATCAGATACGTATATGGTAGCTCAACTTGGGGATTTGGAGTCTTATATATTATTTCCCCCTCATCATTAATAACAGTCTCTACCTTGGTGAATTCGGTATAAAGCTCTCTCAAACTATTTAGCAAGCTGCAGATCATAACGGGAAGAAGTCCAAGGGACTGATTGTGGGCAAGGAGCACAGCATGATACACCATGTCGATGACAATGGCTTCTTTCAGGAGTGAAGGCATGAGACACCTCTTGAGCCACAGCATTAAGAAACCGGCAAGAAGTCCTCTATCAGAAATTCGATACTTGGCTTGGTAATTGAAGCTCTCGAACTGCTTGCCTGCCTTGAAGTCATCTTCATCAGAATCAGCAGTATAAGATGTAGCTTCCAGATCCGAAATCTTCTCCCAAATGGCTTTATCACTTATCCCCTCATGTCTGGCCACTTCGACCTGGGGTTGATCCAAGTTGCGAAATAAGTAGAAGGCCCAAACTTGACCTGGGGTACGTACTTTTCATATGGCAGCTCTCCCATGGCTAGAAACGAAACCTTGAACGTCTCATGGAGGACGAAGCCAAGCTCTCGCACTAGAGTAAAAAAGGAACCCGAATGCAGATTAAACATCTTAAGGATACTATACAGATGATAGGCACTATGAGGGAGGCCAAACTAGACGTTCCTGATGGCGCCAACGCGACCAACTTCTCGCAAAGTATCCCTAAAAGTGGAAAGTATGAAATTCACCATCCTGCTCCACCACATGTTCTTAGTTGAATGGATCCAACCAAAAGTTCTAAAAATATGAGCTGGGCACTGCCTTCTTTTAGTCAAAAACTTGTTCAAAAATGTGTTGGCTCTTCAGTGAACTTCACCAAGGGGGCAATCCTTATTGAATCTGTTAGGAAGAAGACTGAAGATAGATCTACTGGGACCATCTTAATAAGCACTCACAGTGCCAAAATTGCCGATAGCTACCCCGTCTTGTTCTCTGGTCACATACCAATTCCTGCTGCACAAAACTGACAGCTTCTGGAGGTACGCCTTCCTCTTTCCGAAGCCATTTATACTCATACACATATAGAGCTTCCTCTGGAACGATGACCTAATCTCCAAATAGAAAACTGAATTTCTCCAAAAGATGGTGATTTGACACGGTGCATTAGTAATCAATTCTCTAAGAGTTGCTTGACTGCCTTGGGAGAGTCTCTTGACACAATCCTTGAAGCTGTCTGGTATGAAGTTTGGCACCGGCTCTCCGAATCAGAATTGAACAGTGTTGTCAGGCGCACCTCTATACCCAAAATAGTTGCGCTTGGGGAGTGTGTCATTGGAGTAGTTGACAACCAAAAATAGGAAGACAAAAGTTAGAAAAAAATCCAAAAAATTGTTCTAAAAAGTGCATCGCATGCGAGGCAAACCGAGCATTGCATCGCGTGAGGCTGGCCGAGCCTCACACGACGTGAGGCTGGTCAAGCCTCACCTCGTGTTCGAGGTTGGCCAGGCCTTATGTTGGACATGAGGCAAACTGAGCCTCACTTGCGCGTGAGGCCGGCCTAGCTTCACATCGTGCGCAGCAGCCACCGTGGCCAAAACCCCCATTTTCCCCCCTTTTACCTCGAAGCGATGGCGAAATCCCCATTGACGATGGCCTTGGAGCGGAGAGATCACTATTGCGGCTCAAGGAAGAGCATCTAGAAGCCATTGGATTGAAGAAATCGAGGAGAATCAAAGAAAAATCCAAAAAGGAAAAAAATGGGTTTTTGTGTTCTTGAGAAGAAGAAAAGAAAAAGAGAAGAGAAGAAGGGAAGAGAATAAGAGAAAAAAAGAAAGAAAGAAAGAAAGAAAAGATAAAGATTAAGAAAAAAAAAAGAAAAAAAAATCCTTTTTGGGGCCTTAAATAAGTGGGTTTGAAACGGGCGGCCTAAATTTGAGGCACTAATCTTGAGAGGAATACTAACGTGCGAGATTATTGTAGCCTAGCGTAAAACTATAGATTATGCGAGGATGTGGCCAAACCTGAAGAAAAATCCAAAGTACTTCAAAATTTCACCAAACAAAAGGAGAAAATAAAATTTTGAAAACTTTGGATGAGATTTTGTAGAATGAAAAAAATTGAAGAAACACACCAAGAGGCTAGCCCCGCGAGGCTAAATAGCCTTGCGGAATGGGAGGCTATCAGCCTCGCGGCTAGCTAGGCTACTTAGCCTTGCATGGCTCGCAAGGCTATGCCAACCTGGCATCCAGAGATACTACTTTGCATATTTTACATAGATTTCAATCAGATCTATAATTGATCTGGATACAAAATCAAGATCATATATAACGAATCTTTGGACCAAATCTAATCAAAAGGAAAGTCATATATTTAAAAAAAATTACAATGGGATTCCATCTTTATCTATAAAGAAATACCCATAACAACTTCATACCTATAAATACCTCTACAAAGGACTCAGAAAAGACATTTCGCAAAATCTCTCTCGCACAAGAGCCTGTAGCGTTCTTCTAACTAGCAAAGAAGAGCCGGCCGTAGAAATCTCCACCATCATCAATATTCAAAATCGGATCATCAACGAGGATCGAGCACACCTCATAGCTACCTTAGATCCCATAACTTCTGGAAAAGAGAGTGACGATCTATAAATCCTCTCATTTGTTTTCTTTTATATATCTTTTTCATTGTAATTGATCAAAAAGAATTCTGTAATAATTTTTGACGGCGATGGAAAGGGATCCGAACTTCACTGAAAACAGTTATATGTATCAATTCGTTGATGGATAAAATAACAAAAAAGTTGGTAGCCCCCTAAAAAATAGAAAAGCCCAAAACTTACTTCATTTTATTCATACACCAGAGCATCCTTTTATTCAGTAGACCGTAACAATACAAAAAACTTCAAAACTAAGTACTTTATTTGACTCTAAAAGGACTCTTATAAAATTATCTATCTCTTGTTTCCTGGCATCTGTAACAAATTTTTTAACTAAGTTAGGAAAAATAGTAAATTTACAAGTAATGAATATACATAATATATCAATCAACGGATGAACATACCTCGAAATGTTTAGAAACCTGATGAACTATGAATGATAAATCACAAGCTAAAAAACCACTATTTTCTTCCATATGCAATTATAAACGAATAATTCAAAGAGGGAACTTGGTTAAAATAAGAACTAGTATGGAATTAAAAAAAAAAATTAGATACATCTTTCTAGTTTATTTGGTCATTACGTATTGGATTAGTGCATCGGTTCTATAGTGACCTAATTGATGACATCTGTTGCATGTCTTTTTCTTTATTTATTTTGCATCTTGTGCTTTCTCAGTTCTAAGTTTTAATCTACTAAGATTCTTTGGACAACCCTTAATTTTTGCAGGTCAAGAAGGATTGCAAATTGTGATATGAGGAATTTTCTCTATAGTATGTGAAGGGGGTGTGTTAGATCCAAATTGGTTTATAGTTTCAACCTGCTCCACATCTTTAACTTTCACTTTTTCTGCTTTCTTCATTAAGTCAGATAAGAAACTCTCTAGATTCTCTAGAAGAGTAGGTGAGTAAACGGCCAACTCCAATGTACTATTAAATTTTGCTCTAAGAGCCCAAGAATGCAAGATACTCATATGCTCTTCATTGTTATTTATAGTTCTTCCCATCAATACATTAGCAGCACTAATGCTTTGATGCCTTGCAGCCGTTGTCCATCTATGTAGAATATAATGTTCCGGAATTCTTATTATTTGGTTCAGTATCATAATATGATGTGTTGACATAATATGCCTTCAGTATCGAACATTGCACATGTAAATGTGACTCTCAATTCTTCATAAGAAACATTCTCCCATTTACTTCTATCATCCGAGTGAGAACCAACTGTATAATTACTCAACTGATGATTCTTTTTCAATATTATCATGGAATAACTCCACATCTCTTAAGCTCATCTTGAAATCTATCAAAAAGAGCCCTCGTCTATAATTCTCCTACTTAAATCTCAACTGGATTATGTAAATGCATAATAGGCTTTATCTCTATTGAAGCAAAGTCTTCATTCAGTTCTTCTGCACAGCAACAAAGCACCACTTTATCATATTGTTGCACAAAATCTTGTAACATGGTTTGAAAATTAACATATGTATCAAAAAAGCATTGACACTCTCGCTTTGCTGGCTTGATGTCATTCCTATAAAGAAGGTATCTTGTAAATAACATGAAACCCAATGTCTTCGTTTCTTATACATGGTCTTTAACCAACCTTTATCATCCTCTTTTATAATGAATTTATCTTTAAGCTCCTACCAGTGTTGGATACAAGTTTTTATTATATTTCTATAGTGCCAACTATTAAAATAGCCTTCGAACTCTACCCCATGAAGCCTTCATAAGGACAATAGATGTTCAACAAAGTGAAAACCAAGGTTCCAATTGCAATATTGATGTCGAGTGTTTGGCAAAACAGTCTGAATTGCATTACATATAGTTTTATCTTGATCTGTGAGTAATAGAAAGTGGCGCTATTCCATTCACACACTTTAACCACTCATTGAACAGCCACACAAATGTGTCTTCTTCCTCGTCTGCGAGTAATGCACAACCAAACAAGCTCAATTGTCTATGAAGGTTAGCGCTCGTAAATGGAGCAAATGGTAGAGCTAACTTATTAGTTCTATATGTGATATTAAAAACAACGACACTACTAAACTTTAAAAATAAGGATTTGGACCATCTGTCGGCCCAGAATACACTTCTCATAGTCCCTGTACTATCTAATTCAATTGCAAAATAAAAATCCGGATCAGATGTTCTTTTCTTTATAAATTGACGAATCACAAATACACATTCATTATCCATATTATTCTTCATATGCTTTCTTATATGATTACTAACTTGTTGCAGTATGATGGTTTCCTCCTAACTCTCACTTACAACATTTAGTGCTCGCAAAATTGTAGATGGATTAAGTCATGCATCCTGTAAGTTATCCATAATATTTTGGCAATCTTTTGTTTGATGCAACTTCCGAATAGAATAATGCCACATAATTTCATCTGGGCTGGTAAACTCATGATTTGAATGCTCACTAACAAATTTACTTACCAACCATGTGTTTGTTTTGGTCCGACTAACACATAACCTGGCTTTGCAACCTACTCTTGTATTCTTCAATGATTAATTTTTCATCCATGTTCTCTCTTATCATCTAAAGATTCTTTTGTCTTTCTTATTACACAAAAATGTTTTGCATGAGTTCTCTTGTTTTTCTAGAGTGATTATTCGAACTAATACAAACACTGAATTCTTTGACTCTGGCATAGGCATTATAAAAATTGTAAGCAGCAATATACGTGGAAAATTCTATCCCTACCTGTGGTTCCACAATATTATGGCTGCCATCATCACTAGTATTAACATTATTAATATTTTCAAAACCTTCTTCCACACTCTGAGAATTAATAGATATACTACTGCCTTAACTATTGGACATCAACCTATCCATAGGAACATTAGTTGTGCCTTATATGACCTAGAAAAATGTTATTTTAGAGATAATATCAAAATATCATATAACTATATACTTCATTTTTTAAACTTATGAAAACAGTAAGTAAAATATAGATAGAAAATCTATTTCACATATATATTTATACCTAGTTATGTTGTATACAATATACACCATCATGAAAATCGTAAATAAGGTCTACTTAGAAGCCAAAAAAAGAAGAAGCAAAAACTAGATTCATTGCTAAATCATAATTTCTCCCATAGACCAAGAAGTAGCACATATAATAATTGCAACCAAGACCTTATTTATCATACCATACATTTTTAGAAAAATATCAACATTTTCTTTTTTAATGGGATGAAAAATGATGCCAAAAGTATTCATTACGTGTTGCATTCATAAAGAGATACTTAGAAAGACAAATATGATATGGCTCTTGCTCATATACCCACAAGTGAGTTCACCTACTATAGCTCATCAATGTCGAAGTTGATAGCCAACTAATTTTAGTATTCAAAAGTGGCATTGTAAAACTCATGAAGTAAATTCACAAGTCAATAAATATGGCTAATTCCATTATAAAAAAAAAAAAAAACCAAGTTTTCTCAAGAAAATCTTAATAGAAATCATGCAAAAAAATAAAATTAAACTTTGTTAGGAATAATATTTTATATGTTATTACTAGATAAATAAGTCATATAGCAACACACCAGTCTGTCCCTCTTTGAGCACCAAAGGTATATTTATTGGAGAATTCAAATCATAAATTGGTGTAAATCATAAATTGGTGTAGAACATCTTATTCTTGTTTACTATAAATTATTTATAGACCTTGTTATTTCTACTGTCATTATCACGATGTGTTAATTACCGATGTGAGGAAACTTATGTATTGAAGAATTATCTATAGTTCATGTACTATTGTTTAGCCAATTTCCAATTATTTGTTTATGATTAATATATACTGTTTGCTAATGGTTAAAATTAATCATCCAATTTATAGTTAAATTTTTATGATTAATACTTATTGTTTATCAATATATGTTCTTGGTCAGTAGTTTTAAGATATGCATGTGAGCTATTTATGTAGCTTTTTATTATAAAACTTTATGAGGTTTGGTTATTTTCTTTCTTGTTTTTCTTTTTTCTTTTTTTTTCTTTTTTTGTGGTGGTGGTAGTGTTAGCAAGGTTTCTCATTCACGCTTTGGCAAATTAGTGTTGTTTATTCTATAAAAAATAGTTGTCTTAGTAGATGAAGGGGAAAATAATTCCCTAGGAGAAGAATTGGGTGCCTATAATGTGAATGTGCAAATCTTTTGCATAACGAACCACTTTATTCTACTTTATGGCCAATAATGATAATAAAAATTTAATAATATCAAAATTTAAATTCATACAATGAGTTTAGCACAATTTTCGTATCGAAAGTGTATTCGATATATTAGAAGCTTTAAAATTATATATGTGAGTTGGTGCTTATGTAGGTTGTCTTTATGTTAAAAGGAATGAATTATTAGCTCAATTAACTAATTTGAAATTAATTTAAAATATATTTCAATCATCCTCTCTAACACAACCTAGTCTACGGCATCTGACTGAACGTATTTTACTATAATGATTTTTTTCAACTTTACTATTTATGATTTTGATGAATTAAAAAGAACAAATATTAAATTTCAATGAGTATTTAACAATGACTTCAACAAATATAATGAAATTGGAACGAGTGGGCAATGCAGGAAATTTATCTAGATTGCAACTCCAAAATCAGCCTCATCAATCACCTATTGGGTGATCCACCTCATTAGTGTATAAATCACCTTGAGAGGTCGTAGATAAAAATTTGTGGGGATCCTGTATCATTTGTTATCCAAATGGGCTCCACAAATTGAGAGATCTTTGGTATATATAGAAGAAATTGATCACGTTTTGTAGGGGCAAACTATGCATAAAATCCTGCAATCTTTTATCTATAATCCCACAAGGTGGTCTACATGACAACACATGAAAAGGGTCACTCATTGAATGATTTATAAGGCAGAGTCTTGAGTTACAGTTTTGGAAATTTCTTGCAAGCACATCTCCAGTTTTCTCATAAATATCATATACAGTGTGCATTATGTCTCATCTTTAACTTGTTTTCATCCTTATTTTTCTAAAACAAACAATGTAGAAAGCCAAATATTAACTTTCTCCAGCCGTAGAAGAGAATCAAGAACAAATAAAAACATAATAGAGAAGAGAAACCATACCATCGTGTTGAGGAGAGACTTAGAGAGGGGCGCAACGTGATCCCGGATTTGGTCAAGGAGGGAGAGAAAAGTAGAAAGAAGAAAGATCGGAGTTACGTGACCTAGCAACTAAACTGTAATTATCCAATAATCTTTCTTCAATTGTTTTTTACAATTACTATCTCTATCTCCTTAACTTCTTTTGAATTAAATTTTATAAATTTTGGAGTTCATTTACCCTTTCATCAAGTGCATACAAAATGTTATATTCATTGAAAACCGTTAATTTTGTGTTAACTTGATGGAGGACCAAATCAAAACTAAAACCCAGAAAATTGGGTATGAGTCAACCCTAGGGGATCGAGATCATAATCCAAAAAAAATTTTTAAAAAAATATTATTGGAGAGAGTGGAAATGAACTACAGTTTAGGTAACTTGTGTGAGCTGTCAGCTCATTTCCATTTTTCTCATATATATATATATATATATATATATATATATATATATATATATATATATATATATATATATATATATATATATATAAACAGGAAATTCACCGGCGGTGAAGGGTGTTCCTCCACCGCCACTTAGGTAGCCCAATAAAATTATTACATGTTGCGCCACTCAAAGAGAGCTTAAGAGAGTTCTTTTATTTGCTACTTTAAGTGGCACCACATGTAATAATTGTATTGGGCCACCTAAGTGGCGGTGTGAAGTGTAAAATCTACTGCAAATATACGGTGTCAGTTGTAGCGCTTAACAGGTCGTTCCCATGAGGATCTAAGATATTTTGCGTTCTTACTAATTCTTTAGTTCTATCAAATTAACTATGAGATTCTAAATTGAGAGGATTAGTTTTAAATCCTAAAGTTTAGCCTAGGATTCGAATCTATTAGAATAATAACCTAATAATAAATTATCTTTTTCTTTCTAACTTTTTAATTATGCACGTTCAAGTAATATATTAAAAAGGTGATCTTTTAATTTGATTTTAATTAACTGCCCCTAAATATGACCTATCAAGTGATGTGCAAGTAGAGATCATTAAATATAACATCTTTCTTAAAAATAAATTATATTACATAATCTTATAAATAAAAACAAAGAAACAAGCTTCAAACCCTAATCAAAGTATAGACTATCAAAAGACCAAATTTAAGTATAACCTACCAAAAAAATTAGATTTACAAGTTTATTCTCTTCAATTTATTTATAGAGAAATCTTGTTAATAATTTTATATATAAAAATAAAGAATATGAATTCCAAATATCATGTAAGTATAGATTATCAAAATATGATTAAGCATAATCTATCAAAAAATTATGATTTACGAAATCTATCTTTTATTTATTTATAGAAAAAACATAACTTTATTTTTTTTAGGAAGAAGATGAGATAAATCTATATTATATCTATTAAAACTATTATTTTTTTTAGGAAGAAGATGAGATAAATCTATATTATATCTATTAAAACTAATTTCATCTATATCCTAGGGCTAAAACAAATTAGTTACTCATACTACTAATTATCAAAAAGCTATATTTATTTATGAAAGCCATGAAAAATTCTATTTTCCTAGAAAGCGAGATAAATCTATACTACAAAGCAAATAAATCTATCATAGAGAGCAATTAAATCTATCTAAAAGTAAATTAAATATTTCTGCTAACTAGAAAGTACTTGAAAACAATGGCGCACTCTGGAGCACGGTATTTTGGCCGTCACCCATTTGGCAAATCCTAATTTTATTAATTAAAAAGAGTACAAATTTACATCATAAAAAAAACCCTAGTTTACAAGGATACAGTCAATATATACACCTCGGAGAACAAAACTTTAATCTGAGTATAGGTGAGTAACTACAAAATTGCATCGAAGACCCTGTAAAAAAAATCATGATATATGGGTCCTATAGTGCCGCTATATGGCGGCAATTGCCGCTAAATGCAGCAAAATTTTGAGCTCTGGGCTTTCAACTTTCTTCTACATGATGTTCTAGTCATTTCCTTTTGATATAAATGACTGTATTAGATTTAGGTCTTCTGCAACTTCATAATCTTGTAACTTGGCTCACTTTTAGCTCTTTTCCGGACTTATTTCCTAATCTGGCTTGTAGGAATAGGTTTATCTAAAAAAACACTAAAAATAGCCAAGTAGTATTGTTTAAATACAAAAATAGATAATATTGAGACTATAAATATGCAAAATATGACACTCATTACACCCCCACACCTATTTTTTGCTAGTTCTCGAGCAAAATTTAGACCTAAAAAGAAAAAGAAAAAATAATAACTTACTTTTGTAGGAATCGCAATTGCACTTAACATGTGCAACAAGCCGTTAAGCCCCTAGGTTACCCTAGTAGACGAGTTGTGTTTCGTGAGGGTTTGCAGTAAATATATCCACAAAATTCATAAAGAAAATATATTAAGGAATAAAAACAAGAAAAATAAGGATAACCAACAATCAAGAAAGTCAAAAAATTTATACAAAAGAAAGAAAAATTATTTTTTTTATATTTTCTTCAATTAATCTCACTAATATACCAATTCAAGAACGCATTTAGATTATCAATTTTCAAGTCTAGTATCATATTAAATACACATATAATTTTAATCAAAAATTCAAATCCTATCTTTCAATACTCACTAATAAATAATTCATTGGCTTATATACATCTACGTGCACGTGTGATAATCTACTTCGGTTTTGGACTCCAACTTTAACTCATGACTCATCTCCTCTCTTTAAACAAAAAATTTTTTCTCTTTTTTTTTGCGAATATTTCATATTTCATGCAAATATTCACTCTTATTTAGGTGCAAAATACCCGATTACTTGGATCATACTCTTTTTTTTCATTTATGAGGCAATAGTCTTAATACTAGACTCACCCCTTTTTTTCTGAAACTATTACCTTAAATATCAGGCTCACCTTGTTTTTAGAATTATTGCCTTTAATACCAGGCTCATCTCTTTTTTTTCCTTTTTTTTTTTAGAAAGACAAGACTACTCAATCGTAATTATTTTTGTCCTTAACCTATTAAACTATTGTGAAGTGAAAAATAGATATATACTTATCTCAAAATTACTAGTAGCGGTACTTACTTTTTGAATTTTTATTTTTTCATAAAATTCTAAGTGTTTTATCAAATCTACTCTTCTGTCAAATTTTAAATCTAAATTTATTCTTTTATTTGTAAATTGATTGATTTATTGAAGAAAATATTTTTGTATTTATATTTTATTTTTATTACTTTTTTAGATTTTTTTTAGACTTTTTTAACTATTTTTTCAAACAATGAATTATCTTTTCTTCCTAACTTTTTAATTATGCACAATCAAGTAACACATTAAAAAAGTAATCTTCTTAATTTAATTTTAATTAAATGCCCCTAAGTATGACCTATCAAGTGATGTGCAAGTATAGATCATCAAAAATAATATCTTTCCTAAAAACAAATTATATCTAATAGATAATCTTATAAATAAAAGTAAAGAAATAAACTTCAAATCCTAATTTAAGCATAGGCTATCAAAAGACCAAATTTAAGTATAATCTAGCAAAGAAATTAGATTTACAAGTTTATTCTCTTCAATTTATCTATAGAAAAATCTTGTTAATAATTTTATAAATAAAAATAAAAAATATGAATTCTAAATTTCATCTAAGTATAGATTATCAAAATATGAATTAAGCATAATCTATCAAAGAATTATATTTACGAAATCTATCATTTGTTTATTTATAGAAAAATCATGACTATATTTCTTTTTAGGAAGAAAATGAGATAAATCCATGTTAGATCTTCTTCCTAAAAAGAAATAAAGTCATAATTTTTCTATAAATAAATAAAAGATAGATTTCGTAAATCATAATTTTTTGATAGATTATGCTTAATTCATGTTTTGATAATATATACTTAGATGAGATTTGGAATTTATATTCTTTGTTTTTATTTATAGAATTATTAACAATATTTTTGTATAAATAAATTGAAGAGAATAAACTTGTAAATCTAATTTCTTTCATATGTTATATTTAAGTTTGGTTTTTTGATAGTCTATACTTAGATTAGGGTTTGAAATTTATTTATTTGCATTTGTTTATAAGATTATCTACTAGATATAATTTATTTTTAAGAAAGATATTATTTTTGATGATCTATATTTGCACATCACTTGATAGGTCATACTTCGGGGCACTTAATTAAAATCAAATTAAAAATATCACCTTTTTAATGTGTTACTTGATCGTGCATAATTAAAAAATTAGAAAAAAAAAGATAATTTATTGTTAGATTATTATCCTAATGGATTCGAATTCCTAGGCTAAACTTTAGGACTTAAAACTAATCATCTCAATTTGGAATCTCATAATTAATTTGATCGAACTAAAGAATTAGTAAGAACACAAAACACTTTAGATACTCGTGGGAACGACCTGCTAAGCACTACAACTGACACTGTATACTTGTAGTAGATTTTTCACATCAAATTTTTGGCGTCGCTGCTGCGGATCGACGGTATTTTCTTGCTTTTTCTAATATTTTATTGGTTAATAGTGTGTGTAGAGTGTGCAGATGCCTAGAAGTTCAGATAAAGGAAGCAAAAATGAACGAGAGAAGAATCAAAAGTATACTGAAAAAACTAGGGAGCTAAACTCCCTGATTTTGCCACTAAATTTGCCACCATTTAGTGTCATATTATGTGAGTCTCTCCCCCTTTTTCTCTCGTATTCTCTATTTTGATCTCTTATTCTGTAAAAAAAAAAAATACATAAAAAATTAGAAACTGTAAAATATCATTTTTTTTTCTTTGATCATATCTCTTTCACCGTTTCATCTTCACGACACCCCACTTCAATCACTACTTGGGATAAAGTCATTACAATGTTTATCAAGAAGTATTATTCTACGCACAAGACGATAAAATTATACAAAATATGGCATAATTTACGAAATCTATCTTTTACTTTTTTAAATCAATGTTATCATTTTTGTTCTTAACCTAATAAACTATTTTGAAGTAAAAAATAGATGTATACATATCTCAAAATTACTATTAGTAGTATTTATTTTTCGAGTTTTTATTTTTCATAAAATTCTAAGTGTATTATTCAATCTACTCTCCTATCAAACTTCAAATCTAAATTTATTTTTTATTTGTAATTAGATTTATTTATTGATGAAAATATTTTGTATTTATATTTTATTTTTTTACTTTTAAAGAGATTTTCAACTTTTTTTCAAAATTTTTTTAATTACTCAGAAACCCATCCAAAATGTAAAATAAAGATACCAAAAAAAATCTAAAAATAAAATAAAAATTCTAGAAAAACTACAAATCCTAAAAAACCATGAAGAAAAATCTCCTAACCCATTCCTCCATATCTAAACTCGTGTATGCCCTCACACATGAAACAAAGGTGGTAAAATAAATATGAAAACTATTGCACAAATATTATACAAATAATGAGAGTAATGAAAAGTTACGATTTCAATATCATCACCCTATTAACACATGGAGAGCGATTACGACCTCTTGATCACTTCCCACTTTCATAGTATGTGCATTTTAAATGTGAAGTGGGTGTATTGTTGTATCTCATCATCTTCCTATAAATTATGAAATTACCTTTTTACTTCTTATGCTGTCTTTGCTTTTTCTTTGTCCACAAGTAAGCATTAATAATTGGGTTAAAAAAATATTCATTATAAACCTACCAATCATCGTTAGTAACAAGCACACATGTAGGAATATCGTGAGGTGTAAAGGGTGCAATATGATCAAGTGAACCAACTGTGAAGTGTTGGTGGCTCTTCTAGCTCACGAAATAATGCAAGCTCCTATACAAACAAATCCTCAAAGGTTTACTCATAAATCAATGGCAAACTTGCACAAGTATCATCATACGTAGTGTTAGTATATGCCAATTCGTCAAATAGCATGAGCTCATCCTCGAAAATTTGCTCAAATGAGGGTTCATCATCAGTGAAAGAGGTAGAATGAGAGTGCAAACTGTGAATTATGTTTACCTCAATAAGGGAGCTCGTTGTGTGCTCATCCATATTGAATATTTTCAATGCTACAGTCATATTCCCAAATGATAGCTCCATGAGGCCACTCCTGTAATCAGTTAATGCATTTAATGTTGTAATGAATGGTATACCCAAGATAATGGGAATTTGATTTCGTGGATTGGAAATAGGCTCAGTTTCTTAAACAATAAAGTCTATAGGAAAGATGAACTCACCAACCTTAATGAGCACATCTTCAACCATACCAAGTGGTCTCTTGATCGAATGATCAGTTAGCTATAATGTGATCTTGGTAGGCTGAAGTTTTCCTAACCCCAATTGCTGATAAGCAGTGTAAAGAAGTAAGTTGACACTTACCCCTAGATCAAGTAATGCCTGTCAAATGTAGTGTTCCCAATGGTGCATGAGATTATGGGAGAATCTAGATCTTTGTATTTGATAGGTAAGGAGTTAGAAATGATATGCGATATATTTGCAGTAAAAAAAACTTTCTCAGGAATGTTTTTTGCTCGTTTCTTAGTACACAAACTCTTGAGAAACTTTGTATAATTGGGAACCTGTTGTATAATATCAAGGAGTGAAATATTAACCTTCACCTGCTCAAATATTTCAAGAATCTTCTCTACTTGCGGTGAAGGCTTCCAAAGCTGATTGAGATATGATGCTTTCAGTTTAGGAACATGTTCTTCCAAATGAGCATGTGATGGTAATGGAGGAGATGGAGTGGCGAAAGAGATGAAAAGATGGTGTAGCCTGCAGAATAGTAGGAGTGAGATCAGGGGCCATGGCTACATTATTATCCACTTGCTTCTCGATTTGAACATGTGAAAGCATTGCATTGGTGAACATGTGATGAAACAAAGTAAGATGAGTTAGAGTTGGGATTCAGTATTAGTTGGCTCGGAAAGGTATCCGGCCGCCGCTCACTCAGCTGTATGGCTAACTATCTAACCTGCTGCTATATATTCTTAATTGACTGAGAACTTGTAAGAAGTTGTTGGTCGGTCAATGGTATAAAATCAGTAGATATTTTCATTAAAATTTGCATTTGTGTATCTCAATTGGACGTTATCTTAAAATGTTCTCCACATTCCTTTCAAGTGTTGCTAACCGTCTATCATAATCATTATTAAATTCCTACTGTGGATACGATTGATTATGCACAGGTGGTCTATTCTGGTTGTTTCCTTGATTCATAGCATTTGGGTGTTGATATACACCAACGTTAAGAATTGGGAATTGACCATTAGGTGGAGGCTGCATATTAGGATTGGGGGCTTCCTAATATTGCCCTTAACTCCATGAAATATTTAGATGGTTCCTCCAATCAAGATTGTATGTAGGAGCTAAAGATTGTTCATAGGTCGTTGATACAAGGCATTGCCCTACTCAAGTGTGGGACCCATGAGATTTATCAATAAGGGACACTCCTCCATAACGTGATTTGGAGTTTCGCAATTGAAACATGTGGGAATTTGAATTTAATTGACTTGACCTACCGGTGGAGCGCTATGAGTCTCCAATGCCTCAATTCTCGTTATAAGGGTTGCAATCTTAGCTTCGACAATTATAGAGCTATCGACGCTATGGATCCCACCCTTATGCGCAGAACTTGATGCATTGGATTTCTCAGCGAAACTCTCTCACTGCCTGGTTTTCTATGATAAGTCCTCAAGAAATTTCCAAGCTTCATCCTCATTCTTTCTCATAAACTCCCCTTGACACATAGACTCATGAAGAGTTTTGGATGTGTAATCGAGTCTTTCGTACACTATTTAACACAACCGCTACTTTTCTATCGCATGGTGAGGGCACTGAGCTAATAAATTTTTGAATCGTTCCAAGTATTTCCAAAAGGGTTCTTCCGGCACTTGATGGAATTGATTAATTTGATTTCGAATTTTTATCGTCTTGTGCATGAGATAATACTTCTTAAGAAAAACTGTAACGAATTCATCCCATATAGTGATTGAATCATAGGCATATTGTACAACCACTTCTTAGCGGTATCTTTGAGAGCTAATGGAATGAAGCGAAGTATAATTGCATCCTCTGACAAGTGGTCTCTTGATCGAACGATCAGTTGCTATAATTTGATCTTGGTAGGCTGAAATTTTCCTAGCCCCAATTGCTGATAAGCAGTGTAAGGAAGTAAGTTGACACTAACCCCTAGATCAAGTAACGCCCTGTCAAATGTAGTGTTCCCAATGGTGCTTGAGATTATGGGAGAACTTGGATCTTTGTATTTGATAGGTAAGGAGTTAGAAATGATATGCGATATATTTGCAGTAAGAAAAAACTTTCTTAGGAATGTTTCTTACTCATTTCTTAGCACACAAATTCTTGAGAAACTTGGCATAAGTGGGAACCTGTTGTATAATATAAAGGAGTGAAATATTAACTTTCACCTGCTCAAAGATTTCAAGAATCTTCTCTACTTGAGGTGAAGGCTTCCAAAGCTGATTGAGATATGGTGCTTTCAGTTTAGGAACAGGTTCTTCCGAATGAGCATGCGATGGCAATAGAGAAGATGGAGTGGCGAAAGAGATGAAAAGATGGTGTAGCCTGCAGAATAGTAGGAGTGAGATCAAGGGGCATGGCTACATTATTATCCACTTGCTTCTAGATTTGAGCATGTGAAAGCATTGCATTGGTGAACATGTGATGAAACAAACTAAGATGAGTTAGAGTTGGGATTCATTATTAGTTGACTCGGAAAGGTACCCGGCTGTCGCTCACTCTGCTGTATGGCTAACTACCCAACCTGCTGCTATATATTCTTAATCGACTGAGAACTTGTAAGAAGTTGTTGGTCGGTCAATGGTATAAAATCAGTAGATACTTTCAATAAATTTTGCATTTGTGTATCTAAATTGGACGTTATCTTGAAAGGTTCTCCACATCCCTTACAAGTGTTGCTAGCCGTCTATCATAATCATTATTAAATCCCTACTGTGGATACGATTGATTATGCGTAGGTGGTCTATTCTGGTAGTTTCCTTGATTCATAGCATTTAGGTGTCGATATACACCCACGTTAGGTATTGGTAACTGACCATTAGGTGGAGGCTGCATATTAGGATTGGGGACTTCCTGATATTGCCCTTAACTCCATGAAATATTTAGATGGTTCCTCCAGTCAAGATTGTATGTAGGAGCTAAAGATTGTTCATAGGTCGTTGATACAAGGCATTACCCTGCTCAAGTGTGGGACCCATGGGATTTACCAATAAGGGACACTCCTTGATAACGTGATTTGGAGTTTCGCAATTGAAGCATGTGGGAATTTGAATTTAATTAACTTGACCTGCCGGTGGAGCGCTATGAGTCTCCAATGCCTCAATTTTACTTATAAGAGTTGTAATCTTAGATTTGACAATTATAGAGCTATCAACGCTATGGGTTCCATGCTTATGCGTAGAAGTTGATACATTGGATTTCTCAGCGAAACTCTCCCATTGCATTGTTTTCTATGATAAGTCCTCAAGAAATTTTCATGCTTCATCCTCATTCTTTCTCATAAACTCCCCTTGACACATAGACTCATGAAGAGTTTTGGATGTGTAATCGAGTCTTTCGTACACTATTTAACACAACCGCTACTTTTCTATCTCATGATGAGGGCACTGAGCTAATAAATATTTGAATCGTTCAAAGTATTTCCAGAAGGGTTCTTCCGGCACTTGATGGAATTGATTAATTTGATTTCGAATTTTTGCCGTCTTGTGCGTGAGATAATACTTCTTAAGAAAAACAGTAACGAATTCATCCAAAGTAATGATTGAATCATAGGCATATTGTACAACCACTTCTTGGCGTTATCTTTGAAAGCGAATGGAATGAAGCGAAGCATAATTGCATCCACTGACAAGTGGTCTGTTGATCGAACGATCAGTTAGCTATAATGTGATCTTGGTAGGCTGAAGTTTTCCTAACCCCAATTGCTGATAAGTAGTGTAAGGATAAGTTGACACTTGCCCCTAGATAAAGTAATGCACTGTCAAATGTAGTGTTCCCAATGGTGCATGAGATTATGGGAGAACTTGGATGTTTGTATTTGATAGGTAAGGAGTTAGAAATGATATGTGATATATTTGCAGTAAGAAATAACTTTCTTAGGAATGTTTCTAGCTCATTTCTTAGTACACAAATTCTTGAGAAACTTGGCATATGTGGGAACCTGTTGTATAATATCAAGGAGTGAAATATTAACCTTCACCTGCTCAAAGATTTCAAGAATCTTCTCTACTTGCGGTGAAGGCTTCCAAAGCTGATTGAGATATGGTGCTTTCAGTTTAGGAATAGGTTTTTCCGAATGAGCATGTGATGGTAATGTAGGAGATGGAGTGGCGAAAGAGATGAAAAGATGGTGTAGCCTGCAGAATAGTAAGAGTGAGATCAGGGGGCAGGGCTACATTATTATCCACTTGCTTCTAGATTTGAGCATGTGAAAGCATTGCATTGGTGAACATGTGATGAAACAAACTAAGATGAGTTAGAGTTGGGATTCAGTATTAGTTGGATCGGAAAGGTATCCGGCCGCCGCTCACTCAGCTATATGGCTAACTATCCAACCTGCTGCTATATATTCTTAATCGACTTAGAACTTGTAAGAAGTTGTTGGTCTGTCAATGGTATAAAATCAGTAGATATTTTCATTAAATTTTGCATTTGTGTATCTAAATTGGACGTTATCTTGAAATGTTCTCAACATTCGTTTCATGTGTTGCTAGCCGTCTATCATAATCATTATTAAATTCCTACTGTGGATACGATTGATTATGCACAGGTGGTCTATTCTAGTTGTTTCCTTGATTCATAGCATTTAGGTGTTGATATACACCCATGTTAGGTATTGGGAACTGACCATTAGGTGGAGGCTGCATATTAGGATTGGAGGCTTCCTGATATTGCTCTTAACTCCATGAAATATTTAGATGGTTCCTCCAGTCAAGATTGTATGTAGGAGCTAAAGATTGTTCATAGGTCGTTGATACAAGGCATTACCTTGCTCAAGTGTGGGACCCATGGGATTTATCAATAAGGGACACTCCTCGATAACGTGATTTGGAGTTTCGCAATTGAAGCATGTGGGAATTTGAATTTAATTAACTTGACCTGCCGGTGGAGCGCTGTGAGTCTCCAATACCTCAATTCTCCTTACAAGGGTTGCAATCTTAGCTTTGACAATTATAGAGCTATCGATGCTATGGATCCCACCCTTATGCGCAGAAGTTGATACATTGGATTTCTCAGTGAAACTCTCCCACTGCGTTGTTTTCTATGATAATTCCTCAAGAAATTTTCATGCTTCATCCTCATTCTTTCTCATAAACTCCCCTTGACACATAGACTCATGAAGAGTTTTGAATGTGTAATCGAGTCTTTTGTACACTATTTAACACAACCGCTACTTTTCATCGCATGGTGAGGGCACTGAGCTAATAAATTTTTGAATCGTTCCAAGTATTTCCAGAAGGGTTTTTTCGGCACTTGATGGAATTGATTAATTTGATTTCGAATTTTTGCCGTCTTTTACGTTGGATAATACTTCTTAAGAAAAACTGTAACAAAATGATCCCAAGTAGTGATAGAATCATAGGCATATTGTACATCCACTTCTTGGCGTTATCTTTGAGAGCGAATGGAATGAAGCGAAGCATAATTGCATCCTCTGACAAGTGGTCTGTTGATCAAACGATCAGTTAGCTATAATATGATCTTGGTAGGCTGAAGTTTTCCTAACCCCAATTGCTGATAAGCAGTGTAAAGAAAAAAATTGACACTTACCCCTAGATCAAGTAATGCACTGTCAAATGTAGTATTCCCAATGGTGCATGAGATTATGGGAGAACTTAGATCTTTGTATTTGATAGGTAAGGAGTTAGAAATGATATGTGATATATTTGCAGTAAGAAATAACTTTCTTAGGAATGTTTATTGCTCATTTCTTAGTACACAAATTCTTGAGAAACTTGGCATATGTGGGAACCTGTTGTATAATATCAAGGAGTGAAATATTAACCTTCACCTGCTCAAAGATTTCAAGAATCTTCTCTACTTGCGGTGAAGGCTTCCAAAGCTGATTGAGATATGGTGCTTTCAGTTTAGGAACAGGTTTTTCCGAATGAGCATGTGATGGTAATGTAGGAGATGGAGTGGCGAAAGAGATGAAAAGATGGTGTAGCCTGCAGAATAGTAAGAGTGAGATCAGGGGGTAGGGCTACATTATTATCCACTTGCTTCTAGATTTGAGCATGTGAAAGCATTGCATTGGTGAACATGTGATGAAACAAACTAAGATGTGTTAGAGTTGGGATTCAGTATTAGTTGGCTCGGAAAGGTATCCGGCCGCCGCTCACTCAGCTATATGGCTAATTATCCAACCTGCTGCTATATATTCTTAATCGACTGAGAACTTGTAAGAAGCTGTTGGTCGGTCAATGGTATAAAATCAGTAGATATTTTCATTAAATTATGCATTTGTGTATCTAAATTGGACGTTATCTTGAAATGTTCTCCACATTCCATTCATGTGTTGCTAGCCGTCTATCATAATCATTATTAAATTCCTACTGTGGATACGATTGATTATGCACAGGTGGTCTATTCTAGTTGTTTCCTTCATTCATAGCATTTAGGTGTTGATATACACCCATGTTAGGTATTGGGAACTGACCATTAGGTGGAGGCTGCATATTAGGATTGGAGGCTTCCTAATATTGCTCTTATCTCCATGAAATATTTAGATGGTTCCTCCAGTCAAGATTGTATGTAGGAGCTAAAGATTGTTCATAGGTCGTTGATACAAGGCATTACCCTGCTCAAGTGTGGGACCCATGGGATTTATCAATAAGGGACACTTCTCGATAACGTGATTTGGAGTTTCGCAATTGAAGCATGTGGGAATTTGAATTTAATTAACTTGACCTGCGGGTGGAGCGCTATGAGTCTCCAATACCTCAATTCTCCTTACAAGGGTTGCAATCTTAGCTTTGACATTATAGAGCTATCGATGCTATGGATCCCACCCTTATGAGCAGAAATTGATACATTGGATTTCTCAGTGAAACTCTCCCACTGCATGGTTTTCTATGATAAGTCCTCAAGAAATTTTCATGCTTCATCCTCATTATTTCTCATAAACTCCCCTTGACACATAGACTCATGAAGAGTTTTGGATGTGTAATCGAGTCTTTTGTACACTATTTAGCACAACCGCTACTTTTCATCGCATGGTGAGGGCACTGAGCTAATAAATTTTTGAATCATTCCAAGTATTTTCAGAATGATTTTTCCGGCACTTGATGGAATTGATTAATTTGATTTCGAATTTTTGCCATCTTTTACGTGGGATAATACTTCTTAAGAAAAACTGTAACAAATTGATCCCAAGTAGTGATTGAATCATAGGCATATTGTACAACCACTTCTTGGCGTTATCTTTGAGAGCGAATGGAATGAAGCGAAGCATAATTGCATCCTCTGACAAGTGGTCTGTTTATCGAACGATCAGTTAGCTATAATGTGATCTTGGTAGGCTAAAGTTTTCCTAACCCCAATTGCTGATAAGCAGTGTAAGGAAAAAAGTTGACACTTACCCCTAGATCAAGTAATGCCCAGTCAAATGTAGTATTCCCAATGGTGCATGAGATTATGGGAGAACTTAGATCTTTGTATTTGATAGGTAAGGAGTTAGAAATGATATGTGATATAATTGCAGTAAGAAATAACTTTTTTAGGAATGTTTCTTGCTCATTTCCTAATACACAAATTCTTGAGAAACTTGGCATAAGTGGGAACCTGTTGTATAATATCAAGGAGTGAAATATTAACCTTCACCTGCTCAAAGATTTCAAGAATCTTCTCTACTTGCGGTGAAGGCTTCCAAAGCTGATTGAGATATGGTGCTTTCAGTTTAGGAACAGGTTTTTCCGAATGAGCATGTGATGGTAATGTAAGAGATGGAGTGGCGAAAGAGATGAAAAGATGGTGTAGCCTGTAGAATAGTAAGAGTGAGATCAGGGGGCAGGGCTACATTATTATCCACTTGCTTCTAGATTTGAGCATGTGAAAGCATTGCATTGGTGAACATGTGATGAAACAAACTAAGATGAGTTAGAGTTGGGATTCAGTATTAGTTGGCTCGGAAAGGTATCCGGCCGCCGCTCACTCAGCTATATGGCTAACTATCCAACCTGCTGCTGTATATTCTTCATCGACTGAGAACTTGTAAGAAGTTGTTGGTCGGTCAATGGTATAAAATCAGTAGATATTTTCATTAAATTTTGCATTTGTGTATCTAAATTGGACGTTATCTTGAAATGTTCTCCACATTCCTTTCATGTGTTGCTAGCCGTCTATCATAATCATTATTAAATTCCTACTGTGGATACGATTGATTATGCACAGGTGGTCTATTCTAGTTGTTTCCTTGATTCATAGCATTTAGGTGTTGATATACACCCATGTTATGTAATGGGAACTGACCATTAGGTGGAGGCTGCATATTAGGATTGGAGGCTTTCTGATATTGCTCTTAACTCCATGAAATATTTAGATGGTTCCTCCAGTCAAGATTGTATGTAGGAGCTAAAGATTGTTCATAGGTCGTTGATACAAGGCATTACCCTGCTCAAGTGTGGGACCCATGGGATTTATCAATAAGGGACACTCCACGATAACGTGATTTGGAGTTTCGCAATTGAAGCATGTGGGAATTTGAATTTAATTAACTTGACCTGCCGGTGGAGCGCTATGAGTCTCCAATACCTCAATTCTCCTTACAAGGGTTGCAATCTTAGCTTTGATAATTATAGAGCTATCGATGCTATGGATCCCACCCTTATGCGCAGAAGTTGATACATTGGATTTCTCAGTGAAACTCTCCCACTGCATGGTTTTCTATGATAAGTCCTCAAGAAATTTTCATGCTTCATCCTCATTCTTTCTCATAAACTCCCCTTGACACATAGACTCATGAAGAGTTTTGGATGTGTAATCGAGTCTTTTGTACACTATTTAACACAACCGCTACTTTTCATCGCATGGTGAGGGCACTGAGCTAATAAATTTTTGAATCGTTCCAAGTATTTCCAGAAGGGTTTTTCCGGCACTTGATGGAATTGATTAATTTGATTTCGAATTTTTGCCATCTTTTACGTGGGATAATACTTCTTCAGAAAAACTGTAACAAATTGATCCCAAGTAGTGATTGAATCATAGGCATATTGTACAACCACTTCTTGGCGTTATCTTTGAGAGCGAATGGAATGAAGCGAAGCATAGTTGCATCCTCTGACAAGTGGTCTGTTGATCGAACGATCAGTTAGCTATAATGTGATCTTGGTAGGCTGAAGTTTTCCTAACCCCAATTGCTGATAAGCAGCGTAAGGAAAAAAATTAACACTTATCCCTAGATCAAGTAATGCCCTGTCAAATGTAGTATTCCCAATGGTGCATGAGATTATGGGAGAACTTAGATCTTTGTATTTGATAGGTAAGGAGTTAGAAATGATATGTGATATATTTGCAGTAAGAACTAACTTTCTTAGGAATGTTTCTTGCTCATTTCTTAGTACACAAATTCTTGAGAAACTTGGCATATGTGGGAACCTGTTGTATAATATCAAGGAGTGAAATATTAACCTTCACCTGCTCAAAGATTTCAAGAATCTTCTCTACTTGCGGTGAAGGCTTCCAAAGCTGATTGAGATATGGTGCTTTCAGTTTAGGAACAGGTTTTTCTGAATGAGCATGTGATGGTAATGTAGAAGATGGAGTGGCGAAAGAGATGAAAAGATGGTGTAGCCTGCAGAATAGTAAGAGTGAGATCAGGGGGCAGGGCTACATTATTATCCACTTGCTTCTAGATTTGAGCATGTGAAAGCATTGCATTGGTGAACATGTGATGAAACAAACTAAGATGAGTTAGAGTTGGGATTCAGTATTAGTTGGCTCGGAAAGGTATCCGGCCACCGCTCACTCAGCTATATGGCTAACTATCCAACCTGCTGCTATATATTCTTAATCGACTGAGAACTTGTAAGAAGTTGTTGGTCGGTCAATGGTATAAAATCAGTAGATATTTTCATTAAATTTTGCATTTGTGTATCTAAATTGGACGTTATCTTGAAATGTTCTCCACATTCCTTTCATGTGTTGCTAGCCGTCTATCATAATCATTATTAAATTCCTACTGTGGATACGATTGATTATGCACAGGTGGTCTATTCTAGTTGTTTTCTTGATTCATAGCATTTAGGTGTTGATATACACCCATGTTAGGTATTGGGAACTGACCATTAGGTGGAGGCTGCATATTAGGATTGGAGGCTTCCTGATATTGCTCTTAACTCCATGAAATATTTAGATGGTTCCTCCAGTCAAGATTGTATGTAGGAGCTAAAGATTGTTCATAGGTCGTTGATACAAGGCATTACCCTGCTCAAGTGTGGGACCCATGGGATTTATCAATAAGGGACACTCCTCGATAACGTGATTTGGAGTTTCGCAATTGAAGCATGTGGGAATTTGAATTTAATTAACTTGACCTGCCGGTGGAGCGCTATGAGTCTCCAATACCTCAATTCTCCTTACAAGGGTTGCAATCTTAGCTTTGACAATTATAGAGCTATCGATGCTATGGATCCCACCCTTATGCGCAGAAGTTGATACATTGGATTTCTCAGTGAAACTCTCCCACTGCATGGTTTTCTATGATAAGTCCTCAAGAAATTTTCATGCTTCATCCTCATTCTTTCTCATAAACTCCCCTTGACACATAGACTCATGAAGAGTTTTGGATGTGTAATCGAGTCTTTTGTACACTATTTAACACAACCGCTACTTTTCATCGCATGGTGAGGGCACTGAGCTAATAAATTTTTGAATCGTTCCAAGTATTTCCAGAAGGGTTTTTCCGGCACTTGATGGAATTGATTAATTTGATTTCGAATTTTTGCTGTCTTTTACGTGGGATAATACTTCTTCAGAAAAACTGTAACAAATTGATTCCAAGTAGTGATTGAATCATAGGCATATTGTACAACCACTTCTTGGCGTTATCTTTGAGAGCGAATGGAATGAAGCGAAGCATAATTGCATCCTCTGACAAGTGGTCTGTTGATCGAACGATCAGTTAGCTATAATGTGATCTTGGTAGGCTGAAGTTTTCCTAACCCCAATTGCTGATAAGCAGCGTAAGGAAAAAAATTAACACTTACCCCTAGATCAAGTAATGCCCTGTCAAATGTAGTATTCCCAATCGTGCATGAGATTGTGGGAGAACTTAGATCTTTGTATTTGATAGGTAAGGAGTTAGAAATGATATGTGATATATTTGCAGTAAGAAATAACTTTCTTAGGAATGTTTCTAGCTCATTTCTTAGTACACAAATTCTTGAGAAACTTGGCATATGTGGGAACCTGTTGTATAATATCAAGGAGTGAAATATTAACCTTCACCTGCTCAAAGATTTCAAGAATCTTCTCTACTTGCGGTGAAGGCTTCCAAAGCTGATTGAGATATGGTGCTTTCAGTTTAGGAACAGGTTTTTCCGAATGAGCATGTGATGGTAATGTAGGAGATGGAGTGGCAAAAGAGATGAAAAGATGGTGTAGCCTGCAGAATAGTAAGAGTGAGATCAGGGGGCAGGGCTACATTATTATCCACTTGCTTCTAGATTTGAGCATGTGAAAGCATTGCATTGGTGAACATGTGATGAAACAAACTAAGATGAGTTAGAGTTGGGATTCAGTATTAGTTGGCTCGGAAAGGTATCCGGCCACCGCTCACTCAGCTATATGGCTGACTATCCAACCTGCTGCTATATATTCCTAATCGACTGAGAACTTGTAAGAAGTTGTTGGTCGGTCAATGGTATAAAATCAGTAGATATTTTTATTAAATTTTGCATTTGTGCATCTAAATTGGACGTTATCTTGAAATGTTCTCAACATTCCTTTCATGTGTTGCTAGCCGTCTATCATAATCATTATTAAATTCCTACTGTGGATACGATTGATTATGCACAGGTGGTCTATTCTAGTTGTTTTCTTGATTCATAGCATTTAGGTGTTGATATACACCCATGTTAGGTATTGGGAACTGACGATTAGGTGGAGGCTGCATATTAGGATTGGAGGCTTCCTGATATTGCTCTTAACTCCATGAAATATTTAGATGGTTCCTCCAGTCAAGATTGTATGTAGGAGCTAAAGATTGTTCATAGGTCGTTGATACAAGGCATTACCCTGCTCAAGTGTGGGACCCATGGGATTTATCAATAAGGGACACTCCTCGATAACGTGATTTGGAGTTTCGCAATTGAAGCATGTGGGAATTTGAATTTAATTAACTTGACCTGCCGGTGGAGCGCTATGAGTCTCCAATACCTCAATTCTCCTTACAAGGGTTGCAATCTTAGCTTTGACAATTATAGAGCTATCGATGCTATGGATCCCACCCTTATGCGCAGAAGTTGATACATTGTATTTCTCAGTGAAACTCTCCCACTGCATAGTTTTCTATGATAAGTCCTCAAGAAATTTTCATGCTTCATCCTCATTCTTTCTCATAAACTCCCCTTGACACATAGACTCATGAAGAGTTTTGGATGTGTAATCGAGTCTTTTGTACACTATTTAACACAACCGCTACTTTTCATCGCATGGTGAGGGCACTGAGCTAATAAATTTTTGAATCGTTCCAAGTATTTCCAGAAGGGTTTTTCCGGCACTTGATGGAATTGATTAATTTGATTTCGAATTTTTGCCGTCTTTTACGTGGGATAATACTTCTTAAGAAAAACTGTAACAAATTGATTCCAAGTAGTGATTGAATCATAGGAATATTGTACAACCACTTCTTGGCGTTATCTTTGAGAGCGAATGGAATGAAGCGAAGCATAATTGCATCCTCTGACAAGTGGTCTGTTGATCGAACGATCAGTTAGCTATAATGTGATCTTGGTAGGCTGAAGTTTTCCGAACCCCAATTGCTGATAAGCAGCGTAAGGAAAAAAATTAACACTTACCCCTAGATCAAGTAATGCCCTGTCAAATGTAGTATTCCCAATGGTGCATGAGATTGTGGGAGAACTTAGATCTTTGTATTTGATAGGTAAGGAGTTAGAAATGATATGTGATATATTTGCAGTAAGAAATAACTTTCTTAGGAATGTTTCTTGCTCATTTCTTAGTACACAAATTCTTGAGAAACTTGGCATATGTGGGAACCTGTTGTATAATATCAAGGAGTGAAATATTAACCTTCACCTGCTCAAAGATTTCAAGAATCTTCTCTACTTGCGGTGAAGGCTTCCAAAGCAGATTGAGATATGGTGCTTTCAGTTTAGGAACAGGTTCTTCCGAATAAGCATGTGATGGTAATGTAGGAGATGGAGTGGCGAAAGAGATGAAAAGATGGTGTAGCCTGCAGAATAGTAAGAGTGAGATCAGGGGGCAGGGCTACATTATTATCGACTTGCTTCTAGATTTGAGCATGTGAAAGCATTGCATTGGTGAACATGTGATGAAACAAACTAAGATGAGTTAGAGTTGGGATTCAGTATTAGTTGGCTCGGAAAGGTATCCGGCCGCCGCTCACTCAGCTATATGGCTAACTATCCAACCTGCTGCTATATATTCTTAATCGACTAAGAACTTGTAAGAAGTTGTTGGTCGGTCAATGGTATAAAATCAGTAGATATTTTCATTAAATTATGCATTTGTGTATCTAAATTGGCCGTTATCTTGAAATGTTCTCCACATTCCTTTCATGTGTTGCTAGCCGTCTATCATAATCATTATTAAATTCCTACTGTGGATACGATTGATTATGCACAGGTGGTCTATTCTAGTTGTTTCCTTTATTCATAGCATTTAGGTGTTGATATACACCCATGTTAGGTATTGGGAACTGACCATTAGGTGGAGGCTGCATATTAGGATTGGAGGCTTCCTGATATTGCTCTTAACTCCATGAAATATTTAGATGGTTCCTCCAGTCAAGATTGTATGTTGGAGCTAAAGATTGTTCATAGGTCGTTGATACAAGGCATTACCCTGCTCAAGTGTGGGACCCATGGGATTTATCAATAAGGGACATTCCTCGATAACGTGATTTGGAGTTTCGCAATGGAAGCATGTGGGAATTTGAATTTAATTAACTTGACCTGCCGGTGGAGCGCTATGAGTCTCCAATACCTCAATTCTCCTTACAAGGGTTGCAATCTTAGCTTTGACAATTATAGAGCTATCGATGCTATGGATCCCACCCTTATGCGCAGAAGTTGATACATTGGATTTCTCAGTGAAACTCTCCCACTGCATGGTTTTCTATGATAAGTCCTCAAGAAATTTTCATGTTTCATCCTCATTCTTTCTCATAAACTCCCTTGACACATAGACTCATGAAGAGTTTTGGATGTGTAATCGAGTCTTTTGTACACTATTTAACACAACCGCTACCTTTCATCGCATGGTGAGGGCACTGAGCTAATAAATTTTTGAATCGTTCCAAGTATTTCCAAAAGGGTTTTTCCGGCACTTGATGGAATTGATTAATTTGATTTCGAATTTTTGCCGTCTTTTACGTGGGATAATACTTCTTAAGAAAAACTGTAACAAAATGATCCCAAGTAGTGATTGAATCATAGGCATATTGTACAACCACTTCTTGGCGTTATCTTTGAGAGCGAATGGAATGAAGCGAAGCATAATTGCATCCTCTGACAAGTGGTCTGTTGATCGAACGATCAGTTAGGTATAATGTGATCTTGGTAGGCTGAAGTTTTCCTAACCCCAATTGCTGATAAGCAGCGTAAGGAAAAAAATTAACACTTACCCCTAGATCAAGTAATGCCCTGTCAAATGTAGTATTCCCAATGGTGCATGAGATTGTGGGAGAACTTAGATCTTTGTATTTGATAGGTAAGGAGTTAGAAATGATATGTGATATATTTGCAGTAAGAAATAACTTTCTTAGGAATGTTTCTTGCTCATTTCTTAGTACACAAATTCTTGAGAAACTTGGCATATGTGGGAACCTGTTGTATAATATCAAGGAGTGAAATATTAACCTTCACCTGCTCAAAGATTTCAAAAATCTTCTCTACTTGCGGTGAAGGTTTCCAAAGCAGATTGAGATATGGTGCTTTCAGTTTAGGAACAGGTTTTTCCGAATGAGCATGTGATGGTAATGTAGGAGATGGAGTGGCGAAAGAGATGAAAAGATGGTGTAGCCTGCAGAATAGTAAGAGTGAGATCAGGTGGCAGGGCTACATTATTATCCACTTGCTTCTAGATTTGAGCATGTGAAAGCATTGCATTGGTGAACATGTGATGAAACAAACTAAGATGAGTTAGAGTTGGGATTCAGTATTAGTTGGCTCGGAAAGGCATCCGGCCACCGCTCACTCAGCTATATGGCTAACTATCCAACCTGCTGCTATATTTTCTTAATCGACTGAGAACTTATAAGAAGTTGTTGGTCGGTCAATGGTATAAAATCAGTAGATATTTTCATTAAATTTTGCATTTGTGTATCTAAATTGGACGTTATCTTGAAATGTTCTCCCCATTCCTTTCATGTGTTGCTAGCCATCTATCATAATCATTATTAAATTCCTACTGTGGATACGATTGATTATGCACAGGTGGTCTATTCTAGTTGTTTTCTTGATTCATAGCATTTAGGTGTTGATATACACCCATGTTATGTATTGGGAACTGACCATTAGGTGGAGGCTACATATTAGGATTGGAGGCTTCCTAATATTGCTCTTAACTCCATGAAATATTTAAATGGTTCCTCCAGTCAAGATTGTATGTAGGAGCTAAAGATTGTTCATAGGTCGTTGATACAAGGCATTACCCTGCTCAAGTGTGGGACCCATGGGATTTATCAATAAGGGACACTCCTCGATAACGTGATTTGGAGTTTCGCAATTGAAGCATGTGGGAATTTCAATTTAATTAACTTGACCTGCCGGTGGAGCGCTATGAGTCTACAATACCTCAATTGTCCTTACAAGGGTTGCAATCTTAGCTTTGACAATTATAGAGCTATTGATGCTATGGATCCCACCCTTATGCGCAGAAGTTGATACATTGGATTTCTCAGTGAAACTCTCCCACTGCATGGTTTTCTATGATAAGTCCTCAAGAATTTTTCATGCTTCATCCTCATTCTTTCTCATAAACTCCCCTTGACACATAGACTCATGAAGTGTTTTGGATGTGTAATCGAGTCTTTTGTACACTATTTAACACAACCGCTACTTTTCATCGCATGGTGAGGGCACTGAGCTAATAAATTTTTGAATCGTTCCAAGTATTTCCAGAAGGGTTTTTCCGGCACTTGATGGAATTGATTAATTTGATTTCGAATTTTTGCCGTCTTTTACGTGGGATAATACTTCTTAAGAAAAACTGTAACAAATTGATTCCAAGTAGTGATTGAATCATAGGCATATTGTACAACCACTTCTTGGCGTTATCTTTGAGAGCGAATGGAATGAAGCGAAGCATAATTGCATCCTCTGACAAGTGGTCTGTTGATCGAACGATCAGTTAGCTATAATGTGATCTTGGTAGGCTGAAGTTTTCCTGACCCCAATTGCTGATAAGCAGCGTAAGGAAAAAAATTAACACTTACCCCTAGATCAAGTAATGCCCTGTCAAATGTAGTATTCCCAATGGTGCATGAGATTCTGGGAGAACTTAGATCTTTGTATTTGATAGGTAAGGAGTTAGAAATGATATGTGATATATTTGAAGTAAGAAATAACTTTCTTAGGAATGTTTCTTGCTCATTTCTTAGTACACAAATTCTTGAGAAACTTGGCATATGTGGGAACCTGTTGTATAATATCAAGGAGTGAAATATTAACCTTCACCTGCTCAAAGATTTCAAGAATCTTCTCTACTTGCGGTGAAGGCTTCCAAAGCTGATTGAGATATGGTGCTTTCAGTTTAGGAACAGGTTTTTCCGAATAAGCATGTGATGGTAATGTAGGAGATGGAGTGGCGAAAGAGATGAAAAGATGGTGTAGCCTGCAGAATAGTAAGAGTGAGATCTGGGGGTAGGGCTACATTATTATCCACTTGCTTCTAGATTTGAGCATGTGAAAGCATTGCATTGGTGAACATGTGATGAAACAAACTAAGATGAGTTAGAGTTGGGATTCAGTATTAGTTGGCTCGGAAAGGTATCCGGCCGCCGCTCACTCAGCTATATGGCTAACTATCCAACCTGCTGCTATATATTCTTGATCGACCAAGAACTTGTAAGAAGTTGTTGGTCGGTCAATGGTATAAAATCAGTAGATATTTTCATTAAATTATGCATTTGTGTATCTAAATTGGCCGTTATCTTGAAATGTTCTCCACATTCCTTTCATGTGTTGCTAGCCATCTATCATAATCATTATTAAATTCCTACTGTGGATACGATTGATTATGCACAGGTGGTCTATTCTAGTTGTTTCCTTGATTCATAGCATTTAGGTGTTGATATACACCCATGTTAGGTATTGGGAACTGACCATTAGGTGGAGGCTGCATATTAGGATTGGAGGCTTCCTGATATTGCTCTTTACTCCATGAAATATTTAGATGGTTCCTCCAGTCAAGATTGTATGTAGGAGCTAAAGATTGTTCATAGGTCGTTGATACAAGGCATTACCCTGCTCAAGTGTGGGACCCATGGGATTTATCAATAAGGGACACTCCTCGATAACGTGATTTGGAGTTTCGCAATTGAAGCATGTGGGAATTAGAATTTAATTAACTTGACCTGCCGGTGGAGCGCTATGAGTCTCCAATACCTCAATTCTCCTTACAAGGGTTGCAATCTTAGCTTTGACAATTATAGAGCTATCGATGCTATGGATCCCACCCTTATGCGCAGAAGTTGATACATTGGATTTCTCAGTGAAACTCTCCCACTGCATAGTTTTCTATGATAAGTCCTCAAGAAATTTTCATGCTTCATCCTCATTCTTTCTCATAAACTCCCCTTGACACATAGACTCATGAAGAGTTTTGGATGTGTAATCGAGTCTTTTGTACACTATTTAACACAACCGCTACCTTTCATCGCATGGTGAGGGCACTGAGCTAATAAATTTTTGAATCGTTCCAAGTATTTCCAGAAGGGTTTTTCCGGCACTTGATGGAATTGATTAATTTGATTTCGAATTTTTGCCGTCTTTTACGTGGGATAATACTTCTTAAGAAAAACTGTAACAAATTGATTCCAAGTAGTGATTGAATCATAGGCATATTGTACAACCACTTCTTGGCGTTATCTTTGAGAGCGAATGGAATGAAGCGAAGCATAATTGCATCCTCTGACAAGTGGTCTGTTGATCGAACGATCGGTTAGCTATAATGTGATCTTGGTAGGCTGAAGTTTTCCTAACCCCAATTGCTGATAAGCAGCGTAAGGAAAAAAATTAACACTTACCCCTAGATCAAGTAATGCCCTGTCAAATGTAGTATTCCCAATGGTGCATGAGATTATGGGAGAACTTAGATCTTTGTATTTGATAGGTAAGGAGTTAGAAATGATATGTGATATATTTGCAGTAAGAAATAACTTTCTTAGGAATATTTCTTGCTCATTTCTTAGTACACAAATTCTTGAGAAACTTGGCATATGTGGGAACCTGTTGTATAATATCAAGGAGTGAAATATTAACCTTCACCTGCTCAAAGATTTCAAGAATCTTCTCTACTTGCGGTGAAGGCTTCCAAAGCTGATTGAGATATGGTGCTTTCAGTTTAGGAACAGGTTCTTCCGAATAAGCATGTGATGGTAATGTAGGAGATGGAGTGGCGAAAGAGATGAAAAGATGGTGTAGCCTGCAGAATAGTAAGAGTGAGATCAGGGGGCAGGGCTACATTATTATCGACTTGCTTCTAGATTTGAGCATGTGAAAGCATTGCATTGGTGAACATGTGATGAAACAAACTAAGATGAGTTAGAGTTGGGATTCAGTATTAGTTGGCTCGGAAAGGTATCCGGCCGCCGCTCACTCAGCTATATGGCTAACTATCCAACCTGCTGCTATATATTCTTAATCGACTAAGAACTTGTAAGAAGTTGTTGGTCGGTCAATGGTATAAAATCAGTAGATATTTTCATTAAATTATGCATTTGTGTATCTAAATTGGCCGTTATCTTGAAATGTTCTCCACATTCCTTTCATGTGTTGCTAGCCGTCTATCATAATCATTATTAAATTCCTACTGTGGATACGATTGATTATGCACAGGTGGTCTATTCTAGTTGTTTCCTTTATTCATAGCATTTAGGTGTTGATATACACCCATGTTAGGTATTGGGAACTGACCATTAGGTGGAGGCTGCATATTAGGATTGGAGGCTTCCTGATATTGCTCTTAACTCCATGAAATATTTAGATGGTTCCTCCAGTCAAGATTGTATGTAGGAGCTAAAGATTGTTCATAGTTCGTTGATACAAGGCATTACCCTGCTCAAGTGTGGGACCCATGGGATTTATCAATAAGGGACATTCCTCGATAACGTGATTTGGAGTTTCGCAATGGAAGCATGTGGGAATTTGAATTTAATTAACTTGACCTGCCGGTGGAGCGCTATGAGTCTCCAATACCTCAATTCTCCTTACAAGGGTTGCAATCTTAGCTTTGACAATTATAGAGCTATCGATGCTATGGATCCCACCCTTATGCGCAGAAGTTGATACATTGGATTTCTCAGTGAAACTCTCCCACTGCATGGTTTTCTATGATAAGTCCTCAAGAAATTTTCATGCTTCATCCTCATTCTTTCTCATAAACTCCCTTGACACATAGACTCATGAAGAGTTTTGGATGTGTAATCGAGTCTTTTGTACACTATTTAACACAACCGCTACCTTTCATCGCATGGTGAGGGCACTGAGCTAATAAATTTTTGAATCGTTCCAAGTATTTCCAGAAGGGTTTTTCCGGCACTTGATGGAATTGATTAATTTGATTTCGAATTTTTGCCGTCTTTTACGTGGGATAATACTTCTTAAGAAAAACTGTAACAAAATGATCCCAAGTAGTGATTGAATCATAGGCATATTGTACAACCACTTCTTGGCGTTATCTTTGAGAGCGAATGGAATGAAGCGAAGCATAATTGCATCCTCTGACAAGTGGTCTGTTGATCGAACGATCAGTTAGCTATAATGTGATCTTGGTAGGCTGAAGTTTTCCTAACCCCAATTGCTGATAAGCAGCGTAAGGAAAAAAATTAACACTTACCCCTAGATCAAGTAATGCCCTGTCAAATGTAGTATTCCCAATGGTGCATGAGATTGTGGGAGAACTTAGATCTTTGTATTTGATAGGTAAGGAGTTAGAAATGATATGTGATATATTTGCAGTAAGAAATAACTTTCTTAGGAATGTTTCTTGCTCATTTCTTAGTACACAAATTCTTGAGAAACTTGGCATATGTGGGAACCTGTTGTATAATATCAAGGAGTGAAATATTAACCTTCACCTGCTCAAAGATTTCAAAAATCTTCTCTACTTGCGGTGAAGGCTTCCAAAGCTGATTGAGATATGGTGCTTTCAGTTTAGGAACAGGTTTTTCTGAATGAGCATGTGATGGTAATGTAGGAGATGGAGTGGCGAAAGAGATGAAAAGATGGTGTAGCCTGCAGAATAGTAAGAGTGAGATCAGGTGGCAGGGCTACATTATTATCCACTTGCTTCTAGATTTGAGCATGTGAAAGCATTGCATTGGTGAACATGTGATGAAACAAACTAAGATGAGTTAGAGTTGGGATTCAGTATTAGTTGGCTCGGAAAGGCATCCGGCCACCGCTCACTCAGCTATATGGCTAACTATCCAACCTGCTGCTATATATTCTTAATCGACTGAGAACTTATAAGAAGTTGTTGGTCGGTCAATGGTATAAAATCAGTAGATATTTTCATTAAATTTTGCATTTGTGTATCTAAATTGGACGTTATCTTGAAATGTTCTCCCCATTCCTTTCATGTGTTGCTAGCCATCTATCATAATCATTATTAAATTCCTACTGTGGATACGATTGATTATGCACAGGTGGTCTATTCTAGTTGTTTTCTTGATTCATAGCATTTAGGTGTTGATATACACCCATGTTATGTATTGGGAACTGACCATTAGGTGGAGGCTGCATATTAGGATTGGAGGCTTCCTGATATTGCTCTTAACTCCATGAAATATTTAAATGGTTCCTCCAGTCAAGATTGTATGTAGGAGCTAAAGATTGTTCATAGGTCGTTGATACAAGGCATTACCCTGCTCAAGTGTGGGACCCATGGGATTTATCAATAAGGGACACTCCTCGATAATGTGATTTGGAGTTTTGCAATTGAAGCATGTGGGAATTTCAATTTAATTAACTTGACCTGCCGGTGGAGCGCTATGAGTCTACAATACCTCAATTGTCCTTACAAGGGTTGCAATCTTAGCTTTGACAATTATAGAGCTATTGATGCTATGGATCCCACCCTTATGCGCAGAAGTTGATACATTGGATTTCTCAGTGAAACTCTCCCACTGCATGGTTTTCTATGATAAGTCCTCAAGAATTTTTCATGCTTCATCCTCATTCTTTCTCATAAACTCCCCTTGACACATAGACTCATGAAGTGTTTTGGATGTGTAATCGAGTCTTTTGTACACTATTTAACACAACCGCTACTTTTCATCGCATGGTGAGGGCACTGAGCTAATAAATTTTTGAATCGTTCCAAGTATTTCCAGAAGGGTTTTTCCGGCACTTGATGGAATTGATTAATTTGATTTCGAATTTTTGCCGTCTTTTACGTGGTATAATACTTCTTAAGAAAAACTGTAACAAATTGATTCCAAGTAGTGATTGAATCATAGGCATATTGTACAACCACTTCTTGGCGTTATCTTTGAGAGCGAATGGAATGAAGCGAAGCATAATTGCATCCTCTGACAAGTGGTCTGTTGATCGAACGATCAGTTAGCTATAATGTGATCTTGGTAGGCTGAAGTTTTCCTAACCCCAATTGCTGATAAGCAGCGTAAGGAAAAAAATTAACACTTACCCCTAGATCAAGTAATGCCCTGTCAAATGTAGTATTCCCAATGGTGCATGAGATTATGGGAGAACTTAGATCTTTGTATTTGATAGGTAAGGAGTTAGAAATGATATGTGATATATTTGAAGTAAGAAATAACTTTCTTAGGAATGTTTCTTGCTCATTTCTTAGTACACAAATTCTTGAGAAACTTGGCATATGTGGGAACCTGTTGTATAATATCAAGGAGTGAAATATTAACCTTCACCTGCTCAAAGATTTCAAGAATCTTCTCTACTTGCGGTGAAGGCTTCCAAAGCTGATTGAGATATGGTGCTTTCAGTTTAGGAACAGGTTTTTCCGAATAAGCATGTGATGGTAATGTAGGAGATGGAGTGGCGAAAGAGATGAAAAGATGGTGTAGCCTGCAGAATAGTAAGAGTGAGATCTGGGGGTAGGGCTACATTATTATCCACTTGCTTCTAGATTTGAGCATGTGAAAGCATTGCATTGGTGAACATGTGATGAAACAAACTAAGATGAGTTAGAGTTGGGATTCAGTATTAGTTGACTCGGAAAGGTATCCGGCCGCCGCTCACTCAGCTATATGGCTAACTATCCAACCTGCTGCTATATATTCTTAATCGACCAAGAACTTGTAAGAAGTTGTTGGTCGGTCAATGGTATAAAATTAGTAGATATTTTCATTAAATTATGCATTTGTGTATCTAAATTGGCCGTTATCTTGAAATGTTCTCCACATTCCTTTCATGTGTTGCTAGCCATCTATCATAATCATTATTAAATTCCTACTGTGGATACGATTGATTATGCACAGGTGGTCTATTCTAGTTGTTTCCTTGATTCATAGCATTTAGGTGTTGATATACACCCATGTTAGGTATTGGGAACTGACCATTAGGTGGAGGCTGCATATTAGGATTGGAGGCTTCCTGATATTGCTCTTTACTCCATGAAATATTTAGATGGTTCCTCCAGTCAAGATTGTATGTAGGAGCTAAAGATTGTTCATAGGTCGTTGATACAAGGCATTACCCTGCTCAAGTGTGGGACCCATGGGATTTATCAATAAGGGACACTCCTCGATAACGTGATTTGGAGTTTCGCAATTGAAGCATGTGGGAATTAGAATTTAATTAACTTGACCTGCCGGTGGAGCGCTATGAGTCTCCAATACCTCAATTCTCCTTACAAGGGTTGCAATCTTAGCTTTGACAATTATAGAGCTATCGATGCTATGGATCCCACCCTTATGCGCAGAAGTTGATACATTGGATTTCTCAGTGAAACTCTCCCACTGCATAGTTTTCTATGATAAGTCCTCAAGAAATTTTCATGCTTCATCCTCATTCTTTCTCATAAACTCCCCTTGACACATAGACTCATGAAGAGTTTTGGATGTGTAATCGAGTCTTTTGTACACTATTTAACACAACCGCTACCTTTCATCGCATGGTGAGGGCACTGAGCTAATAAATTATTGAATCGTTCCAAGTATTTCCAGAAGGGTTTTTCCGGCACTTGATGGAATTGATTAATTTGATTTCGAATTTTTGCCGTCTTTTACGTGGGATAATACTTCTTAAGAAAAACTGTAACAAATTGATTCCAAGTAGTGATTGAATCATAGGCATATTGTACAACCACTTCTTGGCGTTATCTTTGAGAGCGAATGGAATGAAGCGAAGCATAATTGCATCCTCTGACAAGTGGTCTGTTGATCGAACGATCGGTTAGCTATAATGTGATCTTGGTAGGCTGAAGTTTTCCTAACCCCAATTGCTGATAAGCAGCGTAAGGAAAAAAATTAACACTTACCCCTAGATCAAGTAATGCCCTGTCAAATGTAGTATTCCCAATGGTGCATGAGATTGTGGGAGAACTTAGATCTTTGTATTTGATAGGTAAGGAGTTAGAAATGATATGTGATATATTTGCAGTAAGAAATAACTTTCTTAGGAATGTTTCTTGCTCATTTCTTAGTACACAAATTCTTGAGAAACTTGGCATATGTGGGAACCTGTTGTATAATATCAAGGAGTGAAATATTAACCTTCACCTGCTCAAAGATTTCAAAAATCTTCTCTACTTGCGGTGAAGGCTTCCAAAGCTGATTGAGATATGGTGCTTTCAGTTTAGGAACAGGTTTTTCCGAATGAGCATGTGATGGTAATGTAGGAGATGGAGTGGCGAAAGAGATGAAAAGATGGTGTAGCCTGCAGAATAGTAAGAGTGAGATCAGGTGGCAGGGCTACATTATTATCCACTTGCTTCTAGATTTGAGCATGTGAAAGCATTGCATTGGTGAACATGTGATGAAACAAACTAAGATGAGTTAGAGTTGGGATTCAGTATTAGTTGGCTCGGAAAGGCATCCGGCCACCGCTCACTCAGCTATATGGCTAACTATCCAACCTGCTGCTATATATTCTTAATCGACTGAGAACTTATAAGAAGTTGTTGGTCGGTCAATGGTATAAAATCAGTAGATATTTTCATTAAATTTTGCATTTGTGTATCTAAATTGGACGTTATCTTGAAATGTTCTCCCCATTCCTTTCATGTGTTGCTAGCCATCTATCATAATCATTATTAAATTCCTACTGTGGATACGATTGATTATGCACAGGTGGTCTATTCTAGTTGTTTTCTTGATTCATAGCATTTAGGTGTTGATATACACCCATGTTATGTATTGGGAACTGACCATTAGGTGGAGGCTGCATATTAGGATTGGAGGCTTCCTGATATTGCTCTTAACTCCATGAAATATTTAAATGGTTCCTCCAGTCAAGATTGTATGTAGGAGCTAAAGATTGTTCATAGGTCGTTGATACAAGGCATTACCCTGCTCAAGTGTGGGACCCATGGGATTTATCAATAAGGGACACTCCTCGATAATGTGATTTGGAGTTTTGCAATTGAAGCATGTGGGAATTTCAATTTAATTAACTTGACCTGCCGGTGGAGCGCTATGAGTCTACAATACCTCAATTGTCCTTACAAGGGTTGCAATCTTAGCTTTGACAATTATAGAGCTATTGATGCTATGGATCCCACCCTTATGCGCAGAAGTTGATACATTGGATTTCTCAGTGAAACTCTCCCACTGCATGGTTTTCTATGATAAGTCCTCAAGAATTTTTCATGCTTCATCCTCATTCTTTCTCATAAACTCCCCTTGACACATAGACTCATGAAGTGTTTTGGATGTGTAATCGAGTCTTTTGTACACTATTTAACACAACCGCTACTTTTCATCGCATGGTGAGGGCACTGAGCTAATAAATTTTTGAATCGTTCCAAGTATTTCCAGAAGGGTTTTTCCGGCACTTGATGGAATTGATTAATTTGATTTCGAATTTTTGCCGTCTTTTACGTGGTATAATACTTCTTAAGAAAAACTGTAACAAATTGATTCCAAGTAGTGATTGAATCATAGGCATATTGTACAACCACTTCTTGGCGTTATCTTTGAGAGCGAATGGAATGAAGCGAAGCATAATTGCATCCTCTGACAAGTGGTCTGTTGATCGAACGATCAGTTAGCTATAATGTGATCTTGGTAGGCTGAAGTTTTCCTAACCCCAATTGCTGATAAGCAGCGTAAGGAAAAAAATTAACACTTACCCCTAGATCAAGTAATGCCCTGTCAAATGTAGTATTCCCAATGGTGCATGAGATTATGGGAGAACTTAGATCTTTGTATTTGATAGGTAAGGAGTTAGAAATGATATGTGATATATTTGAAGTAAGAAATAACTTTCTTAGGAATGTTTCTTGCTCATTTCTTAGTACACAAATTCTTGAGAAACTTGGCATATGTGGGAACCTGTTGTATAATATCAAGGAGTGAAATATTAACCTTCACCTGCTCAAAGATTTCAAGAATCTTCTCTACTTGCGGTGAAGGCTTCCAAAGCTGATTGAGATATGGTGCTTTCAGTTTAGGAACAGGTTTTTCCGAATAAGCATGTGATGGTAATGTAGGAGATGGAGTGGCGAAAGAGATGAAAAGATGGTGTAGCCTGCAGAATAGTAAGAGTGAGATCTGGGGGTAGGGCTACATTATTATCCACTTGCTTCTAGATTTGAGCATGTGAAAGCATTGCATTGGTGAACATGTGATGAAACAAACTAAGATGAGTTAGAGTTGGGATTCAGTATTAGTTGACTCGGAAAGGTATCCGGCCGCCGCTCACTCAGCTATATGGCTAACTATCCAACCTGCTGCTATATATTCTTAATCGACCAAGAACTTGTAAGAAGTTGTTGGTCGGTCAATGGTATAAAATTAGTAGATATTTTCATTAAATTATGCATTTGTGTATCTAAATTGGCCGTTATCTTGAAATGTTCTCCACATTCCTTTCATGTGTTGCTAGCCATCTATCATAATCATTATTAAATTCCTACTGTGGATACGATTGATTATGCACAGGTGGTCTATTCTAGTTGTTTCCTTGATTCATAGCATTTAGGTGTTGATATACACCCATGTTAGGTATTGGGAACTGACCATTAGGTGGAGGCTGCATATTAGGATTGGAGGCTTCCTGATATTGCTCTTTACTCCATGAAATATTTAGATGGTTCCTCCAGTCAAGATTGTATGTAGGAGCTAAAGATTGTTCATAGGTCGTTGATACAAGGCATTACCCTGCTCAAGTGTGGGACCCATGGGATTTATCAATAAGGGACACTCCTCGATAACGTGATTTGGAGTTTCGCAATTGAAGCATGTGGGAATTAGAATTTAATTAACTTGACCTGCCGGTGGAGCGCTATGAGTCTCCAATACCTCAATTCTCCTTACAAGGGTTGCAATCTTAGCTTTGACAATTATAGAGCTATCGATGCTATGGATCCCACCCTTATGCGCAGAAGTTGATACATTGGATTTCTCAGTGAAACTCTCCCACTGCATAGTTTTCTATGATAAGTCCTCAAGAAATTTTCATGCTTCATCCTCATTCTTTCTCATAAACTCCCCTTGACACATAGACTCATGAAGAGTTTTGGATGTGTAATCGAGTCTTTTGTACACTATTTAACACAACCGCTACCTTTCATCGCATGGTGAGGGCACTGAGCTAATAAATTATTGAATCGTTCCAAGTATTTCCAGAAGGGTTTTTCCGGCACTTGATGGAATTGATTAATTTGATTTCGAATTTTTGCCGTCTTTTACGTGGGATAATACTTCTTAAGAAAAACTGTAACAAATTGATTCCAAGTAGTGATTGAATCATAGGCATATTGTACAACCACTTCTTGGCGTTATCTTTGAGAGCGAATGGAATGAAGCGAAGCATAATTGCATCCTCTGACAAGTGGTCTGTTGATCGAACGATCGGTTAGCTATAATGTGATCTTGGTAGGCTGAAGTTTTCCTAACCCCAATTGCTGATAAGCAGCGTAAGGAAAAAAATTAACACTTACCCCTAGATCAAGTAATGCCCTGTCAAATGTAGTATTCCCAATGGTGCATGAGATTGTGGGAGAACTTAGATCTTTGTATTTGATAGGTAAGGAGTTAGAAATGATATGTGATATATTTGCAGTAAGAAATAACTTTCTTAGGAATGTTTCTTGCTCATTTCTTAGTACACAAATTCTTGAGAAACTTGGCATATGTGGGAACCTGTTGTATAATATCAAGGAGTGAAATATTAACCTTCACCTGCTCAAAGATTTCAAAAATCTTCTCTACTTGCGGTGAAGGCTTCCAAAGCTGATTGAGATATGGTGCTTTCAGTTTAGGAACAGGTTTTTCCGAATGAGCATGTGATGGTAATGTAGGAGATGGAGTGGCGAAAGAGATGAAAAGATGGTGTAGCCTGCAGAATAGTAAGAGTGAGATCAGGTGGCAGGGCTACATTATTATCCACTTGCTTCTAGATTTGAGCATGTGAAAGCATTGCATTGGTGAACATGTGATGAAACAAACTAAGATGAGTTAGAGTTGGGATTCAGTATTAGTTGGCTCGGAAAGGCATCCGGCCACCGCTCACTCAGCTATATGGCTAACTATCCAACCTGCTGCTATATATTCTTAATCGACTGAGAACTTATAAGAAGTTGTTGGTCGGTCAATGGTATAAAATCAGTAGATATTTTCATTAAATTTTGCATTTGTGTATCTAAATTGGACGTTATCTTGAAATGTTCTCCCCATTCCTTTCATGTGTTGCTAGCCATCTATCATAATCATTATTAAATTCCTACTGTGGATACGATTGATTATGCACAGGTGGTCTATTCTAGTTGTTTTCTTGATTCATAGCATTTAGGTGTTGATATACACCCATGTTATGTATTGGGAACTGACCATTAGGTGGAGGCTGCATATTAGGATTGGAGGCTTCCTGATATTGCTCTTAACTCCATGAAATATTTAAATGGTTCCTCCAGTCAAGATTGTATGTAGGAGCTAAAGATTGTTCATAGGTCGTTGATACAAGGCATTACCCTGCTCAAGTGTGGGACCCATGGGATTTATCAATAAGGGACACTCCTCGATAATGTGATTTGGAGTTTTGCAATTGAAGCATGTGGGAATTTCAATTTAATTAACTTGACCTGCCGGTGGAGCGCTATGAGTCTACAATACCTCAATTGTCCTTACAAGGGTTGCAATCTTAGCTTTGACAATTATAGAGCTATTGATGCTATGGATCCCACCCTTATGCGCAGAAGTTGATACATTGGATTTCTCAGTGAAACTCTCCCACTGCATGGTTTTCTATGATAAGTCCTCAAGAATTTTTCATGCTTCATCCTCATTCTTTCTCATAAACTCCCCTTGACACATAGACTCATGAAGTGTTTTGGATGTGTAATCGAGTCTTTTGTACACTATTTAACACAACCGCTACTTTTCATCGCATGGTGAGGGCACTGAGCTAATAAATTTTTGAATCGTTCCAAGTATTTCCAGAAGGGTTTTTCCGGCACTTGATGGAATTGATTAATTTGATTTCGAATTTTTGCCGTCTTTTACGTGGTATAATACTTCTTAAGAAAAACTGTAACAAATTGATTCCAAGTAGTGATTGAATCATAGGCATATTGTACAACCACTTCTTGGCGTTATCTTTGAGAGCGAATGGAATGAAGCGAAGCATAATTGCATCCTCTGACAAGTGGTCTGTTGATCGAACGATCAGTTAGCTATAATGTGATCTTGGTAGGCTGAAGTTTTCCTAACCCCAATTGCTGATAAGCAGCGTAAGGAAAAAAATTAACACTTACCCCTAGATCAAGTAATGCCCTGTCAAATGTAGTATTCCCAATGGTGCATGAGATTATGGGAGAACTTAGATCTTTGTATTTGATAGGTAAGGAGTTAGAAATGATATGTGATATATTTGAAGTAAGAAATAACTTTCTTAGGAATGTTTCTTGCTCATTTCTTAGTACACAAATTCTTGAGAAACTTGGCATATGTGGGAACCTGTTGTATAATATCAAGGAGTGAAATATTAACCTTCACCTGCTCAAAGATTTCAAGAATCTTCTCTACTTGCGGTGAAGGCTTCCAAAGCTGATTGAGATATGGTGCTTTCAGTTTAGGAACAGGTTTTTCCGAATAAGCATGTGATGGTAATGTAGGAGATGGAGTGGCGAAAGAGATGAAAAGATGGTGTAGCCTGCAGAATAGTAAGAGTGAGATCTGGGGGTAGGGCTACATTATTATCCACTTGCTTCTAGATTTGAGCATGTGAAAGCATTGCATTGGTGAACATGTGATGAAACAAACTAAGATGAGTTAGAGTTGGGATTCAGTATTAGTTGACTCGGAAAGGTATCCGGCCGCCGCTCACTCAGCTATATGGCTAACTATCCAACCTGCTGCTATATATTCTTAATCGACCAAGAACTTGTAAGAAGTTGTTAATCGGTCAATGGTATAAAATTAGTAGATATTTTCATTAAATTATGCATTTGTGTATCTAAATTGGCCGTTATCTTGAAATGTTCTCCACATTCCTTTCATGTGTTGCTAGCCATCTATCATAATCATTATTAAATTCCTACTGTGGATACGATTGATTATGCACAGGTGGTCTATTCTAGTTGTTTCCTTGATTCATAGCATTTAGGTGTTGATATACACCCATGTTAGGTATTGGGAACTGACCATTAGGTGGAGGCTGCATATTAGGATTGGAGGCTTCCTGATATTGCTCTTTACTCCATGAAATATTTAGATGGTTCCTCCAGTCAAGATTGTATGTAGGAGCTAAAGATTGTTCATAGGTCGTTGATACAAGGCATTACCCTGCTCAAGTGTGGGACCCATGGGATTTATCAATAAGGGACACTCCTCGATAACGTGATTTGGAGTTTCGCAATTGAAGCATGTGGGAATTAGAATTTAATTAACTTGACTTGCCGGTGGAGCGCTATGAGTCTCCAATACCTCAATTCTCCTTACAAGGGTTGCAATCTTAGCTTTGACAATTATAGAGCTATCGATGCTATGGATCCCACCCTTATGCGCAGAAGTTGATACATTGGATTTCTCAGTGAAACTCTCCCACTGCATAGTTTTCTATGATAAGTCCTCAAGAAATTTTCATGCTTCATCCTCATTCTTTCTCATAAACTCCCCTTGACACATAGACTCATGAAGAGTTTTGGATGTGTAATCGAGTCTTTTGTACACTATTTAACACAACCGCTACCTTTCATCGCATGGTGAGGGCACTGAGCTAATAAATTATTGAATCGTTCCAAGTATTTCCAGAAGGGTTTTTCCGGCACTTGATGGAATTGATTAATTTGATTTTGAATTTTTGCCGTCTTTTACGTGGGATAATACTTCTTAAGAAAAACTGTAACAAATTGATTCCAAGTAGTGATTGAATCATAGGCATATTGTACAACCACTTCTTGGCGTTATCTTTGAGAGCGAATGGAATGAAGCGAAGCATAATTGCATCCTCTGACAAGTGGTCTGTTGATCGAACGATCGGTTAGCTATAATGTGATCTTGGTAGGCTGAAGTTTTCCTAACCCCAATTGCTGATAAGCAGCGTAAGGAAAAAAATTAACACTTACCCCTAGATCAAGTAATGCCCTGTCAAATGTAGTATTCCCAATGGTGCATGAGATTATGGGAGAACTTAGATCTTTGTATTTGATAGGTAAGGAGTTAGAAATGATATGTGATATATTTGCAGTAAGAAATAACTTTCTTAGGAATGTTTCTTGCTCATTTCTTAGTACACAAATTCTTGAGAAACTTGGCATATGTGGGAACCTGTTGTATAATATCAAGGAGTGAAATATTAACCTTCACCTGCTCAAAGATTTCAAGAATCTTCTCTACTTGCGGTGAAGGCTTCCAAAGCTGATTGAGATATGGTGCTTTCAGTTTAGGAACAGGTTCTTCCGAATAAGCATGTGATGGTAATGTAGGAGATGGAGTGGCGAAAGAGATGAAAAGATGGTGTAGCCTGCAGAATAGTAAGAGTGAGATCAGGGGGCAGGGCTACATTATTATCGACTTGCTTCTAGATTTGAGCATGTGAAAGCATTGCATTGGTGAACATGTGATGAAACAAACTAAGATGAGTTAGAGTTGGGATTCAGTATTAGTTGGCTCGGAAAGGTATCCGGCCGCCGCTCACTCAGCTATATGGCTAACTATCCAACCTGCTGCTATATATTCTTAATCGACTAAGAACTTGTAAGAAGTTGTTGGTCGGTCAATGGTATAAAATCAGTAGATATTTTCATTAAATTATGCATTTGTGTATCTAAATTGGCCGTTATCTTGAAATGTTCTCCACATTCCTTTCATGTGTTGCTAGCCGTCTATCATAATCATTATTAAATTCCTACTGTGGATACGATTGATTATGCACAGGTGGTCTATTCTAGTTGTTTCCTTTATTCATAGCATTTAGGTATTGATATACACCCATGTTAGGTATTGGGAACTGACCATTAGGTGGAGGCTGCATATTAGGATTGGAGGCTTCCTGATATTGCTCTTAACTCCATGAAATATTTAGATGGTTCCTCCAGTCAAGATTGTATGTAGGAGCTAAAGATTGTTCATAGGTCGTTGATACAAGGCATTACCCTGCTCAAGTGTGGGACCCATGGGATTTATCAATAAGGGACATTCCTCGATAACGTGATTTGGAGTTTCGCAATGTAAGCATGTGGGAATTTGAATTTAATTAACTTGACCTGCCAGTGGAGCGCTATGAGTCTCCAATACCTCAATTCTCCTTACAAGGGTTGCAATCTTAGCTTTGACAATTATAGAGCTATCGATGCTATGGATCCCACCCTTATGCGCAGAAGTTGATACATTGGATTTCTCAGTGAAACTCTCCCACTGCATGGTTTTCTATGATAAGTCCTCAAGAAATTTTCATGCTTCATCCTCATTCTTTCTCATAAACTCCCTTGACACATAGACTCATGAAGAGTTTTGGATGTGTAATCGAGTCTTTTGTACACTATTTAACACAACCGCTACCTTTCATCGCATGGTGAGGGCACTGAGTTAATAAATTTTTGAATCGTTCCAAGTATTTCCAGAAGGGTTTTTCCGGCACTTGATGGAATTGATTAATTTGATTTCGAATTTTTGCAGTCTTTTACGTGTGATAATACTTCTTAAGAAAAACTGTAACAAAATGATCCCAAGTAGTGATTGAATCATAGGCATATTGTACAACCACTTCTTGGCGTTATCTTTGAGAGCGAATGGAATGAAGCGAAGCATAATTGCATCCTCTGACAAGTGGTCTGTTGATCGAACGATCAGTTAGCTATAATGTGATCTTGGTAGGCTGAAGTTTTCCTAACCCCAATTGCTGATAAGCAGCGTAAGGAAAAAAATTAACACTTACCCCTAGATCAAGTAATGCCCTGTCAAATGTAGTATTCCCAATGGTGCATGAGATTGTGGGAGAACTTAGATCTTTGTATTTGATAGGTAAGGAGTTAGAAATGATATGTGATATATTTGCAGTAAGAAATAACTTTCTTAGGAATGTTTCTTGCTCATTTCTTAGTACACAAATTCTTGAGAAACTTGGCATATGTGGGAACCTATTGTATAATATCAATGAGTGAAATATTAACCTTCACCTGCTCAAAGATTTCAAAAATCTTCTCTACTTGCGGTGAAGGCTTCCAAAGCTGATTGAGATATGGTGCTTTCAGTTTAGGAACAGGTTTTTCCGAATGAGCATGTGATGGTAATGTAGGAGATGGAGTGGCGAAAGAGATGAAAAGATGGTGTAGCCTGCAGAATAGTAAGAGTGAGATCAGGTGGCAGGGCTACATTATTATCCACTTGCTTCTAGATTTGAGCATGTGAAAGCATTGCATTGGTGAACATGTGATGAAACAAACTAAGATGAGTTAGAGTTGGGATTCAGTATTAGTTGGCTCGGAAAGGCATCCGGCCACCGCTCACTCAGCTATATGGCTAACTATCCAACCTGCTGCTATATATTCTTAATCGACTGAGAACTTATAAGAAGTTGTTGGTCGGTCAATGGTATAAAATCAGTAGATATTTTCATTAAATTTTGCATTTGTGTATCTAAATTGGACGTTATCTTGAAATGTTCTCCCCATTCCTTTCATGTGTTGCTAGCCATCTATCATAATCATTATTAAATTCCTACTGTGGATACGATTGATTATGCACAGGTGGTCTATTCTAGTTGTTTTCTTGATTCATAGCATTTAGGTGTTGATATACACCTATGTTATGTATTGGGAACTGACCATTAGGTGGAGGCTGCATATTAGGATTGGAGGCTTCCTGATATTGCTCTTAACTCCATGAAATATTTAAATGGTTCCTCCAGTCAAGATTGTATGTAGGAGCTAAAGATTGTTCATAGGTCGTTGATACAAGGCATTACCCTGCTCAAGTGTGGGACCCATGGGATTTATCAATAAGGGACACTCCTCGATAACGTGATTTGGAGTTTCGCAATTGAAGCATGTGGGAATTTCAATTTAATTAACTTGACCTGCCGGTGGAGCGCTATGAGTCTCCAATACCTCAATTCTCCTTACAAGGGTTGCAATCTTAGCTTTGACAATTATAGAGCTATTGATGCTATGGATCCCACCCTTATGCGCAGAAGTTGATACATTGGATTTCTCAGTGAAACTCTCCCACTGCATAGTTTTCTATGATAAGTCCTCAAGAATTTTTCATGCTTCATCCTCATTCTTTCTCATAAACTCCCCTTGACACATAGACTCATGAAGAGTTTTGGATGTGTAATCGAGTCTTTTGTACACTATTTAACACAACCGCTACTTTTCATCGCATGGTGAGGGCACTGAGCTAATAAATTTTTGAATCGTTCCAAGTATTTCCAGAAGGGTTTTTCCGGCACTTGATGGAATTGATTAATTTGATTTCGAATTTTTGCCGTCTTTTACGTGGGTTAATACTTCTTAAGAAAAACTGTAACAAATTGATTCCAAGTAGTGATTGAATCATAGGCATATTGTACAACCACTTCTTGGCGTTATCTTTGAGAGCGAATGGAATGAAGCGAAGCATAATTGCATCCTCTGACAAGTGGTCTGTTGATCGAACGATCAGTTAGCTATAATGTGATCTTGGTAGGCTGAAGTTTTCCTAACCCCAATTGCTGATAAGCAGCATAAGGAAAAAAATTAACACTTACCCCTAGATCAAGTAATGCCCTGTCAAATGTAGTATTTCCAATGGTGCATGAGATTATGGGAGAACTTAGATCTTTGTATTTGATAGGTAAGGAGTTAGAAATGATATGTGATATATTTGAAGTAAGAAATAACTTTCTTAGGAATGTTTCTTGCTCATTTCTTAGTACACAAATTCTTGAGAAACTTGGCATATGTGGGAACCTGTTGTATAATATCAAGGAGTGAAATATTAACCTTCACCTGCTCAAAGATTTCAAGAATCTTCTCTACTTGCGGTGAAGGCTTCCAAAGCTGATTGAGATATGGTGCTTTCAGTTTAGGAACAGGTTTTTCCGAATAAGCATGTGATGGTAATGTAGGAGATGGAGTGGCGAAAGAGATGAAAAGATGGTGTAGCCTGCAGAATAGTAAGAGTGAGATCAGGGGGTAGGGCTACATTATTATCCACTTGCTTCTAGATTTGAGCATGTGAAAGCATTGCATTGGTGAACATGTGATGAAACAAACTAAGATGAGTTAGAGTTGGGATTCAGTATTAGTTGGCTCGAAAAGGTATCCGGCCGCCGCTCACTCAGCTATATGGCTAACTATCCAACCTGCTGCTATATATTCTTAATCGACCAAGAACTTGTAAGAAGTTGTTGGTCGGTCAATGGTATAAAATCAGTAGATATTTTCATTAAATTATGCATTTGTGTATCTAAATTGGCCGTTATCTTGAAATGTTCTCCACATTCCTTTCATGTGTTGCTAGCCATCTATCATAATCATTATTAAATTCCTACTGTGGATACGATTGATTATGCACAGGTGGTCTATTCTAGTTGTTTCCTTGATTCATAGCATTTAGGTGTTGATATACACCCATGTTAGGTATTGGGAACTGACCATTAGGTGGAGGCTGCATATTAGGATTGGAGGCTTCCTGATATTGCTCTTTACTCCATGAAATATTTAGATGGTTCCTCCAGTCAAGATTGTATGTAGGAGCTAAAGATTGTTCATAGGTCGTTGATACAAGGCATTACCCTGCTCAAGTGTGGGACCCATGGGATTTATCAATAAGGGACACTTCTCGATAACGTGATTTGGAGTTTCGCAATTGAAGCATGTGGGAATTTGAATTTAATTAACTTAACCTGCCGATAGAGCGCTATGAGTCTCCAATGCCTCAATTCTCCTTATAAGGGTTGCAATCTTAGCTTTGACAATTATAGAGCTATCGACGCTATGGATCCCACCCTTGTGGGCAGAAGTTGATACATTGGATTTCTCAGTGAAACTCTCCTACTGCATGGTTTTCTATGATAAGTCCTCAAGAAATTTTCATGCTTCATCCTCATTCTTTCTCATAAACTCCCCTTAACACATAGACTCAAGAAGAGTTTTGGATGTGTAATCGAGTCTTTCGTACACTATTTGACACAGCTGCTACTTTTCTGTCACATGGTGAGGGCACTGAGCTAATAAAGTTTTGAATCGTTCCAAGATTTCTAGAAGGGTTCTTCCGGCACTTGATGGAATTGATTAATTTGATTTCGAATTTTTGCCGTCTTGTGCGTGGGATAATACTTCTTAAGAAAAACTGTAACGAATTCATTCCAAGTAGTGATTGAATCATAGGCATATTGTACAACCATTTCTTGGCACTATCTTTGAGAGCGAATGGAATGAAGCGAAGCATAATTGCATACTCTAATAAGTGTTGCAGTTTAATCATCCGCACACTTCCAGAAATTCACTGATAATAAGATATGTATCCTCAAAATTAGAACCAGTAAATTTAGAAAGCATGCTGATGTTTTGTGATTTTAATTCATAGTGATTACCCGTTGCGTGTGGAAGTTTGATGCATGATGATAGTGTTGTGCGCAACGAGTAACATCGATCCTGAAGGACCAAGATCAGTTGGTCCATCTTATCTCCTATGAACAAATCTGATCTCACTAGTCAACCAAATTGATAATGGGTTTAATGTGGCATGAACTAGTGACCGTGAGGGGATGCGTGAGTTTCCTAGACTAGTACAAGAAGTGGGGTGTGGAGAAGATGAAATGGTGGAAGAGATATGATCCAAGAAAAAAATGTGATGTCCTACAGTTTCTAATTTTATTTTTTATTTTTTGTATTTTTTACAGAATCAGAGACCAAATTACAGAACATGTGAGAAAAAAGTGGGAGAGACTCACAAAAAATGCCGCTAAATGTCGACAAATGTTGCTATTTGGCAGCAAAACCAGGGAGTTTAGCTCCCTGGTTTTTGTAGTGTACTTTTGATTCCTCTTTTTCCTTTTTACTTTCTGTATCTGAACTTCTAGGTTTCTGCACACTCAACACACACTATTAATCAGTAAAACGTTAGAAAAAGCATGAAAACACCATCGATTTTCATCAATGGTGCCAAAAACTTGATGTGTAAAATATACTGCAAGCGTACAGTGTCAGATATAATGCTTAATAGGTCGTTCCCACGAGTATCTAAGGCATTTTGCGTTCTTGCTAATTCTTTAATTCTATCAAATTAACTATGAGATTATAAATTTAGAGGATTAGTTTTAAGTCCTAAAATTTAGCTTAGGAATTCGAATCCATTAGAATAATAACCTAACAATGAATTATTTTTTTCTTCCTAACTTTTTAATTATGCACGATCAAGTAACACATTAAAAAGGTGATATTTTTAATCTGATTTTAATTAAGTGCCCCTAAGTATGACCTATCAAGTGATGTGCAAGTATAGATCATCAAAGATAATATTTTTCTTAAAAACAAATTATATCTAGTAGATAATCATGTAAACAAAAGTAAAGAAATAACTTCAAATTCTAATATAAGTATAGACTATCAAAAGACCAAACTGAAAAATAACCTATCAAAGAAATTAGATTTGCAAGTTTATTCTCTTCAATTTATTTATAGGAAAATCTTGTTAATAATCCTATAAATAAAATAAAGAATATGAATTCCAAATCTCATGTAAGTATATATTATCAAAATATGAATTAAGCATAATCTATCAAAAAATTATGATTTACGAAATTTATCTTTTATTTATTTATAGAAAAACATAACTTTATTTCTTTTAAGGAAGAAGATGAGATAAATCTGTGTTAGATCTATTAAACTAATTTCATATACATCCTAGGGCTAAAACAAATTAGTTACTCATACTACTAATTATCAAAAATCTATATTTATTTATGAAAGCTATGAAAAATTCTATTTTTCTAGAAAGCAAGATAAATCTATACTACGAAGCAAAGAAATCTATACTAGAGAGCAATTAAATCTATCTAAAAGTAAATAAAATATTTCTACTAACTAGAAAGAACATGAAAATAATGGCGCACTCTGGAGCACGGTATTATGGCCGTCACCCCTTTGGCAAATCCTAATTTTATTAATTAAAAAGAGTATAATATTACATCATAAAAAATCCTAGTTTACAAGGATATAGTCAATATATAGGTCTCGGAGAACCAAATCTTAATCTGAGTATAAGTGAGTAACTACAAAATTACGTCGAAGACCCCGTAAAAAAATCATGATATATAGGCCCCATAGTGCCGCTATTTGGCGGCAATGGCCACTAAATGGTGGCAAAATTTTGAGTTTTGGGCTCAACTTTCTTTTACATGATGTTTTGATCCTTTCCTTTTGATTTAAATGACTGTATTGGACTTAGGTTTTCTGCAGCTTCATGATCTTGTAACTTGGCTTACTTTTAGTTCTTTTCAGAACTTGGTTTCCTAATCCAATTTTGTATGAATAGGTTTACCTGAAAAGCACACTAAAAATACCTGAGTAATATTATTCAAATCCAAAAGTAGATAATATAGAGGCTATAAATATGCAATATATGACACTCATCACTATTGGAGGTAAAATTTCCATATAAAGAAAAGATGGCAAATAGCTCGCAGAACGCGGAGCTAAGTCCATAGTTTCGTGTTGGCCAGTTTAACTCCGCGTGAAAGGTAAAATGTGAAGCTCAATCTATAGCTCGGCATCTACATTACTTAACTCCGCATGAGCAGATTTTCAGAATCCTAAATTGATTGTGATTGAGATTTGGGCTTATCTAATATCCGAATTGAGTTCAATCAGAATTCAAATTCAAAAGATTTAAGTCAAAATCAAATATTTAATTAGAATCCTTGATGAATACAAACACCTTCTATTTTTATCCCTATGGAAACTCTCATATCCAACTAAAATCTATAAATACCCTCTTTGAGGAGACTCTGGGATCCTTTGGCAATTCAAATTACACGAGAGAGCCTTGAAGCCTTACAAATCTTTTTAGAGTTCAAGTTACGCACGAGAGTCTTGAATTCAGCAAAAAGAGAAGTTAGGGCTGGCCATCATCTTCTTCAAATAGAGGAGATCTTCACATCAGATCGTCAACAGGTTCTACTAGTTAGATCCCATTACCACACTAGAACCCACGTCTTCTGTAAAAGAGAGCGATAAAAATATAAATCCTCTCATTTGTTTTTCTATTATTCCTCTTTCATTGTAATCAAAGTAATTAATGAAAGAGAGTAAGATTTTTGCGGAGAACAAACTAGCGACCATTGTGGAAGATGTCTCTTTTACTGAGCAATAGATCGTGGCGTAATCTGACATGAAGAAAATTGGATCGGTCGTGGACGTGCTCGTCGTTGAGATCGACCAGTAAAGGTATGAAAATATCTCTCCTCTAGATCGGGTGATCTGACTGAAATGCGGCGCTATCGTTATGTGTTCTCTAAAACCCATAAATCGGGTAATAAGAAATTCTCCGTTAATTGGGAATCCTTTGAGTCTGTGGCTATAGAGCCATCGTTTGAGCGGAAAATCCTAAGGAAGGATGTCGTTCCTACTGCTGAAGAGGGTCAAGAGACCGGCCTTACCAGAATGCAACTCCGTAATCAAAATTGTCAATCAAGACGAAGAGCCCTCAAAGCCCACATAAAACACGAAGCGAAGGCAAAAGCAGAATGTGAGGCTATGATTTTACCTCGCAAACTGGTTTGCGCTAATCGTAAGACCAGTGAAAATCGTGTAAAAGGCGAAGCTGATTGCAAGCCAGCATGTGTAGAAATCTCTCCACATGAGGTTACAGATCCTGGACATGAACCAAAAAAATTGACAACACTCGCGTAAAATGCAAGGTTAATCTCAAAGGCAAGACAGCGTGTGAAGAAGTCTCTCCATGTAAGGTTGCTGAACTTGACTATGAAACTGGTAGAAGTGACAAAACTCGCGTAAAACGTGAAGTCAAGCCAGCATGTGGTAAAAATTCTCCGCGCGAGACTATTAAACTTAAACAAAAGCTTGAGCTAAGTGTTAAATGCAAAGTCAAGAATTCTTGCATAAATCGCAAGATTGTGCCAGCATGCGAGGATACTTCCCCATGCGAAGTTAAACAGCTAACTGAAGTTACATTTCTTCATAAATGTCAGGCCAACGTAAAATGTGGAGCTAGCTTAAAATGTGAAGTTACAGCCCAGCCTCGCATAAGTGCTTTGAAATGCGAAGCTACTCTCTAGCTGTGCGTAAAATAGCCATTATATAGAATAAAGTTTGATAGACAAGATGTTGAAAGTCTGACAGATCAGCAGTTCAACACCATCTGTACTAAAGAGTTTCAGCAGGCGCCCATACTTTCCTGATAGCTAAGTTTGCCCCATGCCCAAAACATAGCTGAAAATTCTCCATTCCTTAAAATTCTTGATCTCAGAGATTATTTGACAAACAAAGAGAAAGCGACTCAAACTCAATCGCACTCAACATGCCATTATGAGCAAATAATATCAGTTATATTGAATAATTGCTGTTGTATAAAAAATGGGTGTATGTATTTGACAGAATAACTGATTCCAATCAAAATACTCTGAAAAGAAGAAAGAATGATCTGAGATATAGAATTAAAGAAAAAGAATGGAAGGCGGTGACCTCAAACATGATCGGTAAGGGTAAGAAGGTCATGGAGGAAAGAAATGAGTCGGATGCAGATGACGAACAGCCTCACCATCTTACTCGGCTCAAGTCAGGTGCTCCTCAAAATTATAAGAAACTTACAAAAGGTTCCTACAACGATGATAGCGACAACTAAGCTATAGCTCCCCCGCAGTCATATACTTCTTCCCAACCAAAAAAATTGGCGTCGCACGTGGTGGATAGGTCCGATGACGTCGATTAGAGGTTTGAAACCCACAAACAAATGATTTGAGATCAACAAAATGTTATTAATGACCTCAAACTAATACTTCTAAAAGTGATCAAAAATATCAAGAAGATAGTCGATGATAAGACTAAAACTTTCTTGGAACTATCACCCAAGACAAATGAGGAACCACCGCCCAAAACAAATGAGGACCACCACCCAAAACAAATGAAGAAAAAGAAAATAGAGAAGAGAAAGCTTATGTAGTGCATGAAGAAAACGATAAGTTTTCCTTCCATGATCCTCATGAAGAGAAGATGGAAAAGCTACAGAGACAACTTGATGCATTGATGCAAAAAACAAGGAGCTGAAGGAATTGGGGGTTTTAATGTCATACCCGCTTAAATGAGACTTTGTCCCTTATCCCGAAAAATACAAACCACTCACACTGGAATCATATGATAGGAAGGGGTTTCCAAGTCAGCATATATATTATTTCTTATCGCAAGTGGGTTATCTAATGGGAAACGATCACATAATGAGCAAAGTATTCGTGAGTACCCTGCGAGGGCCTGCTTTCACGTAGTTCATGTAGTTGCCCCCGAGAACCATAAACACCTGGTATGATGTAGATAAATAGTTTCTAGCATGTTTCTTTGAGGATGACACTGAGATATCAGTTCATTCCCTCCTTGCAATGAAACAGGGAGAAGAAGAGACTATCAAAAACTTCATAGAATGCTTCCGGAAAAAATCCGTGCAATGCCGACACAGTATAACCCAGGAAACACTAGTGGAAACTTGTAAACATAATTGCAAGACCGATGTACTGATAAGAATGGTAATTGTAGAGTCTAAAACCTGGAAAGACCTACTGAAGTAAGGAGAGTAGACGGAAAATATAATTGTTGGTAGTGAAAATTTCTAAGTAAAAAGGAATTTTCCATGCAGAATGCGGAGCTAACTCCGTAGCTCCGCATTTGGCTGGTTAGCCTCGTGTTTGAGTAAAACGTGGAGCTAATCCATAACGTCGCATTCTGAGAAAATTAGCTCCACGTTAACTCCGCGTGAGCAGATTTCATTAGAATTATAAATTGATTAAGATTGAAATTTGGGCTTATCCAATACCCAAGTTGAGTCCAATCAGAATTCGTATTCAAGAGATTTAAATCAAAATTAAGATATTTGATTAGAATCCTTGATGATCACAACTACCTTCCAATTCTAGTCAATTGGAAACTCTCATATTGGCCCAAGGCTATAAATACCCTCTTGAGGAAGTCTTTGGGGATCTTTTGGAGTTTTTGTGAAGTTCAAGTTACGCGTTAAAGCCTTAAACCAATCAAAACCAGCAGAGAAAGATCAAGAGTCGGCCGTCATCTTCATCGAGAGAGAATATTTTCGCGTCAGATCGTCCAAAGGAGTTATTCGATAGATCCCATCGCTACGAGGACCCACTTTTCATTGTAAAAGAGAGCGATAAATAATAAATCCTCTTGTTTGTTTTCTTTTGTTCACTTTCATTATAATTAAGCTATTCCAATGCAAGGAGGCATGGATTTTGTTGAGAACAAACTGACGACCACAGTGGGAGATATTTCTTTTACCAAAAAAGAGATCGTGGCGCAATCTAACGTGGAAAGGATCGGATCCGACGTTAATATGCTCGTCGTGGAAATCGACCAGCAGAAATATGAGGAGTGCCTCTCCTCTGAGTCAGGTAATCTGAGTGAAACACGGCGTTATGGCCACGTGCACTCCAATAACCATAAATCGGGTAATCGAAAATCCAACGTTAATCGGGGACCCTTAGAGACCGTGGCCATGGAGCCGTCATTTGGTCAGAAAACCCTAACAGAGGATGACCTCTCTACTGCCAAAAAAGGCTTGGAAACTGGTTTGACCAGAACCCAACTCCGCAACCGAAATCAGAGAGATAGGCGAAAGGCCCTCAAAGCCCACATTAAACACGAGTCTAATGAAGCATCAGAATGCGAGGCTACTATACCTCACGAACTGGCTTACGTTAATCGCAAGACCAGTCAATATCGCTTTAAACGTGAAGATATAAGTTGCATAAATCGCAAGAACAAGCCAGCGTGTGATGGTGATTTTTCATGCATGGCTAAGACTGAGTTTAGCGTAAATCGCGAAGCCAGTGAAACTTGCGTTATTCGCGAGGCTCCTTACCTTCGCGTAAATCGCGAAGATAATTATCAAACTTGCGTTAATCGCAAGAATCGTGTTAAATGCGAAGATATGACTTGCGTAAATTGCAAGAATAAGCCAGTGTGCAAAAATTTTCCTCCACGCGAGGCTAATCTTTCAGAAGTTAAACTTCTGCAAAAACGCCAAGCCAATGTAAAACGCGAGGCTAGCATAAAACGCGAAGCTATTTCTCAGCTCCACATATCAAAACGTGAAGCTATTTTCAGCTCTGCATACCAGAACGTGAAGCTAATATCCATCTCTGCGTAAAGCAACCTGAATACAAAATCAGGATTGATAATCGCACTGTTGGACAAGAACTTGACATTAATGATTCCAAGAAACTCCAGTGGACCCCTGGACCCTCTCAACAGCTGGATGAGCCCCATGATACCATGTCTAAGGCCACTGACCTCAGAGAATTCTTAACAAAGAAGAGGAGCATAAATCAAGTTCAATCGGATCCTATTTGTCATTGCGAGCAGCTTATGACAGCAGTATCTGTTGTGCTAAACAATTGTTGTTGCAGTAAGAGCAGGGTGTCGGTATTTGACCGATTAACTGAGTTGGATAAAAACCCTATAAAGAGAACAAAAAGTGCTCCCTGAGAAAAAGAATGGTGAGTAGTAACCTTTAACATGGTTGGAAAGGGGAAGAAAGTCGTAGATCGGGATGATGATTCGGAATCAAGTGATGAAGAACCTCATCATCTTACTCGACTTAAATCAGGTGCTGTCCCCCTCGAAATTATAAGAAACTTGTAAAAGGTTCTTGTGACGATGACAACGACAACTCGGCCATAGCTTCACCTCGCTCTTCGGCGTCGTCCAGACCATAGAAATCGGCATCACATATGGCAGACAAATCTGACGACATCGATCAGAGATTCAAAACCCAAGATCAAATGATCCGAGAGCAATAAAAAATGATCGAGGATCTCAAAATGATGCTCTCAAAGGTGGTCGAGAACACTCAAAAAATGGTCAAAGATAAGGCCAAAACTTCTTCAGAATCACCGCAAAAGAAAATAAAAGAAACTTAATTTAAGATGAATGAAGAAGATAAGGAAGAAAGGCTTACTCGGCACATGAAGACGAAGATAAATACTCTTTCCATGACCCTCATGAAGAGAAAATTGAGAAGTTACAGAGCCAACTTGATGCCTTGATGCACAAGGAATTGAGAAAATTGGGAGTTTCGAGACCGTACCTGCTTGAGTGGGATTTGGCACCATAACCCAAAAAGTATAAACCGCTCAAGTTGGAGTCATATGACGGGAAATGATCCCCCAATCAACATATGTACTACTTCTTGTCTCAAGCAGGGTATTTAATGGGTAATGACCCAATAATGACCAAGGTATTTGCAAGTACCTTGCGAGAGCCTGCCTTTACATGGTTTATGCAGTTGCCCCCAAGTACTATCAATACCTGGTATGACGTTGAAAAGCACTTTCTTGCACGTTTCTTTGAGAATGACACCGAAATATCGGTTCATTCCCTCCTTGCAACAAAGCAAGGGGAAGATGAAACGGTGAAGGATTTTATAGAAAGGTTCCGAGATAAGTCCGTGCATTGCAAACATGGAATGGTCCAGGAAACTCTAGTAGAAACTTGCAGGCACAACCTCAAGACTAACGTGCTCTTAAAAATGGGAGCCGTAGAATCGAAAACTTGGAAGGATTTATTTAAACAAGGAGAGCAAGTCGAAGACTTGATCCGCCGGGTTGAATAATCTCGTAGACCAAGGAATCTTAGAAATAATAGGCCGCATTCACAAAACAATTATAAGAATAAGGGAAAAGCGGTAGTGGCATCCAACGCCACTCCAAAACAAACAAATCCTCCAAACCCAAAGCCTCAAAATCAAAAAGGCACGGGACAAAATAGGCCCCGACAAGAAAGGATTTATACTTTCAAGGCGAAACAGACACCCACACTCTTCCAACTGCTCCTTAGGAAGGAAATGTTAAAGTTACTGGAGAATCAAAAACTAGAAGACGCTGGTAAAACCAACGACCCTAACTATTGTCTATACCACCAGAACGTTGGACACCCTACCAAGGACTGTTACCCTCTGAAGAATAGGATTCAGGCATTGATAGATGCTGGAGTTTTAACGCTGAAAGAAAAACAGAAGAAAGTTATCGCTAATATGGTGACCTTGGTAGTAGAAACCCATGAGTTTCCTACAGGAGTAACTCCGATACCAGAAGGGAAACTAGTCATGAAGAATCATGACCCACATGAAATGGCATAGAAAGAACTTATCCCCGTAACAACACGAAGAGGAGAACTCATGTGGGTCCACCCTGATCTACTACAGGATGAACAATGGTCTGCATCAAGTAGCCAAAGAAGAAAACGGACTAGTAATACTATTTTTGCGAAAATTAAAGAAGAGTACATAATTGCAGGAGCATTGACAGACTTTAGAGAGGAGGTCGAAATTATGGCCACTCACCAAGATGACGCAGGTCCCTCTGGCACTCGGTCTGGCAAAGCCTACCTCAAATATTATACAAGAGTAGATCCTAAGAATATATATGGGGAACTCGCGAAGCCTGCAAAGCAAAAGGGGTTTCGTTTCCAAAAAAGTCCTGGAAAAGATGAAGAAGTCAAGGATGCCCCATTCAAATTTGACATCATAGCTCAGTTGGCTAATATCCCAGCTCGAGTTACGCTCTACGAGTTGTTGCGATTGTCAAAATCAACTTGGGAGGCATTAAGAGAGGCCTGGATAGATTCTGAATCTTTCCTAGCATAGATTGTCGAGCCATCCAATAAGGAACAGGATTCCTGCCCCCGCTATTATCAAGTGAGGAGGTAGGTCCCACAAATAACCTTTTCCCCAGAGGACATACAGGTGAGGAATATAAAGTATAATAGGCCTTTATATTTCACCGTACATGTCGGATCCACGAAAGTGAATCGCATTCAAATCGATCCGGGGTCTGTATTAAGCGTCATTCCCAGAAGATTGATGCAGCTATTGGAAATTTTGCCCTATCGCTTAACACCAACAAATACTACGATATACCGGTTTAACGCCAATGATAGTTGCCCCCTCGGGAAGATCCGACTTCGATGTCAAATCGAAGATTTGAGGACAGAAGTTACGTGCTACGTTATTGACGCAGACACGTCTTATAAAATTCTACTGGGGCGACCATGGATCCATGCCTATATGATAGTCCCATCGACTCTCTATCAGTATATGAAATATTGCGATGAACAAAGAGAAGCCGAGACGTTTGTTGCAGATAGGAAACCATTCAAAGGGCTAGAAAACTATTTCACTGTTACCATGCTCTACAACTAAGCCCATGTGGTCCCCTATGAGAACCACCGAGAGCCTCAAGAACCTGACGACAGCGGTAATGAGGCTGACACTGAACACGAATCTCCGGAAGAAGATGATGGGGGTGACTATGAGATGAACCCTCACATAAACTTTAATGTGAATTTTAATAGTAATGTAGCTAATGTAGCTGAGGATGAGTGGGTTATTAATGAAAATATAAAATTAGTCTACGAGCATGTTGTTGTTACAGAGTCTGAGCCTTCTTGTACTTCCACCGAGGCGGATGGCTTGTCCAAACTTGAAGTTCTGGTGGTATATCATTTGCCAATCAGATCATCCCTCCTCTCTCGATCTGAAATAACAAAGGGACGAGTTCTTTGAAGTACCTCCACGACATGTATCTCAAAGGCCAATTGTCTTCGGCAAAGTGATCGCATCGCCTAACTAAAGACAAAGTAGTGAAAGTGATGAACAAACATCACCCCAATTTCTATACGAGCAAAAATCCCGACGGACGATGGAAAAGATGGGTTATAATTTTACCCAAAACCGGGATTAAATTTTGGGAAAGGACGACGAAATCTCATACTCTCGTTTAGACCAAGAGGGAAGAGCCCAGAATATTATCAGAAAACTCGAAGGGGGTTAGGGTATGTATCCACTCCTCCCTCACCGCCATACAAATACAAAGAGAGCTCTTCGGCTGATGAGGATCTTTATCCGTTAGATCATGATTCAGATCTAACTACTGGCGCTTGGTTTCAGTCTCTAGCAGCAAATATGGTTGCAACCGCACCAGAAAGTGACGAGAAACCAATTGATGTTCAAAATGATTCCTGGGCTAAACACATGGGTACTCTCTAGGATATCCATTTTGAACAGTCCACAGAAAATAAGCTAGTACAAGTGAACATGGGAACGGAAGAGAATCCAAAGTCCATTTTCATAAGCGACACGCTAACTACTTTAGAAAAAGAGGAACTTATATCCCTTATCAAAGAATACATAGACGTGTTCGCATGGAGCTATGAAGATATGCCCGGACTTGATTCTCAAATTGCCACGCACCGATTAAATATTAAAGAAGAGGCTAAGCCAGTTAAACAACAGCAAAGACGTTTTCGACCGGAATTAATTTAGGCGATAGTCGCTGAGCTTAACAAGCTCATAAAATCAAGATTTATTCATGAAGAACAACATCCTGATTGGGTGGCCAATATAGTGCCAATTCGTAAGAAGAACAGAAAGATCTGGATATGCATCGATTTTCAAAATTTAAATACAGCATGCCTTAAGGACGAATTTCCACACCAGATTACCGATGTAATGATTGACAATATATACGGTTACGAGAGGATGTCATTTATGGATGGCTTCTCAGGCTACAATCAGATTAAAATGCACCCAGATGATGAGAAGTACATGACTTTCAGAATGTCGTTGGGGTGTACTGTTATACAGTAATGTCCTTTGGGTTAAAGAACACCGGTGCCACTTATCAATGCGAGATGAGTATTATATTCCAAGAACATCTACGTAAGACTGTAGAGTGCTATGTAGATGACTTGACGGTTAAGAGCAAAAATAAAGAAGACCATCTTCAGGATTTGAGAACAATCTTCAATCTCATGCGAAGACATCATTTGAAGATGAACCCTGCTAAGTCTTTTATGGGGGTGTCCAGTGGAAAGTTCCTTGGATTCATAGTTACTTCAGAAGGAATTTTCCTTGATCCCGAAAAAGTAAAAGCAATCAAAGAGATGCCACCTCCCCGGAACCTTAAAGAGTTGAGGGTGTTACAAGAAAACTTGGCCTATATCCGGCGCTTTATCTCCAATTTATCAGGATGATGCCAGTCGTTCTCCAGACTTATGAAAAAGGGGGTTTCCTTCATATGGGACGAAGCATGTCAATAAGCATTTGATGATCTTAAAGAATACCTTACAAAACCTTCTGTCCTCATGGCACCCGTCCTTGGAAGACCATTCCTTATATATGTAAGGGCCATGGATAAGGAACTAGGAGTGTTACTCGCTCAATATAATGAACAGGGTCATGAACATGCCCTTTATTACTTAAGTCGTACAATGATTGGAGCCGAGCATTGAAAAAGAATACTTAGCCCTAGTGTTCACTGTCCAGAAAATGCGACACTATCTTTCAGGGTAAATAATTCATGTCATATCACAGGTCAACCCTCCGAAAATCCTTATGACAAACCTGGGGTCTTTAAACGGTCGATTAGCAAAGTGGGCATTGCTGCTATCACCATATGACATCCACTTTGTTTCCCAAAAATCCATGAAGGGACAAGCGATCGCTGACTTCCTCGATGACCATCCAATTTGGTCCAATTCTAAACCGTTAGGGGATATCTCGAAACAGACGTCAGAAGTCAACACGATTAACAGAGAACAACCATGGCAGATATTATTTGATGGTGCTGCAAGACGATCTGCTGCAGGAGTAGGGGTGGTACTGATTTCCCAACATAAACAAATACTTCCTAATGGTTACTCATTAACCGAGCCGTGCATAAATAATGTGGCGGAATATAATGCGCTCATTATTAGTTTAAAAATGGCTCTGCAACTGGGGGTGAACTACCTAGAGGCATATGGAGACTCTAAGCTCATTATCAATCAAATGACGGGCTAATATGAAGTCAAACATGAAACCTTCATCCCCTATCATCAGCTAGCTATTGAGTTAGCAGGTTATTTCGAACAGTTTTATATCAACCATATACCTCGACATAAGAATGTCTATGCGGACGCTCTTGCAGCATCAGCTGCAACATTGGCAATCCCGCCAGGATCAGCTAAAAGTATCACTATTGAAAGTAGAGAACTTCTCCATCCTGATATGATCTTCCAAGCTAAGGAAGTGAGCCAAGTAGGCTTAACTCTGGAACCTCGTGATTGGCGATTTCTGTTCATGGATTACGCCCTATACGGGATGCTACCAGAGGATCCTAAAGAAGTTGCCTCAATAAAGAGGAAGAACCAAAGATTTTATTATGATCCTACACTTAAGACTTTATACAGAAAGTCAAGTGATAGTCTCTTACTACGCTGCATTTCAAAAGCAGAAGCCAATGAAGTGTTAAAAGAGACGCATGATGGAGTATGTGGAGCCCATCAACCTGGCCCAAAACTTAGGGATCGCATAAGAAGGCTAGGTTACTACTGGCCAAAGATGATTACCGATGCAATAGTATACGCTAAACAATGCCATGCATATCAGGTACACACTAATTTTATTTATCAACCTCCAGAATACTTACACAATACTGTTGCCAATTGGCCTTTTGAAGCATGGAGAATGGATATTGTGAGGCCAATAACTCCCCCATCATCCAGAGGATATTAGTTCATACTTGCGATAATCGATTATTTTTTGAAGTGGGCTGAGGCCTTGCCCATGAGAGAGGTAAAAACGACATATGTGATTAAGTTCATTAAACATCATGTCATTTACCTTTTTGGCATTCCTCGAAGAATCATTCATGATAACGGACCACAGTTCATTAGGCAGGGATTTTCACGAGTCTGTGAAAAGTTCAGAATCAAGGATATCGCCTCAACGCCGTATAACCCCGCGGCTAATGGATTGGCCAAAGCCTTCAATAAAACCATTATTAAACTCCTTCGGAAGTTTGTCTCTTCCAACAAACGGGACTGGGATGAAAAGCTAGGAGAGTGTTTGTGGGCTTATCGCACCACAGTTCGCACTCCTACAAAAGCTACCCCTTTCTCCTTAGTAAATGGAAGTGAGGTCGTCTTACCTCTGGAAATCCAGATACCATCATTAAGAGTGGGATTAGCCACAAAGATGATGGCGAGGAGGCGTGAGAGGAGGTTATCTTCTTGGGTGTCATTGATCTTGAAGAAATCTCGACGAAAATTGAGGAAAATGGACGAAAATTGCTCGGGTCGTCGATCACCTGTCGCCTGAGCTTTGATCTCTTGAAAATTCTTCGAATGAAGTGAAGAAGAAGAAGAAGAGTTAAGACTCTATTAAAATGAAAAAGCCCGCCCCTTGGTATTCGGTGCGAGAATCGGAGCGGTTGCTCAATGAAACGCGAGGCTATTAGCTTCGCGTGATGAATGAAAACGCGAAGATAACTTGGTATCTTAACTCCACATTTGAGTTTGAAGATCCAAAGTATTTCAAAATTTGCTAAGTTCTAAGCCATTTTGAAAACTTTAGAGAGGGTTCTGTTGGTAGTGAAAATTTCTAAGTAAAAAGGAATTTTCCACGCAGAATGCGGAGCTAACTCCGTAGCTCCGCGTTTGGCTATTTAGTCTCGCGTTTGAGTAAAACGCGGAGCTAATCCATAGCTCCTCGTTCTAAGGAAATTAGCTCCACGTTAACTCCGCGTGAGCAGATTTTATTAGAATTATAAATTGATTAAGATTGAGATTTGGGTTTATCCAATACACAAATTAAGACCAATCAAAATTTGTATTCAAGATGTTTAAATCAAAATTAAGATATTTGATTAGAATCCTTGATGAACACAACTACTTTCCAATTCTAGTCAATTGGAAACTCTCGTATTGGCCCAAGACTATAAATACCCTCTTGAGGAAGTCTTTGGGGATCTTTTGGAGCTTTTGTGAAATTCAAGTTATGTGTGAGAGCCTTGAACCCATCAAGACCAGCAGAGAAAGATCAAGAGTCAGCTGTCATCTTCATTGAGAGAGAAGATTTTTGCATCAGATGATCCAAAGGATCTATTCGATAAATCCCATCGCTACGAGAACCCACTTTTCATTGTAAAAGAGAGCGATAAATTATAAATCCTCTCGTTTGTTTTCTTTTGTTCACTTTCATTGTAATTAAGCTATTCCAATAGAAGGAGGCATGGATTTTGCTGAGAGCAATAATTTGCCGGATTGAGGAATCTCGTGGTACGAGCAACTCTACAAATAACAAGCCATATCCACATAATCTTAAAAACAAAGGGAAAGCTGTGATGGTGTCAGATACAAATACAAATCCGAAACCCCAAAATCCAAGAGGCACGGGCCCAAACAAATCCCGACTTGACGGAATGTACTCGTTCAAAACAGAGCAAATTGGCACTCTGTTTCTCTTCCTCAATAAAAAAAAGGGATGTTAAAATTTTTAGAGAACCGGAAGGTAGAGGTAGCAGGAAACACAAATGACCCTAACTATTGCATGTTCCATCATAATATAGGGCATCCAACTAATGACTGCTACCTTCTCAAGAATCGAATCCAAGTATTGATAGAAACCGGTATCCTCCAACTTAAAAAAGAACAGAAGAAGGTTTCTGTGAATATGACAACTCTGGTCATAGGAACCAATGAGTTTCCTACTGAAGTGACCCCTGCATCAGCAGGGAAGCTAATGTTAATCTACCATGATCCCCATAAAATGAAGCAGAAGCAACTCTTCCTGGTTTTTACCAAAAAAGGAGAAACCATGGGGGTACACTCAGACTTGTTGAAAGACGAATAATCAACTTACTCAGCTAATTTAAAAAAAACCAAGAAAAATACTCAATCAACACCAAGCACGGGCAGCTCGCACTTGCGAGCTTGCCCCTTGGGTACGCTCCAAACCACAGCTGCGACCGAGTCGTTCTCATTGGCTAGCATCCGGATTGAGTCAGGGGTGCCGAAAATATTGACGGTGATAATTATCATAATACTTCTATTGCTCTTGTTAGCTATTGAAAAAATTTGTGTGATGATTGGGAATTTGATGGCAAAATGATTGCCATAAATTTTAAAAAATATAAAAATATAAAATATAAAAATATAAAAATATAAAAACAAAAAGAAAAGAAAAAACGGAAAAAAAAGTATGTAAATATATATATATTTATATATATATACGAGTATAATTTTGCTATCTAATGTTGTTAAAGTACAGGGAAGAGAACAAGTTTCTCGACAACCTATCATGTTAGGAGATAAAAGCATGAATTTCCTAATACCATTAAAATAAAGGGAAGAGAACAAGTTTCTAGATAACCTATCATGCTAAGGTAAAAAGCATGAACCATCCAATGTTGTTAAAACTGTGGAAAGAGGCGAACAAATTCATCGTCAACCCTATCATATTGAGAGTAAAAGAATGATATCAACTGCCCAATGTTGTCAAAGCGGTGGGAAGAGGAGATCAAACTCCTCGCCAACCCTATCATACTGGGAGTAAAAGTATTAAATCAACTATCAAATATTGTTAAAGGTAAAGAGAGAGGAAATCAATTCCTCAATAACTCACCATGCTGAGGGGAATAGCATGGCTAGCCCAACGCAAACAGTGATTGGTAAAGACATCACATATCCGTTTATAACTGAGGATTTGCTAAAAATTCCGTAAATCTGTCATGTTAAGCTCTTACTCTGACAGTAAGATTTGGATTATTACCGTCTTATAAACATGTCATGTTAAACTCTTACCTCTGACAGTAAGATTTAGATTATTACCGTCTTATAAATCTGTCATGTTAAACTCTTATCTCTGACAATAAGATTTGGATTATTACCGTCTTATAAACCTGTCATGTTAAGCTCTTATCTCTAATAACAAAATTTAGATTATTACCATCTATGTTATCTAATAAACTCTGTTCAAGATACCCGCGAGAGCACTTGAACTGTCTCCACCAAGTTACCAGGCATGTGCAATTGGGCGCCGCTGCCAAAGAGCGATGATCCTGACCCGATCATCTTAGCGTGTGCAATTAGGCACCTCTACCAAACTACAGGCATTTGCAAGTAGGTGTCTCTACCGAAACCGATGTTCCTGACCCGATTATCTTAGCGTGTGCAGTTTAAGTTACGCGAGAGATTACTTGAACTGCCTTCACCAAAATTCCAGACCGAGCGCATCATCACAGGTTACTCAAAATAATATTGGAGTCAAAGGATAAAAGAATCGAAGAATTTTCTTTATTCATAATTGTAAGAATGAAGACAAAGTATCAAAAAAAAGCTAAAAGAGTTCAAACAAATTTTGAATCTCTTCGTTTATTACAACAAAAAGCAATAAAGAAAGAGATACAAGGAGGTTAAATTTCTCCCAAGAGTTTCAGCTTATTCTCTGTCTGGTCGATAACTTGGCGTCGGGTCTCTTCCATGGAGTGTAAAGCCCGGCGATGCAAATCATCGTCATTTATAGCAAGCCGTTGGGTGAGTAGTAAATGGGCTTCTTCAATTGCCCGACTCCTCACTATGCCTTCTTGTTCAAGTTGTCCTTATTACAGGATCAACTCCTCTCTTCTCTTCGATGGCTCCTCCTGTCTGCACTGATTGGTCTCTAAGATGGCCTGAACCTTGGCAATAGTCTCCCGAGCTCTGAGGATCGCTACCTGGCTTCCTTCGATCTCAAAATTGGCCTTCTCCAACCCCCTTAAAATTGTCTCTTGTTTGGTTCAGAGTTCGGCTGACTCTCGAGACCAGTTCTCCTCTTGGCATCTCATTTCTTCCTAGCAAGCCATCAAGTCCACTCGAAGCCACGCCACCTCGATTTCAGTAATTGTTTCCACATACGCTTGGTGGAGAGTGCCTAATGCACGTACTTGCTCTTCCAAGGCTTTTAGGCGGGCTCGATAAGGGTTGCTCGTTCACGACCTCCAATTCTCTCGATATTGTCCAAATAGCTTACCAACATCGGGCGTCCAAATTCGTGAAAGTCTCTCCCATCTAAGATCATGCCAATGCATCTCCTTAGCAGCCGCATAAAATCTTTGACACTGTGATTGAAAAATTCTTCGAGCAGATCAACAGTGTCCAAGTTGAGAGCATGAAGTACTTAGTAAGAAGTTGCAGCTGGGGGTGTATCTTCCACAGAAATTGATAATGAAGGAGCTCGTCCTTACACTAAGCTCATTATGTGTGGGGCCAGTAGCACCAACAATGAACCGGCTTAACTTGGAACCCGAACAGAGGTCTCGCCAGCACTGGTCATTTGAGCAATAGGGCCGACAGGAGAAGATTCTGAAGGAATAACACCACCTGAAGCTTCCCCAGCTATGGAGGTGGCCTCGAATGAAAATTTCAAAGGTGAGAGAGCGACTGAAGCACTAGCAACCATGATCACCAAAGGCGTTGCTATAGCAGGCCGAGAGCTTAATGGTACGCCAACAATGATCAGAAAGCTATCTTCAGAGCAAATGACCGGTATAGGAGACGGCAAGCTAGGCTCCGAAGGAATTAGTGCTTCATGTAACCTAGTTACCATGGATTGTGTCCTGTTATCACTCCCCAGTTTGTCAATTGGAGGAGTTGAAGCTTGGGCAGAATTGGGGATGGGCGTGAAGTAGTTCTCGTCAAACTCCTCCGCAAAGTTGCCTAATCTGCCCACTGACCCAGTGGTACCAGAATAGTCCACTTACTCCTCCGATTATACTTTGGTAGTTGAATGCCTCGGCGAGTGAAGATGACTACCTAGATCTCAAAAGCAAATAAGGATGTCAAATATACATATAATAAAAATAAGATGTAAAGTGAAATGACCAGAATCATATCAGTAGAAACAAGCCCTGTAGTTGGACTGGATGGAGAAGCTGTAGAAGCCTCCAAAAGCACACCCGTCTCACTACATAATGGTTGCGTCGTAGTACGCTCTGGAGACCCGTGAGCAGATAGATCTTGAACACCGCTAGCACCTGGGGGTTCTGCTAGAAAATTTTCTTCAGCCAATGTTGTTGGCAGAGTTGAGGCCAAAAGGTCAGCTACAAATTGGATTGCCGTCTCTTTAGGAATTACCCTTGTCGGAAAGGTCCGTTCGGCTGACTTCTTCCTTTTTTGGGTTGGCTCGCCTCTTGATATCCAACGACACTTAGGGGATGGACTTTAAACTGGGGGATCATCACCTATGGTGGTCACACGGGTATCCCCAGCACCAGTATTATCATCGTCATTGTCATCATCATCTGAATTGCCACCATCAGAGGGCTCGGCCTCCACATCTAGAAGTTCATCCATTTCTTTTACCCAGACTCTCTTGGCTCCCTTTCACTAAGAGTAGATGGCTTTTATCTCTTTGCAGCAACTATGATTGATAGAGAAGTTTGGCACTGCTGCATTGGCAATGTTATACCAGGTACAGAAGCAGAGCACCATGCTGAGGACCGAAGATTTCTGTGGCAAAATAAATTCAGCTCCAGTTTCCCAGCAATGAAATGGAACCAGCCTCAAGCTTCTTCGTACAGATTTTCCTCATATGCCAGCTTCTTGTTTGGGTTCCCCATGTACAGTTGTGCGTAGCCAAACTGGCGAGCGAAGCGGCTAGGAGTGTACGGCTCTATATAGCACATGGTATCTTGCTGATACACTAGATGCCCAGGACAGATGCTTAATAGCCACCAGAATGCCCCTGAAGATAAAATTGAATAATTGTCCGATCCTAGAGAGTCCTTGAATCTCGACCCGTACTCTCTGCCTGGGAAGTCGGGGAAGCAACGGTTGATCTTATAATTCTGATGATATTAGAGCGTCTCACAGATCATCGACATACAGTAACTCTTCCAAGTGGAGCGTTCATACATCTCCATGAAGAATGGCTTGTCAATTGGATAATAATCTGCGGCACTCATTAATGAGGGGCAGTGCCTGACAAGCTAGGCCATCAGATATGTATAGGGCATCTCCACTATAGGATTTGGTGTCTTCACCGTAGCAGATTCTTTCACTGCTTTCCCTTTAACAGCTTTCCCCTTAACGGCTTTGCCTATGTCTTCAAGAATGAAGCCGTTGCAAAGTGCCCGGAGCCCACTCTGAAGGTTGCTCACCATGGTAGGGAGGAGTCCAAATGGTCGTCTGTAAGCCAAAAGAACAGCTCGGTAAACTACATTTATAGTTATGGCATCCTTCGGGAGCGACAGAACGATGCATCTTTTCAACCATAGCATAAGAAACCTAGCGACCAGGCCCCAATCAGACACTGGAAATTGAGCTTGGTAATGAAAGCTCTTGAAAACGTTGCCAGGGATGAATCCTCCCTCGTTTGGTTCAATCGTATAAAATACTGCCCCTGTCTTTGCGACACGTTGATCAATCTCTTCGATGTCGACAGGCTTATGTCCGCGACACATGGCAGACTCTCCTTCAAATTTGAGAAAAGGTAATCAACCCATTTCTTGTGGCCGATGCCTTGATTTCTGACTCTTGCCAGATCAATGCAGATGTGGTAGTGGTACATCATCTCCCAATACGTTTTGTAGATGCACTCATCCCTGGCCCTTAACATATTCAACTCCATGGTGGTAAGGATATACTCTTCATAGGGAATTTTGCCCATTGATAAGCATGACACTTTATGCATCTCGTGAAAAGCAAGTCCAAGCTCACCCACCGGAGTGAAGAAAGTGTCGGTTTCGGGATTGTACATCTCCAAGAGACTGAACAAATGGTAAGAGCTCTGGGGTAGGTCGTACTGGACATTTCGAATGGCTTTATACAAGCCAATCTCCTTCAGAATTTGTTCATGAGAATCCAGCATGTATTTGACAAAGCAAGCCCACCACATATTCTCTGAAGAGTGTGCCGAGCCAGGCATCCTAAAATCATGGGCTGGGTATTGTCCACCCTTCTCTATAAACTCACTAAGGAAGGTCTTTGCATGAGTTGGGGTCTCCCCCACTTGATGCTCCTTGGTGATTCTATCCGAAAGGAGTCCAGTGACACACCTAGCAGGACCGTCTTGGTAAGTTCCATGTGCGCCAAACTTCCCCGTTGCAACTCTATCATACTCTCGAATTAGATCCCACTCCAATTCGCGACGAGTTGATAGCCTCTGAAGATATACTAGAGAGAAGTTTCGCTCCATGTCTGGCAGAAACATCAGCAAGTCTCCAGTTTGGTGAAGTCACTTTCTTTCTTCTTCAAATAGAATTTCATCTGAATTTTTCAATGCATCACCGAATAGGAAGACTGGCTTCTCCAGAGCTTCCCGGTTCATGGCTTCGAAAGGAGCATCGGTGATAAATTCTCTTGTGGTCGCGGGGGCTGTATCTCAACATCTTCTCACGATATTCTCGAAGACCTAGCTTGTATGAGGGGATCTCGGTGGTGAATCGAAATTGAGTTCTTGGTCTGCACCTTCAACGAACCCAAAGTGATGCCTATGGGATAAAGGATCCACTGAATAACCAACTGCAAAAGCAAGAATCAAAATTAGAAATTAGTTGGAAAATACTAAGTACTGAAATACGGAGTTAACAAATAACTTTGCACGAAGTTAATCAATGACCTCGCGTGGAATAAAACACGAAGCTAAAGAATAAGTTCACTTCGGAAGCTAAAATGCGAAGCTAATCCATAACTTCGCGTCAGAACCTAAAACGTAGAGCTATCCATAACTTCATGCAGAAAGCGCCACAGTCAGAGATAACCTCGTGTAATAAGCATTTGACGCGAAACTAATCAAGTAGCTTCATGTAGAAGAAGACCAGAGGTCTCTTCTTCTCCAAGTCATTACTGACCAGAGTACGGCGACGATTTCGTCGATGAAGACGGCGTTTGGCCGGTTAAACTGAGCCAAATCACCCTATAGCAACTTCTAGGAGTCAAGAATGGAGATTTTACCTCCGATTGGCATGACATAGGCACGGCCGCTGCTGCCGCCTTCCTGGTACCGGCTGGCGATGGAGAAAAGGTGCGCGAGGCGATGTTCTTCTTGGGTACCATTGATCTAGAAATCACGAAGGATTGGTGAGAAAAATTGCTGGAAAACGGAAATGGATATTTTTGGAGCTCTGCGTTCTTGAAAATTCAGAAATTTTTTGAAAGAGTGAAGAAGAAGAAGAAGAAGAGACTCTATTTAAATGAGAAAATCTGCCCCTTGGTATTCGGTGCGATCGAAGCCATTATGGCAGTGACACGAAGCTAATAGCTTCGTGTGTTTCAGTGTAGATGCGGAGAAAAGACGTGGGCTAGTTTCGCGTTCAGATGTCAAATCATCAGACTAGAGATCCAAAATATTTCAAAATTTGCCAAGTCATAAACCATTTTGAAAACTTTTGAGCGGGTTCTTATTGGAAGGAAAATTTCCAAATAAAGAAAATATGGCAAATAGCTTGCAAAACGTGGAACTAAGTCCATAGCTTTGCGTCGGCCAGTTTAACTCCGCGTGAAAGATAAAATCGCGAAGCTAAATCTATTGCTCCGCGTCCAGAGTACTTAACTCCGCGTGAGTAGATTTTCAAAAATCTAAATTGATTGTGATTAAGATTTGGACTTATCTAATACCCGAATTGAGACCAATCAGAATTCAAATTCAAGAAATGTAAGTCAAAATCAAATATTTATTTAGAATTCTTGATGAATACAAACACTTTCTAATTCTATCTATATGAAAACTCTCATGTCCAACTAAAATCTATAAAACTTTCTTTGAGGAGACTGTGGGATCCTTAGGGATCCTTTGGCAATTTAAGTTACGTGAGAGAGCCTTGAAGTCTTGGAGATCTTTTTAGATTTCAAGTTACGTGCGAGAGTCTTGAATTCAACAGAGAGAGAAGGTAGGGCCGGCCATCATTTTCTTCAAAGAGAGGAGATCATCACGTCGGATCATCAACAGATTCTACTAGTTAGATCTCATCGCCACACTAGAACCTAGTAAAAGAGAGCAATAGAAATATAAATTCTCTCGTTTGTTTTTCTATTGTTCCACTTTCATTGTAATCAAAGTAATCAATGGAAGAAACCAAAATTTTTGCGGAGAACAATCACGGTGAAGAACTCTTTCACCGCCGGTGAATTTTCTGTTACATATATATATATATATATATATATATATATATATATATATATATATATATATATGAGTAAACGGGAAATTCACCGGCGGTGAAGGGAGTTCCTTCACCGCCGCTTAGGTGGCCCAACAAAATTATTACATGTGGCACCACTCAAAGGGCGGTTAACAGAATTCATTTATTTGTTGTCTTGAATGATGCCACGTGTAATAATTTTATTAGGCCACCTAAGCGGCGGTGAAGGAACTCTCTTCACCGCCGGTGTATTTACCGTTTCCTCTCTATATATATATATATATATATATATATATATATATATATATATATTGGTGTACCTAAAGTGAAGCTATAGGGGAGGTACTTATGGAGGTGCCCTAAATGTCAACATAGAAAGTATGTGAATTATCTGAATCGTTGATTGCAATTTCCATACTCTAAATAGATGACATATAAAAAATCATACGATTTAAACATTTCCTTTTATCAATCAAACGACAACAACAATAACTAAGCTTTTTATCCCAAGTACTTGGGGTAGGCTACATGAACCAAAAGAGAATCATGCCAGATCGATCACATTGATAATCATTCTCCATTCATTCACTAAGTTTTTTATCCCAAGTACTTGGAGTAGGCTACATGAACCAAAAGAGAATCACGCCAGATCGATCATATTGATAATCATTCTCCATTTATTCCTATCGAGTAATATGTTTCGATGTAGCGCGTTGCTTAGTAGGAAATGTCCCAACAAAAATTTTCTTTTTGCTTATTGTAACGCCCCCGTTTTTCAGCTGCTTCCCAAAATGGAGGACGTTACTTATTACTTGTACTAGACAACCCAACAGTCACAGGATCTTGAAATAACCGTAACTATTACCACAATTAGATGAATAAATAACATGCCTAAAACTGAAAAGATTTCATTTAAATAAAAAGTTCATTATATAAAATGACACACTGTTTTAAATATGAACGGAAAAAAAGAAAATGAGAAAAGCAGTGTCCAGACAAAGGAAATACGAACAATATATACAAGATTCTTCGGAAAGTACTTCACTACTTAATATTGTTCGGTCTGATCGATGAAGTACGGATTCTTAATCGGGGCTGGTTCTCCTTCTTAGTCCTCTAAACCTAGGTTCAAAACCCAGTGGATTAAACCCAGCAAGTAATACAAGGAAATTATATGTGTACTATTACAGTACTAAAGATAAAAGTATGCAAATGAATAAAATATTTTCATTGGGAATATCCCTTAATAAACAGATAAAATGCAATTAAATCATGATAGTGTTTAACAGTCACGTGAATAATGAAAAATATAACAGCAAGATTATATAAGTCATTTGCAAATAACATATAAATATCATGTAAAGATACATATCTTGTAAAGATGTCAAGTCTAAGTTAAATCTTTATTAGCATTTGAAAGTAAATAATGGATACGATAGCGCGTAGTTTCCGTATTGTACAAGTGCCCGTGCATACTCGAGACCCGGCCTCAAACCCATGGCGCTGAACCATGACACACCGCTAGGTGTTCAAGTTAAACCCCGTACTGTGAAACAGTAACGGACATCACTCTTATAGTGACTCATGTATCAGACGGTGGCCCAGTAACACCCAGTGCTGCTGCAGTAAAAGTGCTCAGCACCTCAATCAAGAAGTTGGCCAGTAAAATCCTTATACAATACAGTTCTTATCATCATGTAGTTTCTCCCATCCCCATATTCATAATGAATTATTTCTTTTCCTTCTTTAATTGTTTTTCAATTCATGATAATATCCTTGCATTTCCATGACAGTACATGACATGTATCATAACACATGATCTGTAATATTAAAACACATGACTTGTAATATCAAAGCACATGACATGTAGCATGATAGATGTTAGTGCACAATTATACCACAATGCATATCATCAAAATTATTACAATAATCTAGTTTAGTTTTCAATGTCAATTAATAGCCCAATTTGTGAATTAAGTGCATAATGTAATAGTACTGCATATTTATTTACTACGTAAACTGCATTTTCATTTACTAAGGCCCACTGCATTTTATTTATTTAGGCCTACAGTATAATTATTCATAAAGCCCACTGTAGGCCCACTGCATCAAACATTATTTTTTCTCTCTTAGACATTTATTATTACTTTTTTTTTCTTATCTTTTGTAAGCCCAAATATTTTTAAGGCCCAAATTTTTTTTTTCTAAGCATTTATCATAAAGTTCACTGAATTTTATTTCTGGCCCAAGTCTATTAAGCCCACGAATCAATATTTTTTTATTATTTTTTTTTCTTTTACTAAACTGGGTCAGGCACTATTCCCTTTTTCTTTTTCTTTCTCTTTCTCTTTCTCTTTCTCTTCTCTTCTCTTCTCTCGGCCCAGCCCACGCACTCCCTCTCATTTTCTTCATTCTCTCTCTTTCTTTTCTTCTTCTCTCTTTTTTTTTCTTTCTCCCTCTGTTGCATGCACAGTTTCAAGCCCATGCAAAATCTTTTCAAGCCATGCAATAATCTCTCTCTAGCCCATGCAAAAATACATGCATGGTGAATATTTATTTTCCAATAAGTAAACCCTTTTTTTTCTCCCCAAAAATAAGCAAATATCATCATTTTTATATGTGTCAAATTTGACCGACTATTCTGATTCAGTTCTCAATATCAGTTAATGGTCCAAAAATTGAACCAAGTATTTTTACAAGATAATTTACGTACACAAATTTAAATTAAATAAATAAACGAACGAAAATAGATATAAATAAAATAACGAAATGAACGAAAATAGCAGTATTACTTGCCTCGGCTTGATCTCGAATATTCGGTTCGAATCCTTGGTTCGGTTTGATTGAGTTTTTTTCTTTTTCTTTCTCTTTTTTTTCCTCTGCTGCTGGGTTTCTGGCGAGAGAAGAAGAGAGGGAAGAGAGTGAGAAATGGAGTAGGGAGTGAGGGAGAGAGTGAGGCAGAGAGATAAGGGAGAGGGTGAGGTTTTTATTTTTCATTTTATTTTTTCTTTCTTTTTTTTTCAATTGGTCTTTCATACGGTGGCCTCTTCCTTTCTTTGCCACCTAGCTCCCAGCTGCCACTTCCCTTCTCAATCACGAAAGCACACCGTTTTATTTATTTTAATTTATTTATTTAATAATTTAATAATTTTGATTTTGTGTAACATTCTCTAAATACTACCAAATTTATGTAGGACGTAGTGCTCGACGAGAGAACACTACAAAATTTTCTATTTGTTGTTTCGATCTCATAAATAAATGAACCGAAATTCCGAAGTAATTAGAAGGATAATTTTAATATTATTAAATTAGCAATTTTGGGAGTATTTTTTGGTCTCGTAAAAAAAATCTCCAAAAATTCTAAATATTACAAAACTAATAATCGCGAAGACTGAATATCATTTGGATTTTGGATTTAAAGTTACGTTAACCAAAAGTTATTTCGGTGTCCAAAATTGACTTCGGTGGACTTATTCAGCACAACTGATCTTAAGAGAGTAATACAGGTAGCTCGAAATTTTGGGTATTACATCATACTCACCTAATAAAAAAATTCTATCCTCGAAATTTAATTGGTGTTTTTAATTATGAGAAAGTGTATATGTATTTTATCCTGATATTCTTTTCAAGCTCTCAAACTGAATCTCTTGGTGATTGTATATCCCGTAAAATAAGAACTAATAATGTTACTTTATCCTTCAAGACTTCTCCCATCAGTTAATTATTCTTACATATCGCTTCTCATATTTTAGGCTTGGTCTCAAATATACTTTGATAAATCCACTACTGTGCATTTTTACCTAAGTGCTTTCTCAATTATGATCTATGAAATACATCATGAACGATTTCTATTTTTTATAGGAATGATAATAGATAGACAGAATTCCCAATTTATTTTTGAAACTTTATTTAGGTGAAGGAACACAAAAGTAAGACAGAGCTTAATTAGGAATAGCTGCTACCAATTTGGTATGCCACGCCATCCTGATTAAGTAATGAAAAAGATACAAGTGACAAATATTTTTATAGAGTCCATTCCTAGGATCCTATTACATATTGTAATAGATTTTATAAGAGAATAAATCAGAACCATTACAATACTGAAATAACGAGACTATAAATTGTAGGGATATAAGATAAAAGTGAATTCATGACTACAGAATTCAATCACACACGATGATCTTATCAAGTGACTGCAATTGCTGACGTCAGAGAATATATCTCTACAATTGCCTCGCCAACATAATAAGACTTGTGATATAAAAAGTTTAAGACACGAATCATATTATGATAATATTCAGATGAAATGTATAAAATGTCAAATGGGGAATGGTCAACAAAAGCAATGGATACGACAATCATTTGGAAAGATAAACTTAACTTGAGTAACAAGATACAATGTCATATTCCACCATGATAAAATTTGTCTTCTTTAATTATAGTTTATTATTAATTTCTTATCATTTACTTTCAACATGATTAATTCTACAAAATTCTCAGTGTTCTAAAATCTCTTTATATTTTTACACTTATTCTTTCATAGGTTGTTTTTTTTATAGTTTATTATCAATTTATAAATATTGTTGGAGTATTAGTTGCTGAAAACAGTATCACCAATTATTCATCGTAACTATATTTGGTTCTAATGCAGTTTTTGAAATATTTTCTGTTCAGATATTTACTTGACAGAATTCCAAATAAAGATATATCCTCGAGAATTCTTTTCCTCCTCCCAATTGATCAAATAGATTAGTTATCATAAGTAATTTTTTTTATTATTACTACATTTAAACCTCTATAGTCCACACACAACTTTTGACTCTCATCCTTCTTTCCTACTAATAACACTGGAACTCAATAAAACATTAAATCTCACAAATCTCATCCTCAATAGTCCATCTACTTATTTCTTAACTTATTCTAGTTCTACAACTCTCATTCCATAAGATGACCTACAAACTAGTTCAGCTCCAGGGAGAATATCAATAATAAATTCTATTGTCTTTACTGGTGGTAGTTTAAGTATCTCTTCAGAAAATATGTCTAAAATTTATAATACTAAAATTATTTCTTCTCCTGCTTTTATTTCTTCCAAAACACTTCCTCTTAGCAATATCTTAGATTCTGCTAGTTCTAAATATTGACTTTCATCAATAAACTCAAAATCTGAACGATCAGGAGTCTAAAATATTACTATTGTTCTACTGCATTCTATTACCACGTGGAAAGTATTTAACTATTTCATGTCTTGAATGACATCATATCTATTTCCATTAATAGTTAGCAATTGGCATAAAAATCTTCATCTTTAATCATTAAAGAATGTATTGATTGAAAATTGGATAGATATTATTCTGTGATAGTCCAGATAGGAATCAATAAAAAGAATTCAAGATAGATATCTCAAACAAATAAGAAATAATAGGAAGGCACGATACTAGATCTGATAGGTATCAAAGAATAAGAAACAATTATTACGAATAAATCACAGACATGTTCTTATGTGGCAGTAGTCTTATAGTCTTCCACCTAAACCTAAGCTCTGATATCACCCTGTAACGCACCCGTTTTTCAGCTGCTTCCCAAAACAGAGCACGTTACTTATTACTTCCACTAGACAACTCAACAGTCACAGGATTTTGGAATAACCATAACTACTGCCACAATCAGATTAATAAATAACATGCCTGAAACTGAAAAGATTTCATTTAAACAAAAAGTTCATTGCATAAAATGGAACACTACTTTAAATATGAACGCAAAAGAAGAAAATGAGAAAACCAGTGTCCAGACAAAGGAAATACGAACAATATATACAAAATTCTTCGGAAAGTACTTCACTACTTAATATTGCTCGGTCTTATCGATGAAGTACGGATTCTTAGTGGAGGCTGGTTCTCCTTCTTGGTCCTCTAAACCTAGGTTCGAAACCGAAGGGATTAAACCCAGCAAGTAACACAAGGAAAATATATGTGTACTATTATACTACTAAAGATAAAAGTATTTAAATGAATAAAATATTTTCATTGGGAATATCCCTTAATAAACAGATAAAATGCAATTAAATCATAATAGTGTTGAACAGTCACGTGAATAATGAAAAATATAACAGAAAGATTATATGTCATTTGCAAATAACATGTAAATATCATGTAAAAATGCATATCTTGTAAAGATGTTAAGTCTAAGTCAAATTTTTGTTAGCATTTGAAACTAAATAATAGATAAGATAGCGCGAAGTTTCCGTATTGTATAAAGACCCATGCATACCCGGGACCCGGCCTCAAACTCATGGCGTTGAATCATGACACACCGCTAGGTGATCAAGTTAAACCTCGTACTGTGAAACAGTAAGGGACATCACTCTTATAACTCATGTATCAGACGGTGACCTAGTACCACCCAGTGCTGCTGCAGTAAAAATCCTCATTAAATCAATCAAGAAGTTGGCCAACAAAATCCTTGTACAATACAGTTCTTATCCATCATGTAGTTTCTCCCATCCTCGTATTCATAATGAATTATTTCTTTTCTTTCTTTAATTGTTTTTCAATTCATGATAACATACTTGCATTTCTATGATTGTACATGACATATAGTATCATAACACATGATCTGTAATATTAAAACACATGACTTGTAATATCAAAGCACATGACATGTAGCATGATAGATATTAGTACACAATTGTACCACAATGCATATCATCAAAATTATTACAATAATCTGGTTTAGTTTTCAATGTCAATTAATAGCCCAATTTGTGAATTAAGTGCATAATGTAATAGTACTGCATATTTATTTATTAAGTATACTGCATTTTCATTTACTAAGGCCCACTGCATTTTATATATTTAGATCTACAGTATAATTATTTATAAAGCCCACTGTAGGCCCACTGCATCAAACATTCTCTGCTCTCTTAGACATTTATTATTTATTATTACATATTTTTTTCTTCTCTTTTGTAAGCCCAAATATTTATAAGACCCAAATATTTATTTATTTATTTAATTTTTCTCAACATTTATCATAAAACCCACTGAATTTTATTGTCGGCCCAAGTCAATTAAGCCCACGAATCACTATTTTTTTATTATTATTTTTTTCCTTTTACTGAAGTGGGCCGGACACTATTCCCATTTTCTTTTTCTTTTTCTTTTTCTTTCTCTCTCTTCTCTTCTCTTCTCTCGGCCCAGCCCACGCACTCCCTCTCCTTTTCTTCATTCTCTCTTTTTCTCTCTTTCTTTTCTTCTTCTCTCTTTTTCTTTCTTTCTCACTCTGTTGCATGCACAGTTTCAAGTTCATGCAAAATCTTTTCAAGCCATGCAATAATCTCTCTCTAGCCCATGCAAAAATACGTGCATGGTGAAAATTTATTTTCCAATAAGTAAACCCTTTTTTCTTCTCCCCAAAAATAAGCAAATATCATCATTTTTATATGTGTCAAATTTGGCCGACTATTCTGATTCAGTTCTCAATATCAGTTAATAGTCCAAAATATGAACCAAGCATTTTTACAAGATAATTTACGTAAACAAAATTAAATTAAATAAATAAACGAATGAAAATAGATATAAATAAAATAACAAAATGAACGAAAATAACAGTATTACTTGTCGTTCGAATCCTTAGTTCGGTTTGATTGATTTATTTTTCTTTTTCTTTCTCTTTTTTTTCCTCTGCTGCTGGGTTTCTGGCCGAGAGAAGAAGAGAGGGAAGAGAGTGAGAAATGGAGTAGGGAGTCAGGGTGAGCATCGGTCGGTCGGTTTCGGTTTTGGCATGAAAAATTGCCACTGAAAACCAAACCGAAGTTTCAAAACCGAACCGACCGAAGTCCTGACTTAACCGACAACCGAACCGAAACTTCGGTTTCGGTTTTCATGGGCTTCGGCCCAAAAGCTAAATTAATTTAACAAAAATCATTTCGACCCAGTTTAAAAAACCAAAAAAAAAACAGTTTGGCCCAGTTAAAAAAAAACCAAAAACAAAAACACAGTTTGGCCCAGTTTTAAAAAAACAAACCCTGTAACCTAGAGCAAAATAATAGAAATAATTTAGCAATTATAAACATCAAACAAAATAACTTAAGAGCAACAAACAAAATAACATAATAAAACAAAAATAATATAGCAACAAATAAAATAACATAATAAAACTAAAATAATATAGCAACTAAGTGACTAACTTGCAAGTTACAAGTTCCAAATTACAAACAAGTAGTATCAAACAACTTACAAATAACTTACAAATTACAAACAGAATTACAAACAGAAATAAACATCAATTTAAATAACATAACATGATCACAAAATTAACATATTATTTTCCAAATTAATTACAAAGAGACTAGAATATATGCTCCAAAGTCCAAAGTCCAGAGTCCCATAATCCATAATCTGCTTAACATGAAAAAAATAAATTAGTTAGTAAATGAACAATAACATAAGAGCAAAGGTTATAAATACCACACTGCAGAGAGCCTAAGCTCTGTGTGCACAGAGTGCACCTAGAGCCCAGGAAGCTCTGCAGAGAGCTCCTGAGGCTCTCTGCAGAGAGCACCTGAGCTCTGTGTGCACTCACACAGAGCTCAGGTGCTCTCTGCAGAGAGCCTCAGGAGCTCTCTGCAGAGAGCCTCTAAGGCTCTGTGTGCACTGTGCACAGAGTGCACACAGAGCTCAGGTGCTCTGCAGAGAGCCTGAACTACTGAGCTAGTGAGCAATGTGTGAGTGCATTATAAAAAAAATAAAGATACGCACCTTCGACACATACACAGGGCATCATAGCTTGGTGATAATCGAATCCTGAGACCTATCATCCAATTCTAGAAAGAAATAAAGCTAATTATAATTAGAAATCGTGAATATAATAAATGATATGAAATATGAATAGACTATTACCTTGATCAAACTTCTCAACATCACACTGATCATCTTCAATACTGACCATTGGGACTCTCAATTGTCCTCTAAGCCAATCCTGAGAACAAATGAGACACTGGACGGATTTCATCAAGAGTGAGCTCCGAAATGGATCTACAACTCTCCCACCCGTGCTGAACGTCGATTCCGAAGCAACTGTGGATATTGGAATCGCCAACACATCTCTAGCCATTCTTGATAATATTGGAAATCTTCCACTATTAACCTTCCAAAAATCTAGAATGGGAAAAGTTGCCATGTCCTCGCCGATAATTGGCACTTCCTTGGCCTCATTCAAATACTTATCTAATTCACTTTGTGTTGTTGTCACAAACATTGAAGAACTCTGTGCATAGAACTTATCCAACATGCGATAGTTCTTTACTGCACTACTATCCCGAGCTGTTGAAGATTGTGACGGTCTTACTTGTTGTATATCATCTCTAATGTTATTTTCCTTACCATGTATAGCTTTGTACGCATTGAACAAAGCTCTGAGAGTTCTCTCCAATTTTGATGGCATTGCACGGCCGTTCTCACCTTGAGATCTGAACATCTCTCCTATCACGTACTGTGCAAAGTCCAGTTTGAATCGAGGGTCAAGAATCAATGGTATAAACATCAACAAATTTACCTTCTCACAATTTCCCCAATACTGTTCGCCGCAAAAGTTTCTTTGCTTCCTTCAATTGAATTAACTTAAATTACAATAGAAGTGAACAAGATATATAAAGAGAACAAACGAGAGGATTTTATACTTCAATCTCTCACTTTTACAATATAAACGTGGGATCAGTGGCAATGGGATCTATAGTAGTTCCTTTGGACGATCGGTACGTTAAAATCTTCTCTTTTGAAGATATCGGCCGACTGTAAATGATCTTCTTGGTCTTTGCTCTTCACGAATCCAACGCTCTATGCGTAACTTGAATTCTCTAAGAGGAAGATGCTCACAAAAAGGCTTCAAGGCTCTCTCGCGTACTTGAATTGCCAAAGGATCACAAGAAGACTTTGGACGCCAAAAAGAAGACTCTTGCCGAAAAGAGAGTTAAACCAGCCGAAGGGAAAGAGAGCCCCTAGGGTTTCACCGAGAAGGTATTTATATCCCCAGGATGATTTGAGAGTTTCTATCTGAATAGAATTTACCCTCATCAAGGATTCCAATCAAATATTTAATATTGATTTAAATCTCTTGATTTAGAATTCTGATTGGACTTGATTTGTATTTGGATAAACCCAAATCATAATCTCAATCAATTTGAGATTCTGGTTATCTGCTCACGCGGAGCTTTAATCGCATCAAAATGCGGCTCTAAATAACCAGTGTGCGGAGCTAACGCGCAGCTATCAAACATCTCCACGTTTACTCAAACGCGAGGCTAAAAATAGCCAGACGCGGGGCTATGGATTAGCTCCGCGTTCTGTTGTGGAAAACTCTTTTAATTCAGAAATTTTCACTGCCAACAGAACCCCCTCCAAAGTTTTCAAAATGGTTTCGAACTTAGCAAATTTTGAAATACTTTGGATCTTCAAACTGAAAATGCGGAGTTAGAATACCAAGTCTCCTTCGCGTTATGCTCGCCTACGCAGAGCTAATCAGCTTCACTTTATTTTCAGTGAAATGAGTAATTGCTTCATTAATTACTCCGAATTTCTGCGTCAAATACCAAGCGACGGAATCATGTTTAAATAGAGCTCTCGGCTCATCTTCTTCTTCATTTCACCCGAAGAATTTCTGAGAGCTCAGAGCTCAGGCAACTCCGGCAATCGAGCGACTTATGTTGACGAATGATCTTCAACTGATCTTCGTTCAATTCTTTATAGATTTTCATCATTAGGATGTCGCTCCAGAAGAGTTTGGCTTTTCGCAAGTTGGCCGGCGTTAATGGCAGCGGCCGTGGAAGTAGACGCAGTGGCGAACCAGTCAATACAGCGTCTCTTGAAGGTAAAAACCTTGACTTTTGATCTTCTTAGAATCATTCTGAGATGTTTTCGGCTCCAGCCAATTGTTTACTTCACCGGCGAGATCGTCGTTCTCCAGCCGTAAGGCTTGAAGGAGAAGGAGAAGTCAGAGAGGAACTCTGATCTTTCTCTACGCGAAGTTATCGCGTCATCCTCGCACTTGAAACGTGGGGCTATTTTGATTAGCAGTCGCGTTGAAGCACGAGGCTATTTTGATTACCAGTCGCGTTGAAGCGCGAGGCTATTTTGATTAGCAGTCACATTGAAACGCGAGGCTATTTTGACTAGCAGTCGCATTGAAACGCGAGGCTATTTTGACTAGCAGTCGCGTTGAAACGCGAGGCTATGAAAGAGAGGGAAAAGGCAGAGAAAAACTCTGTCACGCGAAGTTATCGCATCATCCTCTGTGTTTTAAAACACGAGGCCATTTCATCTACACGCAAAGTTAGCTTAGCTCCGTGTTCTTATACTTAGAAGATTTTCTAAATTTTTGTGGAACTCCTGATTCTTCTTTTGCAGTGAACCGGGTTCAATCTGATGACTTGGGATGTAGCTTCTCCCTGATATATCTTCAAAAGCAGGTTATGCACCGATCTTCATCAACGAAAGTAACTCTAAGGAAGCCAGAAGCATATGCTTTACAACATAGTTGCAGTTTTCAAGCTCTGGCTCCTTTTGAAGGAGTTACAAGAACTCTGCGGCAGCCCATTAAGTTTTCTTGAGGATCATTTCTGTTAGATGACAATCTTTGTTGCTTTCCAAAGCGATAGAGATGATCATCTAAGGGCTTGCAGCACTCCAAATTCAACTTGTGCTTCATTTCAGATCACAGATCCTAGTTGACATTTGCAGAGGAGATCTCTTGTATGTGAACTATGGAATTGAACTTCAACACCCCGTGGAGGAATCTCACCGTTAGGTTATTGATGAGTCGATAAATATGTAGAAACTTTCAGGAAAGCTATAACTCCTTTTTTGTAATTTCTTCTTTTATAAATAAAGGCAAATTATTTTCCTCTCTATCTGTCGGCTTCAAGAATCTTGCTTGCTCAATAAATAGATGGTTAATAATTCTGGTAAAATAATCTAAGGCTCATTTGTGTAACTTAGATCATTAATACCAGAAGTGATCGAGTAAGGATAATCTTTAACTTAGCCAAAAATTCAAGTTTTTCATGAGAACGCGAAGCTAAAATACCAAGTTATCTTCGCGTTTCGCGGAGTTGCGCAGAGTAGCGCGGAGTTAATATCTTAGCTTTTTCCATCATCACGCAAGGCTAATAGCTCCGCGTTTTGGAGAGTAACTGGTCAGTTTTCTTCTCCGAAACTCGCGCCGAATTCCAAGAGGCGGTTTCCCTCATTTAAATGAAATCTCTATTCCTTTTCTTCTCACTTCACTTGAGAATTTTCCAGAAACCCTGGAGACTTAGACGATCAGAGCTCAGGCGACCCGAGTGTTCTCCAACCGATTTCTTCCTCATTTCCCATCGATTTTCCTCGACTTCTTTGAGAAATGGCGCCCAAGACCCGTGCTACTTCTCGTGCGGCTCCATCATCGGGGACTAGCGCAAGCAGTGGTGGCAGCGGTCATGGCGGCGACGCGTCAACCCAAGTTTCACCTATTGGGGGTAAGAACCTTTCTATCGAGACTCTTTAAAATATTTCTAGAGAGATTTGATTTGATTTTAACTGATCAATCATCCCTTTCATCGGCGAGACCGCCGTACTCCAGCCGTAAGGCTTGGAGAAGAAGAAAAGTCTCTGGCTTTCTTCTTACGCGAAGTTATCGCGTCATCCTCGCACTTTTGAAGTGCGGGGCTATTTTGAGTAGCAGTCGCGTTGAAACGCGAGGCTCTTTTAAGTAACAGTCGCGCTGAAACGCGAGGCTGTTTTAAGTAGCAGTCGCGCTGAAACACGAGGCTCTTTTAAGTAGCAGTCGCGCTGAAACGCGAGGCTCTTTTTGACTTCTGCGCTGTCTAATCTTTAGTTTCGCGCATTCTAATTTTTAGCTATGCGCGTCCATACTTAGAAAAATTTTCTGTTTCATAGAAACTTTTCTAACTCTAATTTTTTTTCTTCTTGCAGTAGGGTACTCGGCGGAAGCTCTTCCCCATAAGAACTACTTTGGCTTTGCTGGTGGTTCTAATCCATCATCCCAATTTCGCTTCACCACGATCTTGGCTGCATACAACCCTAACTTGAGAGACCGTAGGGAGAAACTGATCAAATACCATCCTACTACTGCACGCGAGATCATCACTGACGCAGATTTCGAGGATGTGAACAAAGAAGCACTAGAGAAGCCTGTGTTTCTCTTTGGGGACCAGATGGAGCAATCAGATGCGATCCTATTTGAAGAGGACTGCATGTGGCTATATAACTCTAGCGAAGATTTAATGTTTTTGCCTGGGATGGATCGTAGCTATCCCCTGGTCTATCTTCAGAGGCTGGCGATGCCTCGGGAGTTAAAGTGGGGACTAACTCAAGAGCAAGATGGCGTCCCAACGGGCAAATTTGGTGCACAAGGGGTTTATCAAGATGGTCCCCCCAGGTGCATTACTGGTTTGCTTCCAGGCCGTCTTGGCAAGGAGCTCCCAGTAGGAGAAGTTCCAATCCGCGCAAGAACTTTCTTAATTGAGTTCCTGGCGAAGGATGGTCAGTACCCGGCTAGCGACTTTAGGATGCCCGGCTGGGTTTATTCTTCTGGCAACATGTGATGGGCGCGCCTTGTTCAGTACGTGTTGGATTCTCATGAACCCATCTTGAAGGAGATTGGTCTGTACCAGGCCATTAGGAACATCCAATTCGGGTTCCCTCAGAGTGCATATCACTTTTTCTGCTTTCTGGAGATGTATAACCCCGATACCTGAACTCTTCTTACACCAGTGGGTGAGGTAGGGTTTGCTCTTCACAAGATGTTTGAAGTTTCTGGGCTCTCAATGGGCGAAGTACCCTACGAGGAGTACATCCCCACTACTGAGGAGCTGAACATACTATTGGCGAAGGACGAGCGCATCTATGCCACATACTGGGAAATGATGTGCCACTACAGCATCTGTGCTGACTTAGCAGGTGTGCATAATCAAGGTATCGGCCACAAGAAATGGGCTGATTACCTCTTCGTCAATTTGAATTCTAAGAATAGTTCAACAACTGTCCATGGTCACCCTCCTGTGTACATCACAGAGATTGAGCGCCGCATTACCAAGACCAGGCTAACGCTTTATACTACTGAATCCAACGAAGGTGGATTTGGTCCTGGTATCTCATTCAAGAGCTACCACTATCAGGCACAGTTCCCAATTTCCAACAGAGGCCTTATTGCTAGATTCCTGATGCTGTGACTGAAGAGATGTGTCGTGCCGTCGCTGCCCAAAGAAGCAATTGCAATGACTGTGGTATATCCAGCAGTTCTCGTTGCATACGGCCGACCTTTCGGACTTCTTCCCGCCATGGTGTGCAATTTGCAGCATGGATTGCGGACACTCTGCAATGACTTCATCCCTGCCAGTAAGGGCAAAGGAAAAGGGAAAGGCAAGTCGAAGGAAATCGTTCAAGTGAAGACTCCGAACCCTAGGGTGGAGCTTCCTTACACTTATCTGATGGCATGGCTCGTTTTACACTGCCCTTCTCTGATGAGTGATGCTTCACGCCGCTCAGGTGACAAGTGTTATCTTGTGGAACTGTATGAACATTCCTCATGGCAGCAATATTATATGTCCCAAATCCGTAAGACTCTCCGACAATACCAGAACTATGAGATTTTCAGGTGCTTCCCCAACTTTTCTGGTGGATGATACGGATTGAAATTGAAGGATACTGTTGGAGCAACCAATTTTACTGCCTTATCCTCAGGGGCTTTCTGGTGGCTTCTCAATATTCGGCCCGGGCATCTGGTATATCGTCAAGACAGTAAATGTCTTATCGAACTGTACATCCCGAGTCGTTTTGCTCGCCAATTTGGATACTCCCAACTTTATGTGGGTAATCCAAGCAAGAATCTTGTCCATGAGGGGAACTTGTACGAGGGTGCCCGTGGCTGGTTTCATTTCGCAGCTGGCGGGACCGGAGCTGAATTTGCTCTTCCACAGAAGTCGCCAGAATTGGCCATGACTCTCAGTTTTTGCGTATGGTATCGCATCGCAAATGCTGATGTTCCTCATTTTTCCCTTAACCGAAGCTGTTGCAAGGAGATTGAGGCTTTTTACATTAGCCGCCAGGGTTCTTCAAGAGTAAGAATAAAAGGAATGGAGGAATTCCTTGGCGTCGCGGCCGAACCGTCAGACGTTAGCGAGTCTGATGATGATGATGATAACAATGACGATAATAACCCCGATGTTGGAGGTGCTCCCAAATCTGTCGTCATTCGCCCTTGGAGCCCGACCCTGAAATGCCGCGGTACCCTAAAGAAAGGACCTGCTAAAAAGAAGCAGAAGTTGGCTCCGGAAACTCTGGTAGCCCCTCAAGAAGTGGCTATCAGGTTCGCTTCGGATCTGCTGGCTTCAACTCTACCTCCAACGCCGGCAGGGGAGAGTGAACCTGCTGGAGCTCCAAGTGTTCCCAAGGTTTCGGCTCCTCCGACCGTAGAGCCTGTTGAGCATCCTGCGGCGCAACCGCTGGGTAGCGAGATGGGTACGCTGTTAGAAATGACGGCAGCTCCCCCTTCAAGTCCGACACTCGGACTTGTATCTCCAGGTATGGCTCTTAATATTTTGTCTTTTGTCTGTTATATTTACTTTATAACATCATTTACTTGTTTCCTGATGCAGGCGGTCAGCTCCTCTCGCCGATGCACTCAACTACCCAGGTGGAGTCCGATGACAGGGTGGACTATTCGGGCACTACTGGCTCAGTGGGTGGTTTGGGTAGCTCTGCCGGCGCGTTTGACGCCGATTATTTCATGCCGACCGCATGTCCAGTTCTCTCATCAATTCCTCCCATTGATGAACTTGGGAGTGATGAAAGAACAGAAGTTATTATTGCGGCTGCTGCAAAAGAGGCCACACCGTCTCCCAGTATGCCGTCTCCAACACCACCAGTCTGCTCCACAGAGACCTTCCCAGTGGTCTCTAGTGCACCTTCTGCTTCTCGACCAGCAATATCAATGCCTTCTATCATAATGGCTATCGAGACACCTGTAACTCTTCCAGCTTCAAGTCTTCCAGCAGGAGATGAGGATAATTTGAAGTTCTCATTCGAAGCTACTTCCGCAACTGGGGGAGCTTCTGGTGGAAACACTCCTTCCTCTTCTCCTGTCGGTGGTACTGCTCATGTGATCCATACCAGCGTCGCTTCCCCTCAGGTTCCTAGCTCCGCTAGATCTGCATTGGCCTTATTGGCTCCGCATGTTATGAACCTGGTACAGGGACAGGCTTCCTCTTCTTCAACTCCAGTGGGTACCGCTCTTCCACCAGCGACATCTCCTTTAGCGCTGCCCGTTTTGAATACAGGCATCGTGAATCATTTTGAGGAGCTCTTCAACTATAGCGTTAATGACTTTATGCGGTTGCTCAGAAGATGTGTCGAGATGATCCCCGGCGGCATGGATTTCTTCAGTCTCGGTCGTCCAATGTTATCCAGCTATTTGGACAATATTGAAAGAATTGGGGGACAAGACCGAGCAGCTCCCTACTGGGCCCGCTTTAATGCCTTAGAAGAGCAGGTGAACACGCTAAACACAGTTCATCAAGCGGACGTGGAAGCGATCACCGCAATAGAGATGGCGCGGCTTCGGTAGAATTGACAGCGCGTCGAGAAGAGCTGATACGTCAGGAAGAAGTATGGTCTCGGGAGTTGGTAGAGCTTCAAGCTAGTCGGGAGTCCATTCTTAAGAGCTTGGAGGCAGTGGACTCGGAGATTGGGGGAAGTCAGGCCGAAATCCTTAGGGCCCAGGAGACCATTGCTAAAGCTCGGGCGGTCGTAATAGCCAACGAGCTTAAATTAGGAAAATCCGTTAAGAAGCAGGAAACGATAATTCTTCAACGGAGGCAGGTCAAGCAGGAGGAGGCAATAAGAAACCGTGCTGTAGAAGACTCTCGTCAACATCTGACTCAGCAACTGGCCATAAATGACGATGTCTTACTTCAACAGGCTCAACACTCCGTAGAAGCAAATCGTCGTCAGGTGATTGACGAGGCGATGAACAAGTTGAAGCATCTAGGAGATTCATAGTTTTCTTCTATTCTTTTATTCTTCATTCTTTTTGTAATAAGAACTTGTAATAAAAGAAAGAATTTTTGTAACTTCATTCTTTTGATGAAATAAAGATAATCATTTGATTTTTTTATCTGTTGGCTACAGAATTTGTTTGCACAACAGATAACTTGTCATCAAAATGATTTATTTTTCGGTATTGTTTAGGCACAATTTTTTGAATCATACTGTCAGAGGTAAGAGTTTAACATGACAGGGTTTATGGGATTTTTAGCAAACCCCCAGCTATCAACGGATTTGATTAGCCTTTACCAACTACCGTTTGAGTTGGGCTAGCCATGTTATTCCCCTCAACATGGTGAGTTGTCGAGGATTTCGTTTGGGCTTAAATGCCAAACTTTTCCTCTTTCCTTTGCCTTATCAGCGTTGGGTAATTCATAATTTTTACCCCCAGCATGAAGGGGTTGGCGAGAAACTGGTTCTCTCCCCATTGCCTAGTCGGCGCTGGGTAATTCATACCTTTTAGGTCAGAGGCGCTCAATCGCGCATTCTTAAAAGAAAGATTGGAGGCTGTTCAAGGCTCTCTCGCGTAACTTGAACTGGACACACTAAATTTAGGTCAGAGGTGCCAAACTGCGCATGCCTAAGAAAAGACTGGAGGTGGTTCAAACTTGAGAACCAAACACACCAAGTTTAGGTCAGAGGCGCCAAACTGCGCATGCATAAGAAAAGACTGGAGGTTGTTCAAACTTGAGAACTCAGCACACCAGGTTTAGGTCAGAGGCGCCAAACTGTGCATGCCTAAGAAAAGACTGGAGGTGGTTCAAACTTGAGAACCAAACACACCAGGTTTAGGTCAGAGGCGCCAAACTGCGCATGCCTAAGAAAAAACTGGAGGTGGTTCAAACTTGAGAACCAAACACACCAGGTTTAGGTCAGAGGCGTCAAACTGCGCATGCCTAAGAAAAGACTGGAGGCGGTTCAAATTTGAGAACCAAGCACACCAGGTTTAGGTCAGAGGCGCCAAACTGCGCATGCCTAAGAAAAGACTGGAGGCGGTTCAAACTTGAGAACCAAACACACCAGGTTTAGGTCAGAGGCGCCAAACTGCGCATGCCTAAGAAAAGACTGGAGGCTGTTCAAAGTTGAGAACTAAGCACACCAGGTTTAGGTCAGAGGCGCCAAACTGTGCATGCATAAGAAAAGACTGGAGATGGTTCAAACTTGAGAACCAAACACACCAGGTTTAGGTCAGAGGCGCCAAACTGCGCATGCCTAAGAAAAGACTGGAGGTGGTTCAAACTTGAGAACCAAACACACCAGGTTTAGGTCAGAGGCGCCAAACTGCGCATGCCTAAGAAAAGACTGGAGGCGGTTCAAACTTGAGAACCAAGCACACCAGGTTTAGGTCAGAGGCGCCAAACTGCGCATGCCCAGAAAAGACTGGAGGTGGTTCAAACTTGAGAACCAAACACACCAGGTTTAGGTCAGAGGCGCCAAACTGCGCATGCCCAAGAAAAGGGAGACTCGTACCTCCAGGGATATTAAGAATAGTACTTCTTCAGAAATTTGCCATCGATCGGCATCATCATCCTGTCGCCATTTTGATTCATTAAGCGATAGGCTCCACTGGAGTATACTGTCTTCACAACAAACGGTCCTTCCAACTTGGGTTCAAATTTACCCTTAGTCTTGTGAGTTAGAACCATTGGCCTTTTAACAGCCAGAACCAAGTCTCCTTGTTTAAAGGTCCTTGGCTTAACGTTCTTATTGAACGTTTGTGAGATTCGGGCTTGAAACAACTCTATTTGTTGTTGAGCCCTGAGACGCTTTTCATTCAACGCCTCTAATTCTTTAAATCTTTGATGATGGCGTTCTTCTGTCGTCATCTTTGTGGCTAAAGTCACTCTTAATGAAGGAATCTGGATTTCGAGAGGCAAGACGGCCTCGCTTCCATAGACCAAAGAGAATGGGGTAGCTTTTGATGGGGTGCGAACAGTGGTGCGATAAGCCCACAGGCACTCTCCTAGCTTTTCATCCCAATCCCGTTTATTAGAAGAGACGAACTTCCGAAGGAGTTTAATAATCGTCTTGTTGAAGGCTTCAGCCAACCCATTAGCTGCGGGGTTATATGGCGTTGAAGCAATATCTTTGATTCTGAACTTATTACAGAATCTGGAGAATCCCTGACTGATGAATTGCGGACCATTATCATGAATAATCCGTCGGGGGACACCAAAACGGTAAATGACATGATGCTTGACGAACTTGATCACATCTGTCGTTTTCACCTCTTTCATGGGCACGGCTTCGGCCCATTTTGAAAAATAATCGGTTATTGCAAGAATAAACCGATGTCCTCTGGATGACTGGGGAGTTATAGGCCCCACAATATCCATCCCCCATGCTTCAAATGGCCAACTTGCAACAGTGTTGTGCAAGTATTCTTGGGGTTGATGAATAAAATTGGCATGTATTTGGCATGCATGGCACCGTTTAGCGTATGCCATTGCTTCCGGGATCATGTTCGGCCTGTAGTATCCTAGCCTTCTTATACAGTCTCCAAGTTTAGGACCGGGCTGATGAGCTCCACATACTCCATCGTGTGTTTCTCTCAGCACTTCTTCTGCTTCCGCTTTTGATATGCAGCGTAGTAGCAGACCATCTCTTGACTTTCTATATAAAGTCTGAAGTTTATGGTCATAATAAAATCTTTGGGCCTTCCTTTTTATAGAGGTGGCCTCCTTAGGATCTTCTGGTAATATCCCATGTAAAGCATAATCCACAAACGAAAATCACCAATCACGGGGCTCCAGGGTTAAGCCTGCTTGGCATACTTCTTTATTTTGAAGAACAGTATCTGGATGGAGGAGCTCTCTGCTTCCAATGGTGATGCTTTTAGCTTCACCTGGCAGGATCGCCAATGTTGCTGCTAATGTGGCAAGGGCATCTGCATATACATTCTCATTCCGAGATATATGAGAGATGTAAAATTGCTCAAAGTACCCTGCTAGTTCAATGGCTAGCTGATAATAGGGGATGAGGGCTCCATGTCTGACTTCATATTCACCCGTCATCTGATTGACGATGAGTTTAGAGTCTCCATATGCCTCTAGATAGTTCACCCCCAGTTGTAGAGCCATTTTCAAGCCGATAATGAGTGCGTTATATTCCGCCATATTATTCGTGCACGGTTCTGTCAATGAGTAACAGTTAGACAATATATGTTTATGTGGGGAAATTAGCACAACTCCCACTCCAACAGCAGATCGTCTGGCAGGACCATCAAAAAATATTTGCCATGCTTGTTCCTTGCTAATTATGTTGACCTCTAACGTCTGTTTGGAATTAGACCCGATTGGATGATCTGCAAGAAAATCGGCGATCGCCTGTCCCTTTGTGGCTTTTTGAGGGATGAAATGCATATCATATGGCGACAGCAATAATGCCCATTTCTCCAACCGGCCATTTAAGGATCCCGGCTTTGTCATCAGAATTTTTAGGGGATTAACCCATGATATGACATGAATTGTTTGCCCAGAAAGATAGTGTCGCATTTTCTGAACAGCGAACACTAGGGCTAAACAGTCATTTTGAATCGGGGTATACCGCTGTTCGGCTCCGATCATTGTCCTGCTTAAATAATAGAGGGCATGTTTCGGCCGTGCTCATTATATTGAGCAAGTAGTGCTCCTAAAGCATTATCCATGGCCCTTACATATATAAGGAAGGGCTGCCCGGGGACTGGCGCCATAAGAACGGGAGGTTTGGTGACGTATTTTTTAAGGTCATCAAAGGCCCGCTGACATGCCTCATCCCATACAAAAGAAACTCCCTTCTTCATAAGTCGAGAGAACGGCTGGCATCGCCCTGATAGGTTGGAAATGAAGCGCCGAATATAGGCAAGCTTCCCTTGTAACCCCCTCAATTCTTTAAGATTGTGGGGAGGTGGCATCTCACTAATTGCTTTTATCTTTTCAGGGTCGATGAAAATTCCTTTTGAAGTTATTATGAACCCAAGCAATTTCCCGCTCGACACCCCCAAAAATGATTTAGTGGGATTCATCTTCAAATGATGTTTCTTCATGAGATCGAAGACCACTCTTAAGTCCTGAAGATGGTCCTCTTTATTCTCACTTTTGACCGCCAAGTCATCCACGTAGCACTCTACTGTCTTGCGCAGATGTTCTTTGAATATAGTGCTCATTGCACGTTGATAAGTAGCACCGGCATTCTTCAGCCCAAATGGCATCACCGTATAGCAGTATACCCCCAGCTGTGTTCTGAAAGCTGTATGCTTTTCATCATCCGGGTGCATCTTAATTTGGTTATATCATGAGAAGCCATCCATGAAGGACATCCTCTCATAACCACAAGTATTGTCTATCATCACGTCGGTGATGGGAAGCGGAAATTCATCCTTAGGACATGCAGCGTTCAGATCCTGAAAGTCGATGCATATTCGGATTTTGCCATTCTTTTTACGAACCGGCACTATGTTGGCAACCCAATCAGGATGCTGTTCTTCACGGATGAATCCTGATTTTATAAGCTTATTGACCTCAGCAACTATTGCCTCCATCAACTCCGGTCGAAAACGCCTCTATTGTTGTTTAACAAGTTTGGCATCTTCTTTTATATTTAAGCGGTGTGTGGCAACTTGAGGGTCAAGCCCAGGCATATCTTCATAATTCCATGCGAACACGTCTATATACTCTTTAATAAGAGATATAAGTTCCTCCTTTTCTAATGGAGTTAGCGTGTCGCTTATGAAGATGGGTTTCGAATTTTCTTCCGTTCCCATGTTGACTTGTATCAATTTGTCTTCAGTGGGTGGATCACGCTGTTCAAAGCGGACATTCCAGAGAGTGTCCATATGCTTAGCCCAGGAATCGTCTTGAACATCAATTGGTTCCTCGTCGCTTTCTAGGGCGGCTGAAACCATGGCTGTCAAGGACTGAAACCAAGCGCCGGTACTTATATCCGAGTCATAATCGGGTGAAGATGTATCTTCCTTGGCCGAAGAACTCTCTTCATCTTTTAGTGGCGATTAGGGTGGAGTAGATACATAGCCCAACCCCCTGCGAGTCTTCTGATAATAATCAGGGCTCTTTCCTCTTAGTCTGAACGAGGGTATAAGGTTCAGTCGCCCTTTTCCAAAGTTCAATCCAAGTTTCTGGGTAAAATTATAACCCATCTTCTCCATCATCTGCTGGGATTTTTGTTCATACAGGTGAAATTGGGGTGATGTTTGCTCATCACTTTCACTGCTTTGTTTTCACTGGGGTGACGGAATTATCCTGCCGAACATAATCGGCTTTTGGGATCCGCTCCGAGGAGGCACTTCGAAGTAGTGACCTTTTTCCTCAGCTATTTTAGACCGGGAGAGGAGGGATGACCTAAGTGGCAAATGATATGCCGCCAGAACTTCAAGTTCAGATAGGCCATCCACTTAAGTGGAAGTACAAGAGGGTTCGGACTCAGTAGCTACAGCATGCTCGTAGTCTAACTTTATATCTTCATTAATAACCCATTCACTCTCTATTACATCCACTATATTATCAAAACTCAAATTAAAATCTAAGTGAGGGTTAATTTCATAGTCACCCCCATCGTCTTCTCCAGGAAGCTCGTACTCAATGTCGGCTTCATTGCCACTGTCATCGGGCTTTGGAGGTTTGCTAGGATCGTCATTGGAGACATCATGGGTTGGTTTATAAAGTGCAGCATCCGTGAAGTAATTCTCCAACCCTTTGAATGGCTGCTTGTCGGCAATTAGTGTCCTGACCTCTCCTTCCTCATCGCAATATTTCATGCATTGGTGAAGAGTCGACGGAACTATCATGTGAGCGTGGATCCAAGGCCGCCCCAATAGAATGTTGTAGGAGGTATCTGCATCAATGACATAGCATGTAGCCTCCATCCTCAAATCCCCGATCTGACATCGGAGTCGGATTTTTCCGAGGGGACGGCTATTATTGGCATTAAACCCGTATATCATTGTATTGGTTGGTGTCAGACGATGGAGGGAAATCCCTAACAGCTGCATCAACTTTCTGGGTACGATACTTAGTGCAGAACCCGGATCAATCTGAATTCGGTCCACCTTTGTGGATCCGACATATCCGGTGAAATATAAAGGCCTGTTATACTTTATATTCCTCACCTGCATGTCTTCTGGAGAGAAGATAATTTGTGGGACTTGCCTCCTCACTTGGTGACAGCGGGGGCAAGAGTCATGTTCTTCTTCATTGGCCGGCTCGATAATCTGAGCTAGGAATGACTCAGAGTCTGCCAAGGCCTCTCTTAGAGCTTCACGTGTTGATTTTGATAATCTCAAAAATTCGTAAAGCATTACTCGTGCTGAGATATTCGCCAACTGAGCAATTATGTCAAATTTGAAGGTAGGCTCCTTATCTCCTTCATCTCTAATAGGATTCTTCTGGAAACGAAGTCCTTTCTGCTTCGCGAGCTTTGCAAGTTCCGCATAGATGTCTTTCGGATCTACTCTAGTGTAGTCCTTAAGATATGTCTTCCCGGATAGAGTACCGGAAGGGCCTGCCCCATCTTGATGAGTGGTCATAGTTTCTGGTTCTTCTTCAGAATCTGTGAAGGCTCCCAAAGCTATATATTCTTCCTTCATATCTGTAGAAATGGCATTAACAGTCCGCTTCTTCCCTTGACCTCCTGCAGTAGTCCACTGCTCATCCTCTAGCAAATCGGGGTGAACCCACATGACTTCCCCCTTTTGGGTCGTCATAGGGACAAGTCCTTCTTGGGCTTTGTTGTGAGGATCAAGCTTCTTCGTGACCATCTTACCCTTTGGGATTGGGGTCACTCCTGCAGGGAACTCGTGAGTTCCAACCACTATAGTTGTCATATTGGCAGTGACCTTCTTCTGCTTTTCCTTAAGCGTCAGAACTCCAGCTTCTATTAGTGCTTAGATTCTGTTCTTAAGGGGAAAACAATCCCTGGTAGGGTGCCGAACATTCCGGTGATAGAGACAGTAGTTGGGATCTTTAGTCTTACCAGCATCTTCTGGCTTCTTATTCTCCGGAAGTCTTAGCATTCCCTTCTTCTGGAGCAAGTGAAAGAGGATAGGCGTCTGTTCCGCCTTGAAAGTATAATTTCTCTCCTGCTGCGGCCTATTTTACCTTGAGCCCTGCTGATTTTGGGGCTTCGGCTTTGGTGGAGGGCTTGATTTCTGAGGAGCAGTTTCTGATGTCATCACTGCTTTTCCTTTATTCTTATTGCTGCTATTTTGGGTATATGACTTACTACCCCCAGCACTTCTTGATCCACGAGATTCTTCAACTCGACGAATCAAGTTCTTAGCTTGCTCTCCTTGTTTGAGCAAATCCCTCCATGTCTTAGACTCTACGGCCCCCATTTTTAGGAGCACATTGGTCTTAAGATTGTGTCGACAAGTTTCGACAAGAGTTTCCTGGACCATTCCGTGTTTGCAATGCACGGACTTCTCCCGGAACCTTTCTATAAATTCTTTTACCGTTTCTTGTTCCCCTTGTCTAGTTGCAAGGAGGGAATGAACCGTAATCTCGGTATCATCCTCGAAGAAACGTGAGAGAAATAATTTCTCTACATCTAACCAGGTATTAATAGCACCTGGGGGCAGCTGCATGAACCAAATAAAAGCAGGCCCTCACAAAGTACTTGCGAATACTTTGGTCATGATGGGGTCATTACCCATCAAATGTCCTGCTTGAGACAAGAAGTAATAGATGTGCTGACTGGGCGATCCCTTCCCGTCATATGGCTCTAATTTGAGCGGCTTATACTTCTGTGGGTATGGTATCGTATCCCATTCAGGAGGATACGGTCTTGAAACCCCTGCCTCTTTCAACTCCTTTTTACGCATCAAAACTTCGAGTTGATTCTGTAATTTTTCAATCTTTTCTCCATGCGGATCATGGAAAGAAAATCTATCTTCGTCCTCGTGCATCGAGTGGGCTTTCTCCTCCTGTTCTTCTTCATTTGGAGTTTCTTTGCCCTTTTTGGCATTATTCTCAACAAATCTCGATAGCATGACCTTAAGGTCTTCAATCGTTTTTGGCTGCTCTCGAATCATTCTTTCTTGAGCTTCAAACCTCTGATTGATATCATCAGATTTATCTGCTATGTGCGATACTGACTTCTGTAGTCGAGACGACGCGGCGGAACGAGGCGAGGCTATGGCTGAATTATCACTGTCCTCATCGTAAGAACCCCTTGCAAGCCTCTTATAATTTCGAGGCGGGACGGCTCCTGATTTTAGTCGAGTAACACGATGAGGTTCTTCATCGCTCGATTCTGAATCATCATCCGTCTCTACAATTTTCTTCCCTTTCCCCACCATATTGGAGGTTACAGCTCTCCAGTGTTTTAGGGAAGCAGTCTTTGGTTTCTTAGTAGGGTTCTTGTCCAACTCGGTTAATCGATCAAACACAGATACCCTGCTCTTGCTGCAGCCACAGTTGTCCATTACAGCGGACACCGCTGTCTTAAGCTGCTGACAGTGACAAACAGGTCCAGCTTGAAGTTAATTTATGCCTCTCTTTTTGGATAGATACTCCCTGAGATCAGCGCCTTTAACCATGGATCATGAAGTCCATCTGACTTTTGAGAGGGTCTAGGAACCCACTAAAGTTTCTTTGACTGATCAACCCTGATTCTATATTCGGATTGATCCTCGCGGGATTCAGAAGTGCCTTGCGTTTTATATTGCGGGCCTGAAGAATAGCTACGCGTTTAGCTACGCTAGCCTCGCGTTTTATGCTGCCTTGGCGTGCTTCCAGAAGTTTCTCTTCTGTAATGTTAGCTCCGCGTGGAATAGAATTCCTATACGCTGGCTTACCCTTGTGGTTATCACAAGTCATAACTTCGCGTCTCGCGCAATTTCTACGACTGACAACAATTTGCCAATCATCTTCGTGTTCCTTGCGAGTATTAGATATCTTGCGTTTCTCGCAAGTATTACTGGCCTTGCGTTTCTTGCTTGGCTCAGTATTAGTCTCGCGTGGAAAATCACACACTGGCTTTACAGAATTTTTATACTCGCGTCTCTCGCGAGTGTCATAAGTCTTGCATTTCTCGCAAGTAGCCTCGCGTTTCTCGCTTAGCTTAGTATCAGCCTCGCATGGAGAATCACACACTGGCTTTACAGAATTTTTATACTCGCGTCTCTCGCGAGTGTCATAACTCTTTTCGCTGGCTTCGCGTATCTCGCGAGTGTCAAATATCTTGCGTTTCTCGCAAATAGCCTCGCGTTTCTCGCTTAGCTTAGTATCAGCCTCACATGGAAAATCACACGCTGGCTTTACAGGATTTTTATACTCGCGTCTCTCGCGAGTGTTAGATATCTTGCGTTTCTCGCAAGTAGCCTCGCGTTTCTCGCTTAGCTTAGTATCAGCCTCGCGTGGAAAATCACACGCCGGCTTTACAGGATTTTTATACTCGCGTCTCTCGCGAGTGTCAGATATTTTGTGACTAGCGCAAATTTTGCTGGCTTCGCGTCTCTCGCGAGTATCAGATATCTTGCGTTTCTCGCAAGTAGCCTCGCGTTTCTCGCGTAGCTTAGTATCAGCCTCGCGTGGAAAATCACACGCTGGCTTTACAGGATTTTTATACTCGCGTCTCTCGCGAGTGTCAGATATCTTGCGTTTCTCGCAAGTTGCCTCGCGTTTCTCGCTTAGCTTAGTATCAGCCTCGCGTGGAAAATCACACGCCGGCTTTACAGGATTTTCATACTCGCGTCTCTCGCGAGTGTCAGATATTTTGCGACTAGCGCAAATTTCGCTGGCTTCGCGTCTCTCGCTAAGCTCAGCAGTAGCCTCGCGCGGAATATCAAGCGCTGACTTTTCCTTGCTTTTAAGGCAAGTTGTCACTTCGCGTTTAACGCGGTAGAGACTGGTCTCACGGGTAGCGCGAGCCAGTTTGCGAGGGACCATAGCCTCGCGTCCTTTGGTATTAGCTCCGCGTCTAAGGCGGGCTTTGAGGGCTCTACACCTTGCTCTCCTGTTCTTGTTTCGGAGTTGGGTCCTGGTCAATCCAGTCCCCAGTTCTTCTTCGGCAGTCAGAAGCTCATCCTCGGCTAGGATTTCTTGTGTGAACTCCGGCCCTATAGCCGCAGTCTCCAAGGATCCCCGTCTCTCGGTGGATACCTTTCTACCCGTCGCTCGGGCATTGGAGTACATGCGACGATAGTGTCGTGTCTCATCCAAGTCACCTGATCCAGAGGAGAGGAACTCCTCGTACTTCTGCTGGTCGATTTCAACGACCAGTGTGTCTACTTCGGATTCGATCAAGTCAACGTCCGATTGCGCCATAATCTCTTCACCAGTGAAAGAGATGGCTCCCACTGTGGTCGCCAGTTTGTTCGGAAAAGTTTCTTTGCTTCCTTCCATTGAATTAACTTAAATTACAATAGAAGTGAACAAGATATATAAAGAGAACAAACGAGAGGATTTTATACTTCAATCTCTCTCTTTTGCAATATAAACGTAGGATCAGTGGCGATGGGATCTATAGTAGTTCCTTTGGACGATCGGTACGTTGAAATTTTCTCTTTTGAAGATATCGACCGACTGTAGACGATCTTCTTGGTCTTTGCTCTTCACGAATCCAAGGCTCTATGCGTAACTTGAATTCTCTAAGAGGAAGATGTCACAAAAAGGCTTCAAGGCTCTCTTGCATCTTGAATTGCCAAAGGATCAAAAGAAGACTTCGGACGCCAAAAAGAAGACTCTTGCCGAAAAGAGAGTTATACCAGCCGAAGGGAAAGTGAGCCCCTAGGGTTTCACTGAGAAGGTATTTATATCCCCAGAATGATTTGAGAGTTTTTATCTGAATAGAATTTACTCTCATCAAGGATTTCAATCAAATATTTAATATTGATTTAAATCTCTTGATTTAGAATTCTGATTGGACTTGATTTGGTATTTGGATAAACCAAAATCATAATCTCAATCAATTTGAGATTCTGGTTATCTGCTCACGCGGAGTTTTAATCGCATCAAAACGCAGCGCTAAATAACCAGTGCGCGGAGCTAACGCGGAGCTATCGAATATCTCCGCGTTTACTCAACCGCGAGGCTAAAAATAGCCAGACGTGGGGCTATGGATTAGCTCCGCGTTCTGTTGTGCAAAACTCTTTTAATTCAGAAATTTTCACTGCCAACAAATACTTATCATACTTATCCTTCATCCTGAGAGCCATCTCACAAGCAATGACATCATCACCCATCATAGCCTCGTGTAACTCACCTTCAACATTTGTGATCTGATGAAGAAAAACATTAGATGTCATATATAAAGTTCCTGACACCCTCAAAGTCAAGTCATAAAAAGCTTACAAGAACCGGCATAATCGGCCAATACAATCCCAATCATCTTCATCTGGCATGCCCTTCCCATCATCACCCCCAACTTCTTGTCTGAATAAAGGATCCTCTAGCTCAAACTGGTAGAAAGCAAATTGACATTTTTTAGCTGCCTGTAACATCAAGTATGTTGAGTTCCACCGTGTCTGTACATCCAAACACATTCCTGTCTCAACTGCTATTTTTTCTTTCTCAACACAGCTCTTCCATTTTGCCCACCGTGAAGGTGATGACTGCACATACTTTATAGCACTTCGAACCCTTGAAATGGGTTCAATATTTGCACGTAGACCATCCTGCACAATAAGATTCATAATATGTGCAACACATCGTACGTGAAGATATTCACCACCTAAGAATGTACCATGCTTACCATTCCAATTTATAATTTTCCTCTTCAGGTATTGAATCATTTTATCATTGGAGCTAGCATTATCAACAGTAATTGTCAACACTCGCTCAATTCCCCACTCATGTAAACACACCTCTAGAGTGGTTCCAAGAACTTCACCTCGGTGGCTTGTAATAGGACAAAAATTGAGAATTCTCTTATTAAGATTCCAGTCATTTGCAATCCAATGCACAGTAATACACATGTAATTAATCTTTTGAACAGAAGTCCATGTGTCAGTGGTGAGGCAAACATAGTGAGATGTCTCTGATAGATATTTTTTCAATGCAATCTTCTCGTCTATGTAGAGTTGATAGATGTCTCTTCCTATCGTCCACCTAGATGGGATAGTGAATATGGGGCATGCAATGGCCATAAAAATCCTAAAACCAACACCTTCCACAAACTTGAATGGCAATTCATCTAAAACTATCATTTTAGATAATGCCACTCTGATGCCTTCTCATCATATTTCCAGGTAGTCACAGTTCCTACCCTACTATCCTCTCTACTTGGTTGGAGACTTAACTGTGCTTGGCGTGTTTCCTTATTATGGGGATTTTCTTTACAGTTGTTAGCATGATTCCTAAGGGACGACGTGCCAATTTTCTTGGTATTGCAGCTATAAACTTTTCTACAATACCTGCATCGGCATTCGTCCTCATCAAGAGGCTCATCTCCTTCTTCTCGCATATCATTAGTTTCTTCATCTCACTTAATAAAATGATCCCACACATCAGATCTGGAAGCTATTGCCTTCCTTTCTTTTGTTCCAGATGCTCCAGTTCCAACAGGTCTGCTAGTAGTATTTGTTTGTGTTGGACTTGGATCTGTTGGATTTCCTGAAGCATCACTAGTTTGATTTGTATGAGCTTCATCTACATTAGCAGGTTCATGTGGGTTCTGACCAACATGACTTTGAACCATCTAAAAAAGTAATAAAAGAAAAATCATGTAGTCTATCTAAAAAAATAATAAAAGAAAAAACAATTCTAAAGATTAATCACTAATCATTAAGCTCATATATTCACCCTAACACCCAGAGAAACGATAAAGTCATTTTTATCAGAATATAACAGCAGCATTATCATGTTATAACAGTATAATAAATTAAAAAATTAGTAAAAATTGGGTCATACTAACTAGTTAATTGGGTCATACTAACAGCAAATCAGGAGCAGGCAAATCAGGAGTAAAAATCAGGGGTAAAAATCAATATAATAATTTAAACAACAGCAAATCAGTGAAAATTAGTTAATTGGGTCATACTAACTACTAAGTAACTAATCCGGGGAGCATGGAGCAAAAATTCATACTAACTACTAATTTAAACAACAGCAAAAATTAGTAAAAATTAGTTAATCCGGGGAGCAGGAGCAGGCTGGTCATACTAACTACTAAGTAACTAAAACCTAATTGGCGATTTCAAAAGAAATGGTAACATCCTAACAGCCACAGAGCCACTAATTACTAAAACTTGTATAGAAATTAGAAAATTAGAAACTGGAGCGAGTCGAGCGAGCCGGAGGTGATGATATTTCATACCTTCGGAGCTGCAGAGAGCTCAGAGCCGAGTCGTTGAGGGCCTGAGGACCTGAGGTGGAAGCTTAAGGAGGAGCCGGAGGATTCGGACGGCGGAGAACGTTGCGATCACCGATCGGGCTCCAGGGATTCGGGCGAGAGACAGATCGCCGAGGCTAGGGTTAGGGATTTCCTGTTTCCGGATTTGGGATTTTTTCTGAAGACTCGACTCGAGTCGTCGACGGTCGACCCAATTTATACTGTATAGTTAATTGGGTTTTGGGTTAATGGGTTAACGGGTATATTGGGTTAGGGAATTCGGTTATTTCGGTCGGTTTCGGTTGGCGATTTTGCCACCGAAAACCGACCCGTTAACCGACTAAAATTTCGGTTTTACAACCGACCGAAACCGAAAACCGAAGTAACCGATCCAATCGGTTCGGGTCGGATCGGTTTGTCGGTTATTTCGACAAAATGCTCACCCCTAGTAGGGAGTAAGGGAGAGAGTGAGGCAGAGAGACAAGGGAGAGAGTGAGGTTTTTATTTTTCACTTTTTTTTTTCTTTTTTTTTTTTTTTTCAATTGGTCTTTCTTTCGGTGGCCTCTTCCTTTCTTTGCCACCTAGCTCTCAGCTACTACTCCCCTTCTCAATCACGATAACACACCGTTTCATTTATTTTAATTTATTTATTTAATAATTTTGATTTCGTGTAATATTCTCCAAATACTACCAAATTTATATAGTACGTAGTGCTCGACGAGGGGAATATTACAAAATTATCCATTTGTTGTTTTGATGTTCGGAATAAATGAACCGAAATTCCGATATAATTAGAAGAATAATTTTAATATTATTAAATTAGTAATTTTGGAAGTATTTTTCTGCCTTGTAAGAAAAAACTCCAAAAATTCTAAATATTACAAAACTAATAATCGCGAAGACTGAATGTCATTTGGATTTTTGGATTTAAAGTTATATTAACCAAAAATTATTTCGGTGTCCAAAATTGATTTCGGTGGACTTATTCAGCATGACCGGTCTTAAGAGAGTAATACAGGTAGCTTGAAATTTGAGGTATTACACTCATATTGATAACAATGTCTTACGCAAGCTGTCACAGGTCTACCACAAACTTACTCTTTTATTCTGGCTTAGGACAAATAGTAAAATGATAAAACTTTAAGCACAACATTGATAGAATTAAACTTGAACTTTTCTTTATCATCAATCAAAATATTTTATTTGTTCTATTGTTAAAAAAATCCATTTATTTTGTACATATCTAATATATAATCAAAATTGCTTTATTTGTTCTATTGTTAAAAAAAACCGTTCATTTTATAGATATCTAATATATGATCAAACTATATCTAAAATACATACATTTTTATATACCATCATTTTTAATATGAAGATAATAAGTAATAATTTAGATCATCTACAAATACTATCTATGTTGAGATTTAATGCGCTTCTATAGACAACTCCCATATGGCATCACCTTATGTATATTTTTTTCATATGGAATTACTGTAGGTGAGCCGTCAACTCAAGAAAAGTTACGTTAGCTAGTGACAAAACAATAATGATCCAATAATTTTTCTTCAATTTTTTTCTTTAATTACAATCTCTAGTTCCTTAACTTCTTTTAGATTAAATTTCATAAATTTTGGAATTTATTTATCCTTTTAATGGAATGCATATAAAATGTTTTATTCATTGCAAAATGTTTTATTCATTGCAAACTATTAATTTTGTATTAAATTGATAGAGGAACAAATCAAAATTAAAACCCAAACAATTAGATATGAATAAACCCTAGGAGGTTGGGTATGAATAAACCCTAGGAGCTCGAGATAATAATCCAAAAAAAAAAAAAATTAAAAATTATTAGAGATAGTGAAAATGAACTGTAGCTCAGATAACTTGCATGAGTTATCAACTCATTTCCATTTCTATATATATATATATATGGATAAAAATAAAAGAGAGAATAAAGGAAGATGACGCAACCATTGATTTTAAGAATACAGATGCCGACTCCATAACATGCCTGCTGAGTAATCCCAGTTTCACTCCCAACAACCTATTGCTAGACACATAAGCTCTTGCAGCACTCTCACGCAAAAATAATTAACTAAAGAGAATTTTATCAATCTCCAAATATATTTCTTAAAACAAAATGCATAAAAGAAAAATAAATCCAAACTCTCCAACACCGTCCTTTACAAATGTAATATGCCATAAAACCCTGCTCTAACGCATCAAATAAGTTCATTACAGGAGAAGCAAATGTGATGTGACGATCTGCTTTAATCAAATGCATCGTCATCATCATCGGGAAGAGGCTGAGCAGCAGCTGCAGCAAGCTCTGCCTCATGCCTGGCAAAGTAACAGAGAATTAGAGAGTTCATCCAGGCTTCAAAATTTTGTCCAATTTCAAACAAGAAGGATCTAAAAAGCATGCTAGAAATACTTACTGTCTCTGTACATTCAAATCAATCTGCACCTCTGGGGGAGCGAGAGCAGGAGATTCGACAAAATGGAGGTTGGGATCCCTGCAAAACCGATTTGATTTAATTAGGCTCAAACACTAATTACAGAAAATGGTACAAGCTCGCAGCCGGTGAATATTATTACCCAGCATTTTTTCTTGCCAAATAGAGGAAGGGCTTCTCAAAGTTGTAATTGCTCTTAGCAGATATCTCATAGTATTGAAGGTTCTTCTTCCTGTGGAAAGTCACTTGTTTCGCCTTCACCTGCCTGTTCTTCACATCAACCTTATTACCACAAAGAACTATAGGAATGTTTTCACACACCCTGAAATTATTAACATGCAAACAAGGAAAATATTAGAACAATATAAGGAAAAATAATATCACCATTATGTTTAAAAATCAAGAATGAACCTGCAGAGGTCACGGTGCCATGTGGGAACATTCTTGTATGTCAGTCGTGCAGTGACATCAAACATGATGATTGCACACTGGCCATGAATACTGCATATTTAAGTCAAGAAAGACTTATTAGAACAAGTTATCAGAAGCACTAAAATCACATAAAATTATTAAGCAAGTTGTAGGCTTCAGATGTGGATAGTACGGAAAATATGACTTGTTACTAGTAAAGGCTGATGTTTAAATCAAGCAGCAAATAATCCTTAGTTATACATGCAACAATGTCAATCTACTATAAACGCAAATAATCCCTAGTTATAAAACAAATCTCAACAATGGATCTGTTAATGTTGTGCATCAGATAATTTAAAGCTCTGGAAACTAAAACACAATAAGCCACTGAAAGGAAATCTTTAAAATAAAAAAAAAAACGCAGAAGATAGGTTTACAGCATTTTAAAAAGTCATGATTACATAACAAGTAATAAGCACCAATAAGCACTGAAAGGAAATTTCAGATCAAAAACACAGAAAGGAATGCAGACAAAAAAGTCGTGAAAGATATGGAGGTATGCTGACTGCTCAATTGTAAGAAAAGATTATGAATAATGCAAACACCATCCTGGCATCAAAGTCAACTACATCTATAAGCAAGTAAAAGAAATTCTACATGTCACTAGTTGAAATACTTGTACTTGTACTCATAACTAAATAATGGAACTGCTGCAGTCATCAGCAGGAAAATGCCAGTCATGAACGCTGTAAGACTCAATGAGGAAGCACCTTAATACAAAAAACTAAGCAATTCTTACACTCCTATGCTAAGTGCATCCATGCATATTAATGTAAACAAACTAGCATGAGTCCATCTTGTTTTCTTGTTGGTTAATGAAGCCAAGTTGAATAAGGTAAAGAGGATGTAGATACAGGTTCATCTGATCGAATATATGAATCCAGTTTCAGAAATTAAATAAATAAATGTTGGCTATGGTTTGAGTAAACTGGACACATGTACATGTAGAAATAGCATAATCAAACCATAAATAACCGTAAAATATCATTGATTCAGCACATTTTTAAAAAATGCTCAACACGTCAAGTAAGAAAAAATTCTGTAACCAAAAGGGGAAAAAAAAATAAAAACAAAATATCCCAAAGAGAGATTTAATTCCAGAGATATTGATTTAGTTCAAACTAGAACAAAGATATGAAGTGACATTCCACTGCTTCCTTAATTTTTCCTGTACATGAAGGAAAAGAAAGAATAATCATTTCTTAGCCTGTTTCATAGATCTGCACAAAGAGAACTGTAACAAAATGTAAACCTAGTAAAGGAAAACACTAAACAATTAATAGAATAGCCAAACCATAGGAAACGAGAACTATATTATAAATAAATATAACACGTGCAACTTACTTATCAAATTTTCAGAATATAAAATTAGAATAATCAGAACTAATTGACTAAATCAATTGCTTGCTGTATGACTACAAAATGGCATTCCTAGTTGTCATTCAAGCTCAAGTAAAATAAATATTGCAGTAAATTATCTCATATGTTGAAGGAAAAAAATGCTGGAAAAAGCTAGTATCAAAAAGATCATTAAGGCTTAAGACTTGTCTGTTAATTAAGATATTTACGATTTATCAAAAGACATCACACATGAAAAAATCTCCCAATTAGAATCATATTACAAAGACAACCAAATGATGTCAAGCAATTTACTGTGAACCGATTATAATGTACAGTGAACCGACTATAAAAATTCTATATGGAACAACATACAAGCTAAAAGAATCACTCAGAAACTTACTAATAACCATCTCTAAGGCCACCAAATTTCTCTTGGCCAGCCGTGTCCCAGCAATAAAACCGGATCTTTCCGCAGTTTGTGAAGAAGTCCAAGGGATGGACTTCAACACCAATAGTCGCTTCATTAAATTTATAATTAAAAAAAAAATCAACAATTGAGTATCAAATTACAAACCTAAATACAAGGTTGCTGCAGCACATACAGTCAATAAATAGATAGCAACTTACGTTCATATTTCTTCTCGAATTCACCAGTCAGATGCCTCTTCACAAATGTAGTTTTCCCTAAATGGAAGATAAAAATAAAGCGGCAATTTTTAGCCCTAAAAATGATGTTTATAACCCTAAATGGGATATTTTAGCACAAATCAGCAAACAAAGCCATACAGATACGCTTGATCAGAGATCAGAATCGAATATTTTTCACAAATCAAATACAAGTAAAAGGAGGAAAACAACTACCAGTTCCACCGTCGCCTACGATGACGAGCTTGAAGCTCGGATAATCAACAGTCTGCTGATTCGACAGAGCCTACAGCAACAAAAGAAATGAGAACAAAATCGAATGATCAAAGAAATCGGAAACAAAACCCTAACCCTAGCTTTCAGAGAGAGAATCAATCAACCATTAGATTTTGCTTCGATCTCGAAAATCTTTGAAAGAGGAGAAAAGAGAAGGGTGGAGGTTTAATACTAGAAAAGATTTTTTGGTTGCTGTGAATCAACGCGACCCTCTTTGCCGTTTGATCTTTTTCGATGGCTATTTAGACGGGGACACGTGGCGGGATTTAGAGTTGATGACAGGGCGTGGCTATATTTGAATTTGGGAATTTATAAAGGCAGGGCGTGGCTATATTTGAATTGGGGAATTTATAAAGGCAGGGCGTGGCTATATTTGAATTTGGGAATTTATAAAGGCAGGGCGTGGCTATATTCTGAATTTAGGAATTTCTAGAGACAAAACCCACCCACACCACCCCCCCCCCCCCCCCCCCCCCCCATCTTTCCTTCCCTCCCACCCAAAAAATCTCTAAGGGCACACGGCATTCACGCATTCAACTTCGCTTAAGAGTTAACCATTATTCTATTTCAACAAGTGTAATCCTTTTCATTTTAGGATGTGTAGGATGTATTTGTTTATATAGAAATAGAATAGAAGTAGTGGAAGTAAAATTATTTTTTATTATTTTAAGTATAAGTTTTGCTAACAAAAAAATTAGAAGTTGCTTCTTATATGATAAGATAGTACTTATGTGGTATTTTAGGGGTATTTTGTTTGCATGGAAGTATAATAGAAATAGTGGAGGTAAAGTTACTTCCACTACTTTAAGGATGTGTTTGTTTGCATAAACGTAAAAAATAAATACTGGAAGTAAGGCTACTTCCATTACTTGAAGTATTTGTTCGGTCAAAAAAAAAAAATTTTTGAAAGTTACTTCTTATACGGCGAGGTGGCGCCTATATAGTCTCTCACTTTCAAAATTTTCTTTCACACACTTATGGGTAGTAAGAACTTGGGAAGTAAAAAAGCAAGCCAAGAAAATATTTATTTTTATTTATATATCATCATTATATTTAAAAGTATTACTTTTTTTCATAAAAAATAAATAAAATAAGATAGATAATGTTTAATTGAATTAATTAAATAATATTTCCTTCACTTTCTAATACACTTTTCTTTTCAAATTTTAGCAAACAAATACAAAATAAAAAACTTTTCTCTTATTTCAATTTTGAAAATTACTTCTTAATTTCTTCCTTAAGTTCCGTTACTTTTATGAGCCTAACACACCCTAAGTATTTGTTTAGTTATAGATGACGTCCATGCGGCATCTTATTTTCTAAAATTTTCTTCCTCATACTTTTATCTTGGAAGAGGTCTAGGAAGTTGAGGAACAAGGCAAAAAAATAATATTTTATTTGTATATCATCATTATCACTCAAAAGTTGTACTTTATACATATAAAACAAATAAAATTATACAAATATTGTTTTATTTAATAAATTAAATAATACTCCTCTCATTTTATAATACACTTTCTTCTTCCAAGAATTAGCAAATAAATAAAAGAAGAACTCCCTTCTAGCTACTTTCATTTCGAAAGTTATTTCTTAATTTATTCTCCACATTTACTACTTTCATAAGTTAAACACCTTTACGTCCAAAATTTTCCTCATATTATGAAATAGAAGAACAAAAAAATAAAATTAGTTTTTTTATTTGAATATCATCATTACTACTCAAAAGTTATACTTTTATACATATAAACAAATAAATTATATAAATATTGTTTTATTTAATTAATTAAATAAAACTTCCTTCACTTTCTAGTATTCTTCTTACAAAAAATAATAAACAAATACAAAAGGAACTGTCTTCTTTTTACTTTCATCTTATAAGTTACTTCTTAATTTTTGTACTCCTACTACATACGGGGTCAAACACCCTTGGTTAAGGAATGAATTTAGACTAGGACGAGTTTTTGAATTAGGGGTGATGACAATGAAGAAGTTGGTGGAGGCAGGCGAGAGGGGATAGAGGTATAGATGGGCACAGCTTTTGTTTCTTTTTTTTTTTTTTTTTTTTTTTTTTTTTTTTTTGGGAAGGAGGGGCGTTCTAAGATAGATGGGAGAATTTAATAATTCTTGATGTAATAAAAGATAATGGGACAAACAAATCATCTTTTCTAAAAAAGCAAAGCAGTTATTTATACTCGTATTGCATTTATAGGGATACATACTCAAGAACTGAGTTTGCTATTATTTTATTATTTTATGGAGTTCAAAATAAAACAAAAAAAAATATTTCATTTGGTCTAAGAAAATAAGATGTCATTTTTAAATAATCAATGAGTCATTCATCCGGATTTTAATCGATTCAAAAGAGAGAAATTATAAGAACCATCCAATGTATATCTCAGCCATCTATTAGATTAGTAGACGATTAAAATATTTCCTAAATCTTTTCTAAACTAATACTCACCCAACCCTAGGACTAGATATTACTAGTTATCAACTTTTGTGGCTAGAATCACAAAAACTCATGCGATAATATTTTCTTTCCATGCAAATGGTCATGGAAATTATCTGGATGTGCAATCATCATTGTGTCGTACTGTAATGTGCGGATGCTACCAAATAGCTTGCATGGCTATTGTGATGAATGGGTTTGCCCTAGCAAGTTTGGTAATTATAATGTCTCCATTTTTTAGCTACTTTTAAAACAGAATGTGTTGCCGACAGACACACTCTAAAATAGAGATGACATGAACAAGGTCAAAATTTTCAATTTGAACCAAGAGTTGAGTTGGTAACAATAAATAATAGATATAAATACTACACACAAATATATGAAAGTATTATCTATTAGACTTGAAGTTTATACATGAAGAGGAGATGGTGAAAGGGCCACAAAAAAAGACACAAAAGCAGCCTGATGATAGAGTACATATCTATGAAAACTAATACGGGGAAGTGTGATAAGTAAGGGAAAGACCCAAGTCTGGTGTCAAAACTACTAACGTCATCTGTGGTAGACATAAATAATAGGTGGCCTCCTAAACTTTTATCGGTGTGAGCTCGGTCTGGGTCTGGTGATGACATAACAACTTGATCCGCCCAGATCCAAGTCCATGGTAAAGGTGACATTAATCGGATTAGGTGTCTACTATGAATTGTCTCCACCAACTTCTGCATGCTGATGTTAGTCTTATCAGACTCTGCCTCCTTAGGTCTGTCTAGCTGGCCTACCATGTAAATATCATACCGATCAAATACATGTCCGGTCTGGTCACATGCTAGACCTTGAACCATACTGACACTATTGTCGAATCCTGTATTAACTACTGAAAACTCTATCTCATAACTGCAACTTAGGATTTGAAATTTAGAAGATTAATCCCGATAAGTAGAATGTACAGGAAAGAGGGTGTACTTTCACATTACAAATATCAAGTATTTGTGAATATATCATACTAATCAAAATATAAACAAGACAGTAGACAAATTGATACTATGAAACAGTAACAGATATTACCTTTATGGGGACTTAAATATCAAATTATGCCTCAGTACCATACAGTACTGCTGCGGTATAAGTCTTCAACACCTAATTAGAAGTAATCAACTAGATTCTCATTTCCATCAAGTAGTTTTTTCCAATTTCCATATCAATAATACACAATAAACATAAACCAATAAAAATATTATGGAATGCCAAGTCAAACCATGTACATACCTATTGACTGCTTATGCATTCTTTCATGATGCATGTACACTTATCTACCATAATGCATCATGAGGGAGTGCATAAGTGGTCAATAAGCTAGCATTATTTGTTTCTGCTAATGAAGCTGCATTTCATTTACTACATGTAGATACAAGTTGAGAGAGAAAAATAAATTTAAGCGAAATGCTACTTGCCTTCGAAAGTAAATTTTGCTAGAGAAAAATCTCTTGAACCAACTATTTCTTCAGCTCTTGCCTCTGCTCAATTACTCAACGAAACGAAGAACTGCTCCTGTGGTAAGGACTTCTCCCATTCTCTTGCTACATCTTTCAAGACATCACATTCCATGACTTTTTTTTTTAATCTCTCTTTTATTCCCCATGAAGCACCACTTGCTCCCGGTGGAGAGTGTCGCGACAATATCCTTTCCCTTGCAGGAATTTATGAGCTTCCCTTGTTGCCAAATGGGATGTATTTCCACAGTAGCTTCAATATTTGCTGGAGACTCATCATTAGGGCGGGAAGGCATCACAATAATACTCAAAACTATGCTCTCAACTATATGCACAGGTGTCCAATGTTAACTTGCAAGCTTTTAAAAATTAAGATCATCCCGTGGTGCATGAAGAGTTAAAATGCAAACACGCCCATCAGGATAGACATTAGGATGCCACATCTCTGATGTGAATCAAACCGAAGGGGCCTATTGGTATAATTTGATCGAAAACTCATAATTGAATTATCGTTAACTACACTCAGATCCTAATATTACATGGGTATATAACTTATCACCCCTAAAGTTTTAAATTCTCACTTAGACTCTCCGGATCATGGAAAAAATATTTTCGTCTGAGTTTCCCTTTCAGTTTTTTTTATAGTCTAGAAGATCTAAATAAGAGTTTTAAATTTTAAGTGTGATAAGTTATATAACTCTCGAGCTTTAAATGTTGTTCTCTATTTTTCTTTTTTCTTCTTGATCAGATAGTGACACATCCTACTGTCCCTTGCCACGCTCTTTGGTGTGTAGACACGTCATCTCCTTCATCAGATAAGGAATAGAGACAGAAGGGTTAAGGTGGTTTTGAGTTCAACTAATTAATTATTTAAGTAAATAATTTATCGTTTACCTTTTCGTTCGGTAATTTTATAATGCAAGCATAGAGATTAATGAGAATCACTTTAAAATTTTTCATACATCCAGAATAAAAGAAATAAATTACGAAAGTAATTATCAAGATAATTTATTATTTAAAATTAGAAAAATCAGAAGATTTCTTTAGATTTCTTTAGATTTCTCGAGAAAATTTTTAAAAACAAATATTAGAAAAATAATAACCACGAAGATGGAATATTATTTGGAATTATAGATTTTAAGTTATACTCAGCGAAAGTACTTTTGGTATCAAATTGACCCCGATAGCTCTAATTTGGCATGATCTGAATCAAAAAATAGATGCGATTAGTAAGAATTTTGGGATATTACAGTAATGCATTTAATTAGAAGGAATTAAAATATAATTTAATTTGGTAGTCCATCCAGCTTCTCAAAAAATAATAATAATAATAATTTATAGTCATTGCAGATAAGCTGTAATTCTACCAGATCATAAAGTATAGGTAGCTTTTAGTGATGTATTATAAACGATTACATCAAGTCTAAACCACAATTTAATGAAGTTTTATTACTATATCATCACATATACACATAATTGAAAAAGTCAATGTGATACCAAAAGCATAATTTATTCCAAAAAAAATAGTTGTCAAGACATAAATAGAAGAGGATTTAAATAATTGCCCTTATGACTTAAAAATCCAAAAGAAAAAATAAGAGTGGATTAAAATCCATCTGTCCATCTTTACTGAATAACAAAATAATGAATAGAGAGGAGTCCTCGCATAGATATCATAGTGGAAGCACCAACTGCTTATCTACTTAGTTCTCGAGGCAGGACCAAATCATGAGGCTCCTATTCCCCTGTACCTGTAGATCAGTATTGTCTATGCATGGCAAACCAAGATCATTAGAACAACCAAACAATTTTATCAAAAAAGAGATAGCACATCGACACACTATATGTGATATATATAAATACAAAACATATAAAATATAAACAATGAAACAGAACACGGTAAAAAGTCATTAGTAGTAAGCATAAATAATGGATATTAATAAAATTACTGAATCATGAATATACAATTTACATAATAAAATTAGATTACTAATAATTAACGTCAAGTACAGGATTTTGGAAAGATCGGGAGGAAAAGATCACATGTCTTAGAAGTGTCTTGTATATACTCGAGCCATGATCCCATGACTCTTTGTGCTACCTTAGGACACATCGCTAGAAACTCACAAATGATGGATGAGCATATGTTCTGAATTAGAAGTTCTAAATAGGATGATGGTGATCCACTAATTACATGAAACCTTTTGGGTTATGTCTCTAAAATTCGGTTGCACAACCTACAAAGCTAAATCTCCAAAAATATATGTACAAGTCCTCATTTAAGCTCCCCATAATCTATTATTTAATTTAATTTTATAGTTTGTATAAGTGCACACATGTACGGTTAGATATAGTAGTACACAAATAAGGCTTGCTACAAATTTAAAATTTAAGTGCATACTGTCCTTAAATTTTAGGTAATTCACATAATGATTCCTTCAGTCATAATCCCTCCCTCGCATGCTCGCGCACATATGCATACACACGTGCATACGTGCATGTGCATATACTCACGAAAACACACACACCCACACTCATTGTTGTGTCCCCATAGAGAGTAACTTATGGAGGCGCCTCTAAATTTTAATATGGAGAGTTTATATAGATGATCCGGACTGTTAGTTGTAATTTTCACATCAAAAAATAATGGTGTACAAAAATCATGTATTTTTTATACGTTGTGATTGTTTATTGGATAGGTAAAAAATAAGATTTTGGTTGGTAATAAAAAAGTGTCTAATCACAAGATTTTTTATGCATCACCTATTTAGAATATTGAGATTATAACTGACTATTCAAATTTGTCCATACACCCCTCTATATTGCGATCAAAGGGCCTCTTCTTATTCAACTCCTTATGCAAATACCTTAGGTACAACATTCTATAGTCCAACTATAATCTCCATGCTTTAAATAGGTAGTGTGTAAGAAATTATATGATCTAGATACTTTTCATTATCGATTAAGAGGTCTTAGTTGTTTTATTATTAAAAAACTATTTATTTTGTACCTATCCAATTATGATCAAAATTTATCGAAAATGCATGATTTTTTGTACACTATCCTTTTAAGACGAGTGTTGGTGAAATTTTTGAGAAAAGAACAAAAAAAGAAGGGTTTATAGTTTCAGCCAAAACGACTAATATGCGGATCATCTACCAAAAAGAGATCCACGTGTAGAGCTAAGAAAAGCTAAAACGCGACCCTCATAGAAGTCGCGTTATTTATTTTCCGCAACTAAAATGTGGATTCTCATCTAGAGTGAACCACCTATTAGGTAGAGCAAAATCTGATAAATGTGGACTTCTCAAGATCACGTGTTGTCTATAAAACCTTAGAAATGTAAGGTTTTTCTTTTTATATTTAAATGCTATTCGCCATAAAAATTGTAAATGACTCTCTATTGAGATATTTCAATAAATGATTACAATTTCAACGGTTTTCCGTTTACAGAACATGAGGAAAAATGGATTTCCTCTTTGTTTAAAGCTGGGTTCTGAAGTAGCTGTGGAGGACGATCTTCCTCTCTGTTGACACTCCGCACAAACTATTTCAATTGGCAGGAAGACTCTGGACTTCTGATCAAAAAAGGTAATTCAAGAATAAGATGATCGATCCCTTCTCTTTTCGTTTTTCCGCTTTTTATAGGGGTTCTTAGGGCAACGTTCCCGTCTCATTCGTTCGACCTTTAGCCCCATTACTCGAGAAATACCGTCATATTCTTTAGATAGTTAACCCCACGATCGAAGTAATGCTGCTACATTCGTTTGGCAGTTGTCCTCACGATCCGGGGTAGCAACTCTTTTGTTCGGATTGGGTGACTTGTATTAAACCCCTCCCCGGAAGCTATGGGTAGTATCGCGAATCTCATCTTTAGATTCGCGGAAATTCGCAGACCTGTTCTGTCGTAGCTGGGTGGCGAATCTCGAACTTTAGATTCGCGGATCTGCTGAGTTGCGCACCTCAAACCCTACATTCGCGGATCTGCCTTGTTTTGACAGATGACTCCAGAATTTTTCGCCAACAAAACCCCCTCCAAAGTTTTCAAAACTCTCATGATTCTCTGAGGTGTTTTGAAATACTTTGGATATAACATCCTCTTTTGATGTCACGTAGGACTCTGTATTAGAATCTCCATCTTCTATATTTCTAAGAGCGAATTCTGTATTAGAACTTTTTTCTATTGAGGGCAGCATGATCCTGTCTAAATGTCTTGAACTCCCATTTTGAAAAGAACATGACTCTGTATTACGGTCGTGAACTTGCTGCTTTTGAAGGAAAATGCGACTCTGTGTTAGGGCCACAATTTTCAACTCTTGAAGGAAAATGCGACTCTGTATTAGTATCGCAAATTTTTCATTTTGCAAGGAACACGACTCTGTATTAAGATCGCGAACTTTCATTTTGTAAGGAACACGACTCTGTATTAGGATTGCAAACTTTCATTTTGCAAGGAACACGACTCTGTATTAGAATCGTGAACTTTCATTTTGCAAGGAACACGACTCTGTCTTAGGATCGCAAATTTTCATTTTGCAAGGAGCACGACTCTGTATTAGGATCGCAAACATTCATTTTGCAAGGAACACGACTCTATATTAGGGTCGCAAACTTTCATTTTTGAAAGAACACGACTCTGTATTAGGATCGCAAACTTTCATTTTGGAAGGAGAAAGCGACTCTGTATTAGGGTCGCGAACTTTCAATTTGGAAGGAACACGATTCTGTATTAGGATTGTGAACTTTCATTTTGGAAGAAGAAAGCGACTCTGTATTAGGGTCGCGAACTTTCCTTTTGGTTGCGAAAAACTAGGAAGGCGGTTGCTTTATACGGCGTAGGAATTGAGACGTTCTTTGAGCCACATTAAATGAAAATGTACTCATGAGATTTGGGCCAGAGATCACGTCCATTCGAAGATCTCGGCCATCAAATCATCTGCTAATTCCGCTCCTCGGAACTTCAATATAAACCTTACTTGTCTGAGAGAGATCAGAGCCTGGTATGCTCAGAAGAAAAAGGCCGGCAGTACGAAAGTGGCAGGAATGGAGGATTTCAGAGCAGAAGGTGCTTCTGATGAGTTGGAGCCAGAGATTCAACAGGGAGAGGAGGATAATAGTGCATTGGTCTTATCGATCCAGCCTGTCTCCCTTGACGTTTCTCCACTTTCAACTTTGAAGGAGACTTCTCCTCAACGACAATCTCCTCCCAAGAAGCTTTTGCATAAGCGTAAGAGATTAAGGCATTTTAGTAATTTGCCTATTAATTCTCAGGACATTTCATCTAAAATCAGTACTGCGACACCCAGTTTGGTTTCAGAGACCCTCGCAGAGGAACTAAAGGAAGATGAGGATGACTCAACCTTGACTCTGCATTCTCTTAAGCGACGTCGGAGTCAGGGACCGGTCTTCTGCCGTGATCCTGCCTCGGTGACTGCTCCTTTTGCTGTTTATCCTGCACAGGAGGGTTCTGAGACCCTCATTCATCAGACTGCTATCGAGGTGGCTGCTCCCTCTACTGCGCAAGAGGATTCTGCAGTCCTTACTCATCAAGCTACTGCAGATGATGAAATACAAATAATTGGGGAGGTTCGCGTGTCAGGTTCCCTGAAGATAGGACCTCCTTCAGGAGATCATGATGACTGGGGAGATGACGATGTCAGCAGTGAAGATATTCGATTTTCCACCCCTCCATCGGACCACGGCAAGTATGTCTTTTTGAGCGATGAGATCCGTGCCGAGATTTATGGCTCTGGAGAATCCAGTGCTAACCCTCAAGGTTTACTCTCGGACTATATTAATATTGAAGTTTCACTACACGTGTATTTTTTGTTACTGCATCTTTTCTATTATGCACATATATATATATATATATATATATATATATATATATATATATATATATATATATATATATATATATATGTTTCTTTCTCTCTTCTTGTAGCAGTTCCACCTTCGACTCCAGCTTCAGAATGCATGGACTCAGAGATAACTCCGCCGGATGATACCATCGCGGAAGCTGATGCTGATAAAGTGACCAAAGTCACTACTTCTGCTATTAATACTGCAGGGGTAACGGCTCCCGAGGTTACCATATCGACGGTCTCAACCGTAGCTACTCCGACCGACACCTTGGTTCATGATGTTGCAGCCGGTAGCTCTACTGAGGCCGCCAGAGGTCCTGTTCCTCTTAACGTTAGTGCTGTTACTTCTGTTCAGTAGAGTACAGTTCAGACTGTCCATGCCCCAACCATTGTTGATCCCTCTCATGTAGAGGTTGATGCTTTTGAAGTTGATTTATTGAAGGATACGTTGAAAACTTTCCTCCACTTCCTTGATCGTTGCATTGACAAGATATTGAAGGGGACTTCTTTCGCTTCGCTTGCCAACGTCCTCAATATTTACTTGACTAGTATAGTCAGTATTGGCGGAGAAGAGAAAGCTGCTCCTTACAGACTTATGATAACTCAATTTCAATGCCATGCTGAGTCTTTATCAAGGTCGAGGAGTGGCGAAAAATCTGAGGTAGTTGAAACCATCTTCCAGAAGCTGAGGGAGGAACAACTTAGGTTCCAGAGGGAGACCAAGGGGAAAGCTAATGCTTGCAGAGCTTCTTTGGAAAAGGGCCAGTCAGACAGTCAGTCTTTAGCTCTTCAGGTGAAGACTGCCACTTCAATTGTCAAGGACCACGACCAAGCTATCACCAGTACCCAAGAGTCTATCGCTAGAGCTCAAGCTTTCTTGACTAAGATCACCAAGGAACGTGATGAGTCGATGAAGAATCTCACTAACTTATCCCGACAGCGGGATAATACAATCAGAGATCTTCAGGCGATACAAGCTGGATTAGAGATGTTAGAAACTGCTGCAATGCTGAATGTCGTTGCCAGTGAAGAGGAATTGCGTCGCCAAGCTGCTGTCCAAGTTTATGAGATCATCCAGTAAGAAATTGGCGATGCTGAGGAGAAGATAAAAGCCCTCCTGAACCATTGAATTGTAAAGACTCTCTTCCTTAGGATTCGAGAAGTCCTCTGTAGCTCTTTTTCTTTTGCAACATCTCTCTTGACTTCGATTTTACATACTTTATGTAGCGAACTTGATTTTGTATTTCTAAATCATAACTTCGTATTTGTCTTCAAAGGTTTGCAACAAATTCACCATCTTATATTTTGAAATTCACGAGTCTTCATGCAATTCTGGTATCTGTGTATCAGGCATATGATTTTCATGAGTCCTTGTCAAATTCGCAACTCTACATCCGGAGGTTCGCGAATTAACGAGATCCACACTAAACTCGCAATCTTGAATTCCATGGATTGCGAGTTTAGGTTCGCGACTTTTTACCTAGAAGTTCGCAGGATAACCCAAAATTCTTCAGAGTTTGTAGAGACTTCTGCGAGCCTTGAGATGAGGTCGTCGAGCGTGGAATTCCAAGCGTTATACGTCTTTATTAATGACGAGATCTCCGGGCCACGAGATCTAAACGTCCCATACAACAATAATAAATTCTGTTGAGATCTGAGTCGAGAATCTTAACTGAAGATTTCGGCTTTATCTTTTCCCAACCAAAGATCATAATCATAAGACCGTCTATATAAGATGCATGACCTTTCCATGAAGGATCATTCTGACGTGGGAAAAGTTTCTTCTCCCCCGACTTCTCTTCCTTTCTTTTGTTTGAGCAGCTGTATTTTCATCTTCTTCTCCAATCGAAGCGATGGACAGGAATTGGCATGTTACAAGGCCTTCAGACTGCATCAATTCAGGGGGGAATCCCACTGAAAAGGTTCTTATGACCGTAGTCATTTTCCTTAATTAAGAAAACTTCTTCTGATCGATACCATCCTCCCTCTTTTTTAACAAAGGTTTGAATTGGCTGTAGGAGATAACCATAGTCATTCTTCTTAACAATGACCCAAACTCGATGGGCTCGTAATTGCTTCCAATACCTCTAGAGTATTGGAAGGTTTCATGTATTTTTCATGAGAGAAGATTTCGGGTCTGTGGCATTATTTTATTTCATGCTTAGCATCCCATAAGGTTGGGGTACTAATGGCTAGGGCAGCATTAAATTTATGCAACCCCTCACGTTAGTGTATGTATTTGGTATGCCTAGTTTTGCACTAATCAAGTCATTGGTGACGTTGATCATGACTGAGCAAACCAACTCGGAGGTCCTAACCGTTGGGAAGAAAAGACTGCAAGAGCAATCTTTTTACCTTTAAGCCATCCTTTGAAAAGGAGGCTACAGAAGCAAATTCGCCCTTTCGGAAGAAGAGGCTACATGAGCAAACTTTTTGATCTATGCCATGCTGAAAGAGGAGGCTATAGAAACAAGTTCGTTATCCTAAAAGAAGAGTCTGCAGGAGCAGATTACTGCCTTTAAGCTGTCCTTAGAAGAGGAGGCTACAGAAGCAAATTTTTACTTTTTTCTCATATCAATGATTTGTATTCATTTTTGTTGATTGTATAGTGCTAAGGAACTCTCTGTAATTTTGATCTGATAATGAATAAAGAAGCTCTTTTTTTTTTGCATAACCAAAAGTGATTGATGAACAATTTTGATATTAATTATCAGAGGTAACTGTTAACTTGATAATCTTTAAATCACCCAAAATTTTCCAACCACTCAAAGTTGCTGTGAATGAGAGAAATTCTTGTTAACTTCACTGATTAGGTTGAAACTCGCACTGTATAGTGACTTCCAGTATAATAATTTTGATTCGCCAGATGTATTTTTTAACTTGGCAAATTTGGAGAAAAGGAATTTTGATTCGCCAGAGGTATTTTTTTAACTTGGCAAATTTGGCGGAAAGGAATTTTGATTCGTCAGAGGTATTTTTTAACTTGGCAAATTTAGAAGAGAGAAAATTTGGAGAAAAGGATGTTTTGATTCGCCAGAGATATTTTTTAACTTGGCAAATTTGGAGAAAAGGATGTTTTGATTCGCCAGAGGTATTTTTTAACTTGGCAAATTTGGAGAAAAGGATGTTTTGATTCGCCAGAGATATTTTTTAACTTGGCAAATTTGGAAGAGAGAAATTTTGATTTGCCTGAAGTATTTTTTAACTTGGCAAATTTAGAAGAGAGAAATTTTGATTCACCAGAGGTATTTTTTAACTTAGCAAATTTAGAGAAAAGGATGTTTTGATTCGTGAATCAAGAATCTTTAGTCTGGAACCACAAATCTTTATTAATGAAACCCCTGATTATAGACAAACTTTATTCATCATTCGCGTTGAACTACCCAGGTTACATTACAACTGGTGTTCCGCCTAAGAATAATATTTCTTCAAAAACTTACCATTAATTGGCATCATGATCTTATCACCATTCGGTTTTGCCAACCAATATGCGCCGTTGGAGTAAATCGTATCTATAACAAAAAGTTCCTCCCACTTTGGCTGGAACTCTAGTTATGATCGGTCTTCTTACTAAAAGGACCAGATCGCCCTTTTTGAAAGTTCTTCGTTTGGCCTTTTTGTTAAAAGTCCTGGAGATTCGAGCCTGGTATAGTTCAATACTCTGTTGAGTTTCTAGCCGCTTATCATCCAAGGCTTCTAATTCTTGGAGCCTTTGCTAATGTCTTTCTTCTTGCGTCATTCTAGTCGTTAGTGCGACTCGCAATGATAGAATCTAGATTTCCAAAGGTAAGACCGCTTCTGACCTGTACACCAAAGAAAAGGGCATGGCATTGGTGGGAGTTCGGACTGTGGTGCGATACGCCCACAAACATTCTCTGAGCTTCTCATCCCAGTCCCTTTGATTGGATGACACAAACTTTTTGAGGAGTTTTACAATGGTCTTATTGAAAACTTATGCTAGACCATTGGCTGCAGGGTAATACGGCGAGGAAGCTACATCTTTGATCCTGTATTTGTTGCAGAATCTGAAAACACTTGGCTCACGAATTGAGGCCCGTTGTCATGAATGATTCTCTTGGGCACTCCGAAGCGATAAAGCACATGGTGTTTAATGAACTTGATCACATCCGATGACTTTACTTCGGTTGGGGAAATGGCTTCAGTCCATTTCGAAAAGTAAGCTGTTATAGCTAGAATGAACCGGTGTCCTCTCGTTGACAGCGGAGAAATTAGCCGACAATGTCCATACCCCATTGCTCAAACGGCCACGATGTAGCCGTTGGGTGGAGATATTCTGAAGCTTGATGTATAAAATCTGCATGTATTTAACTGGCCCTACACTTTTTGGCGTAGTTAACCGCTTCTGTTATCATCTTAGGCCAGTAATAATCCATTCTTTTGGATTCTATCCTAGAGTTTCGGCCCTGGCTGGTGTGCTCCGTAGATGCCAGCATGAGCTTCTTCAAATACTTTTTGAGCTTCTTGGTTAGAGAGATAGCGAAGTAAGATTCCATCATAAGATTTCCTGTACAATGTCTGGAGCTCCGCATTATAGTAGAACCGAATAGCCCTTCTTTGAATTGCCTTGGCTTCTTTTGGATTTTCAAGTAATATGTCATAAAGGACATAATCTATATAAGGGAATTGCCAATCCCTCGGTTCTATACTTGACTCGAAAACACTAGCCTCGTCTTCCTGTTGCTCCCTCATTTCTTGTTTAAGTTCGTCTTTTGGACATAATAATTCTCTGCTCCCTACCGTAATTTGCTTTCTAGCATGCTTGGGCAAGGCCAATGTGGCAGCTAAGGAAGCTAGTGAATCTGCATAGCTATTTCGATGGCGCTATACGTGGCTGACATAGAAGCTATTGAAACCATTGGCTATCTTAATTACTGCACGACAATACAGTAAAAGGTCTTCATGTTTGACCTCATATTCCCCTTTAACTTGATTTACGACAAGTTGAGAATCTTCATATACTTCCAAATATTTGATCCCTAGTTGTTTAGCTATCTTTAAGCTGATTAGGAGGGTATTATACTCCGCAACATTGTTGGAGCACGGACTTGTTAATGAGTAGGCTCGAGGAATGATGTGGTTGTAAGGAGAGACGAAAACAACTCCTACCCCTGCTATCATTCTTCCTTCGAATCCCATTCGGGAGGCGCCATCGAAGAAAAGTTGTCATACACCTTTCGCGACTGTATTTGCCTCCGGAGACTCTTGCGAGTTGTCTTCTTTTAGAATCAGGCTCTATTCACCCACCTCTCCAGGAATTTGTTTGTATAACTTCGAGGATGCCGGGATTGGATGTTCGGCTAGGAAATCAGCTATGACCTGTCCTTTAATAGATTTTTGAGGGACAAAATGCATATCATATTGTGATAACAAAATAGCCCAATTGGATAGTCTCGAATTCAATGATCCAGGTTTAGTCATTAGTATTCTTAGGAGGTTAACTCTCGATATAACGTGGATGGTTTGTCCAACTAAATAGTGTCGTATTTCCTGAACCGCAAACACTAAAACTAAACATTCCTTCTCCACTGGGTTATATCGGTGTTCTGCCCCGATCATCATTCTATTGAGGTAATAAAAAGTTTGTTCATGACCCGACTCATTCTTCTGTGCTAACAAGGCTTCCAAGGAGTAGTCCATAACCCTCACGTATAGTAGAAAAGGTACTCCCGAGACTGGGGCTATGAGCACTGGTGGTTTCATGAGGTATTGTTTGACTTCTTCAAAAGTCTTTTGGCATGCATCATTCCGAACAAATGACACTCCTTTTCTCATTAACCTGGTAAAGGGCTGACATTTACCAAACAAATTTGATATGAATTTGCGGATGCACGCCAACCTACCTTGCAGTCCCCATAATTCTTTGAGGTTGCGGGGAGGTGGCATATCTTGGATAGCCATAATCTTGTCCGGGTCGAGATAAATCCCTTTGGAAGTTACGACAAAGCCGAGGAACTTTCCACTGGAGACCCCCAGAAAAGATTTAGTCGGGTTCATCTTGAGCTGGTGTTTCCTCATGAGGTCAAATACCATCTTCAAATCTTGTAGGTGATCACCTTTATTCTTGCTTTTAATTAGTAGGTCATCTACGTAACATTCCACTGTCCTTCGCAGATGTTCTTGGAATATTATGTTCATAGTACGCTGAAACGTGGCACCTGCATTCTTTAGGCCGAAGGGAATAACTGTATAGCAGTATACTCCGAGCAGTGTTCTGAAAGACGTATGCTTCTCATCGTTAGGGTACATCTTTATTTGATTATTCCCTGAGAAACCATCCATGAATGTCATACGTTTGCAAGTGTTTTATCATAACATCTGTAATGGGTAATGGAAATTCGTCTTTAGGGCAGGCTTCATTCAAATCCCTAAAATTAATACAAATTCGGATTTTTCCGTTCTTCTTAGTTACAGGAACTATATTCACGACCCAATCAGGGTGCTGTTCCTCGCGAATAAAGCCTGACTAGATCAACTTTTTGATTTCAACTTCAATAGCTTCCATGATCTCTGGGCGAAATCTTCGTTGCTGTTGCTTTATTGGCTTAGTATTTGGTCGGATGTTCAGTTTATGAACTGCGACACTTTGGTCTAATCCTGGCATCTCCTCATAACTCCAGACAAAAATGTCGATGTACTCGCGAATGAGGGATATCACTTCCTCTCTCTCTTTCGGGGATAGGTTCTCACTTATAAATATAGGTTTAGGATTCTTTCATCCCCCATATTTATTTGGATTATTTTATCTTCGGTTGGAGGCTCGCGCTGTTCAAACTGAATTTCCCACTCCATGTTAAGATACTTGGCCCAGGGGTCATCTTTTACCGGCGAGGCTTCCTCTTGGTCTTCATCTTCTTGAATCGCGGAGGCCATGTTCGCAGACACTTCATGGAAAATCATGCCAATACTTACATCTGAATCCCGGTAGGACGATTTTGACGAATGATTGAATTGCCTTTCTTCAGTTCTTCACATGAGGAACCTTCGGGAGTGGTGACATATCCCAACCACCTGTCGATTTTCTGATAATAATCTGGTATTTTTCCCTTTGGGACAAAGAGTCAGAGGATTGTTCTTCTTCCTTTTCCAAAATTCAACCACCCCCTGCCTTTAGCGAGATTATATCCCATTTTATTTATTAGTCGATGAGAATTTTCATCGTAATGGAAGAACTCGGGATTTTCCTATTCTTCTTTAGAATCTAAGCACTTCTTTATGATTTTGTGACTTGCCTTTCCGAATATTATGGATTTCTGAGTTCCGTCCTTTGAAGGAACCTCAAAAACGACCTTGTTGGCATCTTCGTCATCATCACTCAGTTCGTGAAAGGACGATCAGATAGGTGCTTGGAAAGAAACCAAAGAGCATATTTTGTCTAAGAAATTGCTGAACGTATCAGTGCTGGTACTTGAAGGTTCAGAATCAACACCAGAAGAATAAACAAACTCTAAACTTTCATTTATCACCCATTCACCATCAGAGTGAACAGTGTTATTTACATCAAGGCCTTCAAGGCTTATCACAATGGGCTCACCATCCCAAATTACATCATCGAATTTCGAATCTTCAGATTCTGATTCTGTGTCGGCCTCTTCACCGCTATCAAAGTCTTCTGGAGTAGGCTGATCTAAAATATCAAACGCATCTTGATATAGCAACGCGTCAGTAAAGTAGTTTTCAACTCCTTTAAAGGGTTGCTTTTCCACGACCAACGTTCTTACATTCCTGTTTTTGTCTGCATATTTCATGCATTAATGCAACGTGGATGGCACAACGAGGTTATTATGGATCCAGGGCCTCCCCAATAGCAAATTGTAAGATGTGTCGACATCTATAACTAGCACGTAACTTCCGTCTTCAGATCACCTATTTGGCACTTAAGCTTTATCTTACCCAACGATCTAGTACCATTGGCATTGAATCCGAAGATAGTAGTGTTGGTTGCTGCTAACCTGTTCATCGGGACTCCAAGGTACCGTAGCATGATGCTTAAGGCTGAGCCTGGATCAACTTGAATGCGATCGATCTCCGCTGACCTTATGTACCCTTTGTAATACAAAGGGCGGTGTGCTTATTTCTTCTAACTTGCATGTCTTCCGGAGAGAAAGTGATGCAAGGAATGTTTTTACCAAAGGTATGGTGACATGTCACGCAAAGAAATTCTTCCTTCTCAATCATTTCTGGTATCTGTGCCAAGAATACCTCCGAATCTTGCAGAGCTTCTCTCAAAACTTCTCTAGTTGATTTAGAAAGCTTCAGGAGCTCATACAAAGTTATTCTTGCGGGAATATTAGCTAACTGTGTTAAGATGTTGAATTGAAACGACTTATGTAAATCTTCCGCAGGCTCTTTCCCCTTTTTCTTCAGAGTTTTATCAAATTTAAGCTCTTTTTGTTTGATCTTCTCTGGAGATGGCCGAGAATCTGCGGCCTACCCATAATTCTTCAGGTAATCTTTTCCCGAATGGGTCCCCAAGGGAGGTAGATCCGCATCAGCCACCAGAGAGTCTCTGATTTTTTCTTCCGAATCTGTTAGAGTAGGAATGCCTTCGTCATCTTTGGAAATTACGGAGACAACGTTAGAAGTAAGGATCTTCCCTTTTCACCTTCTTCCAGATAAATTGGTAGTCCATTGTTCATCATTAAGGAGATCTGAATGCACCCACATTATCTCTCCTCTATCAGTTTCGAAAGGGGATAATCCTTTCTTCTGCTGTTGATGCGGATCAAAATTCACGACCTGCATCGTGCCTCTAGGAATGAGTTGCACTCAATCTTGAACTGTTGACCCTATCCAGTCAGGTACTTTACCAAACTTAAAAGTCACTATGTTCGCGGTCACCTTTTTCTGGTGCTCTTGGAGCTTGATGACCTTGGTGTCCACTAAGATTTGAATCTTATCCTTAAGAATGTAATAATTCTGGGTAGGGTAGTTAATAATCCTATGGTAGACATAGTAATCAGGATCATTAACTCTCCCTGCTTCCTTCGGATGTTTGGACTCTGGCAGCTTTAGCATCTTCTTAGTCATGAGGAGGTTGAAGATGGTTTTCATATGCTCGTCCTTGAAAGAATATTGTTTTTGAGGCACACGTGACTGAGGAGGGAATTTCGGAGAAGACTTTGTGGGCTGCAGAGTATCAACCACCATTGTCTCCTTCCCCTTGTACCCTCGGGATCGGGGCCTATGGTTGTTGTCGTTATTTCGCCTCTGTTTCTCCTCACCTCCTTCTTCAAGCCTTTGCATGATTTCTTCAGCCTTCTCAGCTTATAGGGCGATATCCTTCCAAGTTGAGGATTTCACTGCTCCCATCCTGGCTAGAACCTTAGTCGAGAGATTATATCTACAGGTTTCTACCAAGATCATTTCTGGCATCCCATGTGGGCATATGAGAGAATCGTTCCGGAACCTTTTAATGAAGTCCCGGGCCGACTCCCCTTTCTTCTGTTTAGTGGCTAGAAGTGCCGACATTTACACCTCCATGTCGTCTTCATAAAACCTAGTTAGGAGGGCTTTTTCCATGTCGTTACATGAATTGATGGTTCCCGGTTCTAACCTCCGGAACCATTCAAATGCTAGTCCTGTCAAGGTACTAACAAATACCCGCGTAATGATAGGGTCATTTCCGGCTAAATGCCCAATTTGTGTCTTGAGGTAGTAAAGGTTCTGGTTCAACGACCCTTTACCATCAAAAGATTTGAGCTTCAATGGCTTGTAGCTTTCTGGGAACGACATGCTTTCCATTCCACTGGATATGGTCTTACAACACCCAACTCTTGCAAATCACATTATGCATGAGGGCATTCAGTTGATTTTGGAAACTCTCCATCCAAACAGCATTTGCGTTTCCTTCCTGATGTATAGAACGATTGTCATCATCCTCATGATATTCTGCTTCTTCTTCATTATTGTGAAGAATATGACCTTCTTCTTCTGCCCTCTTTCCCTTGTCAGTTTTTGGGTCATGGGGTGGCGTCTGCGAAGTTGCATTCTTCAACCTTGTCTTTTCCAATTCTAGCAGAACATGCAGCATGTCTATAATTTCGCTGATAGCATTATGCTATTGTTGGATACTTTTGTCTTGTTCATCAATCCTCCGCATGAATTCCTCCGGGGTACTATTTTGGGCCATGTACGCGGAGACTTCAAGAAGCGAATCAGACTCGGCCATAACAGACTTGGTCGTGTCTTCCTCATCGGAGGAGACTCCAGCCATTTGTCTATAATTCATCGGGATTGCCATCCCACTTTTGAGTGAGTGTTTAGGAAAACTCCTCGCTCTTCATTGAGCATGTCCTTTAGGCCCGAAGAGAGCTCTGAGTCGGAAGCACCTCCCTCGAAGACTTTCTTCGTCTTCGTTTTCTTCTTTTTCCCGACACTTATCATATTGGATGACACTTCAGGGTATTTGGACTCATAAAACTCGAGCCTGTTTCGTCGTCTCCTCTTCGCCAGTTGGGATGAGGATGTTGATGATGTTGATAGTCAATGGAACGCCGACTGTCTAGTATGGGCTGAACAATGACAATGTGATAGTACTGCATTGATCAGTCATTCGCAATGGCAGTGAGATGCATGAGATTCTTCCCTCTTTCTGTTTAGAAGTTTCCGAAGATCTCTTGCATTGGAACTCTTGGTAAAGGCGTCATCTTTGAAAGATAGGCTCGGGACCAGAGTCCCTCTTTCATCGAAGGTTTTTGGAGCAAGTCTCACCCTAGCCGGAACAATGGGTGAGATAGTTTTAGCCTTTGAGATAGGCTCCCTGGTAATCACACATTTTTCGCGAGCCTAAGGTTCACGCGCTCCTTCAATTACGCGATCATGCTTTCCCCCGGGAACACAAGGGACGCGAATGTAGATTTCATGTTTGAAGTCATAGATAACTTTGGTGGATTTACTCCGTTTCCTTTAAGAAACGCGAGTAAATCCTTCCGCGTCTTGATCTTCTGTAACCTCACATTTTGGCCTCCATACTTGTATAGCAGGCCTTCGCGATGATGAGTTGGCAGTTTCCTCTTGCTGCGTGGTCTTGCACAAGGCACGAGATTTACTTCTTCTTAGGTTCCTTCTCATTGTTCGAGTGAGAGGAACCTCCTTCCCCGCGTCATAGTTAGACAGAGTAGGTAGTGGTCATTTCTCCTTGTTGAAGTGGGGACCTTGATCTACTTTACTTGAGAGATCAGGAGTCTTAGCCAAAACTGGCTTAGTACCCAATGTTGGTAAAGAGGAGGACTTCGGACCGGTTTGGTCTACTGAATCCTTCGACTGGATTGTTTCCCTTGAAGTCTTCATGGGAATTGATCCTTTGGAGACCTTACGACACTCCCTTAAGGTAGTAGGGCTCTTGGAGCCGGAAAGAAAGGAACTCTTCATACATTTCTTGGTCAACCTGGATGGTGAGTGAGTTGACCAGACTGCCAACTGAAATGTTATCGGATTGAGCTACTACCAGATCACCGGAGGTGATGGCAGTCCCCAATAGAGTCGCCAATCTTCTGTTCGCCATAAAAATTGTAAATGACTCTCTATTGAGATATTTCAATAAAGGATTACAATTTCAATGGTTTTCCGTTTACAGAAGATGAGGAAAAGTAGATTCCCTCTGTTTAAAGCTGGGTTTTGAAGTAGCTGTGGAGAACGATCTTGCTCTCCGTTGACACTCCGCAGAAACTTTTTCAATTGGCAGGAAGGCTCTGGACTTCTGATCACAAAAGGTAATTCAAGAAGAAGATGATCGATTCCTTCTCTTTTTATTTTCCCACTTTTTATAGGGGTTCTTAGGGCAACGTTCCCATCTCATTCGTTCGACTGTTAGCCCCACTACTCAAGAAATGCCGTCATATTCGTTAGGTAGTTACCTCCACGATCGAAGTAATGCCGCTACATTCGTTTGGTAGTTGGCCTCACGATCCGGGGTAGCAACTCTCTTGTTCAGGTCAGGTAACTTTGTATTAAACCCCTCCCCATAAGCTATGGGTAGTATCGCGAATCTCATTTTTAGATTCGCGGACCTGTTTTGTCATAGCTGGGTTGCGAACCTGAACTTTAGGTTCGCGGATCTGCTGAGTTGCGGACCTCAAACCCTACATTCGCGGATCTGCCTTATTTTGATAGATGACTCTAGAATTTTTTGCCGACAAACGCGGATTCTCATCCAGAGAGATCCACACAGACCCTTAAAATCGTATTTTAATACAAATGCTGATTTAATCTGCGACTTAAATGCAAGGTCACGCTATGGCCCACAAAGACTTATGGAAGAAAAATGAAAGATAACCCCGTTTTCACTACAATGTGGCCCCCGCTGAAAAATTAACACGTGGATCATCAATCAAGGAGGGATCCACATTCCTAACTATCTTGTGAGCTCAAGATTAGAGCTAAATATAATTAAAGCACGAACCCTAGAGGGTCGAGTTTTCACTTTAAAACGAAGACCTCATGGTTACATTGTTGAAGCCAAATGCGGATCTCAGACATGTGTTCCAGAAGTCAAATGTGGACCATAAACCTACGTTCTTTAAGCTAAATGTGGATCTCAAATCCGCGTTTCAACAGAAAAACGCAGGCCTTCGACCCACATTCTTGAAGAAAGCTTAGCTTGTGAGGCTTATGGACTTCCAGTCCCAATTATACTAGTTTCGTCAGAAGCTCATTTTCCAGCCGAAAAGGCTAAAGTTAAGTTTGCTCCTAGAAATTTCAAGGGGATAGAAACCCTTATCCCAAAGATATTATTTGGAGGTAAAGTTACCTCCACTAACAAATCAACGAGTTTCATTACAGAGGATCTTAGGAAATTTCTCAAAAAGAAAAGAGAAAAATCTCAAGTGTCTCACTGTCATTGTGAGCTACAGATCAACGCAGTGTTGTCTCATTACCGCTGCATTGCAATTCCTGCTAAACCATCTGTATTCATCAGACTTGCACCATCTTTAGTCCAACCATCAAAAAGAAGATGATGAAATGCCAAACAAGAATTTTCTGAACCAGAATACCCTAAAATATTATCCAACATGATATCTTTTTGAGAAAAAATGAAGAAGAAGACAAGGAGCGTTCCTCGAACAGACTCATCAGACTTTGAGCACTCCTTTGGTCTGAAGAGTGTGTTCAGTAATATGCGGACTCTCTTTTGAAACATCCGATTTCAGAAAGGAGTGACAATGCTATTGGACTACAGGAAGATGGCTGGAGTTTCCTCTAATGAAGAAGAAACAAGAAACTCTACTGTAGCCAAATCTCAAACTTTTGACTCATTCTTTGAAGAGTTGTCTCTGTGCATATGAAACAGGGAACTCCTGAAGAGTTCATGAAGAGGATGGATGAACAAGACAAGATTATTCAACAACAATAGGATACTATAAATGAGATCAGGAACATGCTCCAATACCTGATCGATAAGAAAACGAAGAACAAGGGAGAGTCTTCTTCAAAAAATTCCCGCATCCTGGGGAAGGATAAAGGGAAGGAAAAATAAGATGAACCTCATACCTTTCCTGGAAATACTGATGGCGAGGATCAACATGAAGAAGATAACTATTCTAAACACTCATTATCAATTCGGGAATTTAGAACATGAAGCCAATCCAAATGCTGCCTTGATAGAAAGCTTTCAGAATTAGCTCAATGCTCTAGTTTATAAGAGCAATTTGTAAGAACTGGGGGTCGTAAGGCCATATCTTGTGGAGTGGGAGAATATACCATTTTCAGAAAACTACTAGTCTTTGAAGCTCAAATACTTCGACAGTAAAGGGTCGCCAACTCAGCACTTTTAGTACTTCAAATCACAGATGGGTCATTTAACTAGAAATGACCCGATCATCATGCGAGTTTTTGTTAGTACTCTCACGCGAGTCTAGCATTTGAATGGTTCTGAAGACTGGAGCTAGGAACCATTAACTCATGGAATGACATAGAAAATGCCTTCTTGACCAGGTTCTATGAAGATAATATAGAGATCTCAATGCAAGCACTCCTTACCACAAAGAAAAAGAAGGGGGAGTCAGTTTGAGATTTTATTAAAACATTCAGAAATGATTTTTTGAGATGTCCATATGGGATGCCTGAAAAGACTCTAGTGGAAACCTGCAGACATAACCTCTCCACCAAAGTTCTTGCCAGAATAGGGGCTATGAGGTCTTCCACTTGGAAAGATCTTTCGCTACAATTCGAAGAAGTTGAAGAAATTGCATATAGGCTTGAGGCTGAAGAAGGAGGAAGACAAAGAAGCAACAACTCTGTAACACCTCAATCGTTGCGACCTAAAGGGAAAAAGACGATGGCGATAGATGCTCAAAGCCCAACTAAATCTCCTCCAAGGACCCCTCCTCCATCATGGGCTCCTCAGAAACAATATTCTTTTAAAAATGAGCACACCATCACTATATTTAACCTGCTTATGAAAGAGAATATGTTGAAATTGCTAGAGTGGAGCGCCCTGAAGAAGTAGGAAATGTTAATGATCCTTATTACTGTGTGTATCATAGAATCATTAACCATCCTACCAAGAACAGTTATATTCTGAAGAATAAAATTCAAGCCCTGGCAGACGTCAATATCATCAAGCTGCAAGAAGAGCAGAAAATGGTGATAGCAAACATGGTGTCGTTCAAATTTGGAAATGCTTCAGACTGGATAGAGTCAACTATTTAAGACAGAATTCAGCCAATTTCTAAACGCACAATGAGGGTCATAAATTATGATCCTCATTAGCAACAAAAGAAAGAATTATCTCCATTTGAAACATCCAAAGGAGAGATAATGTTGGTATATCCAGATCTTCTAAAAAATGAGCAGTGGACTTTGAGTTCATCAAAAAAAATGTCTATAGGAAAGGCATGCACTTCCAATGCTATCACTGCTGTCCCTAAAGATGACACAACAGTCCATTCTCTTTCAAACTCAAAAGAGGAACTCAAAGAATTATTGGTGGTCAATGAAGACTAACAACTGCGATCTTCTGGAACTCGTTCTGGAAAGGGCAACTTGAAAAATTATGATCAAGTGGTTGAACCTCAGTTTTCGGAGACGAACAAGCAGAAAGATCTTAACTTCGACAAAGCTCTTAAAAGCAAATAAAAATAACCAACGGAAAGTTCCAAGAAGTTTTTCCGATTCGATGTGTTGGCACAATTGGCCAACATTCCTACAAGGATCACTTTGTATGAGCTCCTAAGGCTGTCCAAGCAAACTAGAGAAGCCTTAAGGGAGGCTCTACAAGATTCTGAAGTGTTTCTAATCCAAATTCCAGAAACAATAGAAGAAGAAGTTTGTGCAGCTTGTCATCAAACTTCCAAGAAGATATCTTGCATAACTTTCTCTGCAGAAGATATGCAAGTAAAGAATAACAAGTAGCGTCGGCCTCTGAATTAGAATTACAAAGGCTACATAGGGTCAATAGAGATTGACCAAATTCAAGTTGACCCTGGATCTGTTTTAAGTATAATGCCAAGGAGGGTGTTGCGGTATCTAGGGGACCCAATAAGTAGACTGACATCAATAAACACAACCATTTTTGGATTCAACGCTAATAATTGTAAGCCCTTGGGCAAGGTAAAACTAAAATGCCAGATCAGTGGTTTAAAGACGGAAGTCACATGCTCTGTGATAGATGCTGACATATTTTACAACCTCGTACTTGGAAGGTCATGGATTTACCTCAACCTCATTATCCCTTCTATACTTAACCAGTGTAAGAAGTAGGTGGACAAAGACGAGAATGTGAAACTCTGGTGGGAGATAAGCAACCCTTTAAAGGGGTTGAAAATTACTTTACTGATGCACTGCTATATTAAGACACATTTGAAGCAACTGAATAACCAGCTCCAGAAGAATCAGATAGAGTTAATGAGGCTGATACTGAATCAAGATCAGAAGATTCGAGATCTGATGATGAAAATTGGTGTGTCGAACCTATTGTAATAGGTCTAGAAGGCCTTGATGTAAATGACACAACTAATTTTGATGGCGAGTGGGTAATAAATAAAAATGTAGAGTTTACTTATTCGTCTTGTATTGATTTTGAACCCTTAAGTACTAATACTAACGCGGTCAGTGATCAACTAGATAAAATATACTTGTTGGCAAAATTTTCGAGAAAAGAACAAAAAAGAAGGGTTTATAGTTTTAGCTAGAACACGTAGATTCTCTACTAAAAAGAGATCCGCATGTAGAGCTAAGAAAGGTTAAAACACGTCACAAAGTCGCGGTACTTATTTTCCACAGTCAAAATGCAGATCCTCATCTAGAGTAACTAGCGTATCAGGTAAAGTAAAGACTAATAAATGTGTCTCAGCATCGCATATCATCTCCAAAACCTTAGGAATATAAGGTTATCTCTTTTTATACTCAAACATGGATCATCGTTTAGAGAGATCCGTGTGACCCTTGAGATCGCATTTCAACACAAATGCGAATTTAATTCGCAATTCAGACGTGACGTTGCGTTATGGCCTATAAAAGGCTTATAAAGATCAAGATAAACCCCATTTCCATACAAACATGGGCCTAGCTGAAAAGCCAAAATGTGGATCATCCATCATAGAGAGATCTGCATTTGACCTTTTCTTTTAATTCATTTGGAGATAAGTACAGCAAACACATAAACCCCAGAGGGTCGCATTTCCATTCCAAAGTATCGAGGAATGAAAATCACCTTCATTGACACTCAAACGCGAGTCTGAGTATACCACGCGAACAACTTGAAGCTAAAACACGGATCTAAAGGATAAAATCTACGTTTTAGTTACAAATCTAGAGGATTAAAGATATCGGTTACAAATCCTAAAGATTTAACTCAAATCCAATGGATTAAAAGATAGAGAATTAATCCTCAATCAAGGAGGCTATTAATTGGATAATTATACTAATTCAAAAGTCTCTAAATCTCTATAAATAGCCAAAGGTTAGGCTAAAAAAGGATTACACACAGAGAAAACACCTGACTACTAAGTGAATCATCTCCATCTGAGCACTTGTGCTAAAATTTAGAGCCATTGCATCTAAGAGCTTTGCATTTGACAACTGAAGAACTTTTTTGGATCGTCAACGGAGAGCAGGATCATCCTTCATGGTTACAACAGAACCCGATATTAAACAAAGAGGAAATTAGATAAATTCCTCATCTTCTGTAAATAGGCAACCGTTCCAATTGTAATCTTTTTTTTGAAAAGTTGTCAATAAAAGAAATTCAATTTTATGACAAGCAGAAGATTGGCAACTCCGCTGGGATGCCTATCATCTCCGATGATACGGCTGTAGCCCAATCCAATAAAGTTCTATTTTGCACCATGGTCGAGTCACTCGTCATTAAGTTTGACCAGGGAAAATATGTGGAATTCCTCTCCTCTATCTCCATGAGCACAAAATCTTTGCAGAAATGTTGCAAGATCTCAAACAACATAGCCTCCAATGAGGCTCCAAAGATGACGGTCCTACCAAAGGACTCTCTAGACCAGTCCATTTTTAAAGGAGAGATTTTTCCTCTTTCAGTACAAGGCTCTGGGTCTGCCTCGCTCAAGACCCATATTGATCCAAAGAGAATGGGTTAGGATCCCTAAAACAACAAAGGGAAGTGACCATTCTTCGATCTTCAATGAGATGATGAGGACAAGGTTCTTCTCATCTGCACCATGAGAAGGAATCTGAGAAGAAGCAAGGCTCGCGTTTCTTGCAGAGCCATGAAAGAATAAACTGTTGGTGAACCACAACCAAGCGAAGCTCCAATTTACATGTGGCGGCCAAAGAGTGAAGTTGTGGTCCCCAACAAGAAATTGGACCAAGATACAGATGGGTTCATCCATGTTTCTTACAAAAAATGCTGTTCGCCCCCCAAGTATATATATGATTACAAACATGGAATTTACATCTGTGTTTCTTAGACTAAACGCAGGTCCTACCCTTGCATTTTTGAAGCCAAATGCAGACCTCAAGATCGCATTTCAGAAGACAAATGCAGGTCACAAATATGCATTTTTGAAGAAAAATGCATGCCTCAAATTTGCATTCCAACAGAAAAATACGAGCCTCAGACTCGCATTCATGAAGAAAGCTTAGCCTCTAAGGCTCAAGGACTTCCAGTCCCAATCATACCAGCTTCATCAGAAGCTCATTCTTCAGCCAAAAAGGCTAAGGTGAAATTTGCTCCTGGGATTTTCAAGGGGGGTAAAAACCCCTATCCCAAAGATAATATTTGGAGGAAAGATACCTCTACTAAATCAACGAATTCTAATAAGTGGACCATAGGAAACTTCTCAACAAGAAAAGAGAAAAATCTCGAAAGCTTCACTGTTATTGTGAACAGTTGATCAATGTAGTGCTATCTCATTGCCACTGCGTTGTAACTTCTACAAAGCTACCTGTCTTCAACAGACTCGCACCGTCTTCAGTATAATCATAAAAAAGAAGACGACGCAATGTTAAACAAAAATTTTCTGAACCAAAGTACCCCAAAGTATCATCAAATATGATAAATTTTAGGGCAAAGACGAAGAAGAAGATGAGAAGCATTCCTCGAACAGATTTTAGACTCTGAGCATTCCTCTGGTCTAAGAGTGTATTCAATGATATGCGGGGTGTCTTTCGAAACACCTGACTTTAAAAGGGGGTGACAATGCCATTGAACTATAGGAAGATGGCCAGAGTTTCCTCTAATGTAGAACAAACAAGGAATTATGCTATTGTAAAATCTCAGACTTCAGACTCATTCCTTGAAGAGTCTGCCTCTATGCAAATAATGCAGGAAACTCCGGAAGAGTTCATGAAGAGGATGTATAAACAAGACAAGGTCATCCAACTCCAACAGGATACCATAAATGAGAACAGGAACATGCTTTAATACCTGATCGATGAGAGAAAGAAGAAGAAGGGAGAATCTCCTTCCAAAGATTTTTGCAACTCGAAGAAGGACAAAAGGAAGGAAAAAGAAGATGAACCTCATATCCCTGCTGGAAATACTGATGGCAAAGGCAAGGATCATCATTAAGAAGATAATCGTTCTGAATATTCTCACCATCAATCTGGGAATTCAGAATATGAAGGCAATCTTAATGCTGCCTTGCTGGAAAGTTTTCAGAATTAGCTCAATGCTCTGGTTCATAAGAGCAACTTGTAAGAGCTGGAGATTGTAAGACCATATCCGATAGAGTGGGAGAATATACCATTCCCAAAAAATTACAAAACTCTGAAGCTCAAGTCCTTCAATTGTTAAAAGTCACAGAATCAACACCTTTTCTATTTCTAGTCATAGACGAGCTATTTGATAGAAAATGACCCCATCATCATGTGAGTCTTTGTTAGTACACTCATGGGTCTAGCATTTGAATGGTTCCGAAGACTAGAACAAGGAACTGTCAACTCATGGAACGACATGGAGAAGGCCTTCTTGACGATGTTCTATGAAGATGACATGGAGATCTCAATGCCAACACTTCTTGCCACAAAGCAAAATTTGGAGAGTCAGCATGGAATGATTCTTCGAGACTTCATCAAAAGATTCATGGAATGATTCTTTGAGAAGTCCGCATGGAATGCCTGAAATGACTTTAGCAGAAACCTACAAACATAATCTCTCAACCAAAGTTCTCACTAGAATGGGGGTTGTGAATTCCTCCACTTGGAAATATCTTTTGCTACAAGCCGAAGAATCCGAAGAAATTGCACAAAGGCTTAAGCCTAAACAAGGAGGAAGACAAAGAAGAAACAATTCTGGAACACCTCACTTGTCTCGACCTAAAGGGAAAGATGGCGGTAGATGCTCCAAGTCCTATTAAGCCTCCTCCAAGGACCCTTCCTTAACCACGAGTTTCTCAGAAGCAATATTCTTTTAAAGATGAGCACATCATTACTATCTTCAACTTGCTTATGAAAAAGAATATGTTGAAATTGTTAGAATCTGATAACCCTGAAGAAGCAGGAAATATTAATGATCCTAATTACTATTTGTATCATAGGATTATTAACCATCAAGAACTGCTATATCTTATAGGATAAAATTTAGGCCCTGGTGGATGCCTATATCATCAAGCTGCAAAAAGAGAAGAAGAAGGTGACATCAAATATGGTGTCTTTCAAATTTGAAAAGGCTCCAAACTGGATAGAGTCAACTATTCAAGACAGAATTCAACCAATTCCTAAATGCACAATGAGGATCGTAAATTATGATCCTCATTAGCAATAGAAGAAAGGATTATCTCCTTTTGAAACATCCAAAGGGGAGATAATGTGGGTGCATCCAGACCTCCTTGAAGATGAACAGTGGACTTCAAGTTCATCCAAAAAGAAGTCTAACAAAAAAGCATGCACTTCCTAAATTATGATCCTCATTAGTAATAGAAGAAAGGATTATCTCCTTTTGAAACATCCAAAGGGGTGATAATGTGGGTGCATCCAGACCTCCTTGAAGATGAATAGTGGACTTCAAGTTCATCCAAATAGAAGTCTAAGAAAAAAGCATGCACTTCCTATGCTGTCACTGCAGTCCCCGAAGATGACATAGGAGTCCATCTTTCTCAGAAGAGGAAATTAAAGAATCATTGGCGGTAAATATAGACCAACAACAACGACCTTCTAGAACTCGTTCAGGAAAAAACTACTTGAAAAATTATGATCAAGTGGTTGAACCTTAGCTTCTGGAGAAAAACAAGTAGAAAGAGGTTTAGTTCGACAAAGATCTTAAAAATAAGGAAAAATAGCCAACAAAAAGTTCCAAGAAGCCTTTACGATTAGACGTGTTGGCACAATTGGCTAACATTCCCGCAAGAATCACTTTGTATGAGCTCCTGAGGCTGTCTAAGCAAACCAAAGAAGCCTTAAGAGAACCTCTGTAATATTCTGAAGTGTTTCTGACCCAATATTCAGAAACAATAGAAGAAGAAGAAGTTTGTGCAGCTTGTCATGAAACTTCCAAGAAGATACCCTGCATAAGTTTCTCTCTAGAAGACATGTAAGTAAAGAATAATAAATATTACCGGCCTCTATACTACAAAGGCTACATAGGATCGATAGAGATTGATCGAGTTCAAATCGACCCTAGATCCGCTTTAAGCATAATGCCAAGGAAGGTGTTGCAGTATCTAAGAGTCCCAATAAGAGACTGACATTAACAAACACAACCATTTTCGGGTTCAACACTAACGGTTGTAAACCCTTGGGCAAGGTGAAATTAAAATGCCAGATCAATGATTTAAAGCTGGAAGTCACATATTATGTGATAGATGCTGACATATCTTATAACCTATTACTTGGAAGGCCATGGATTCACCTTAACCTCATTGTCCCTTCTATACTTCACCAGTGTATGAATTATGTGGATAGAAGGGAATATGAAAACTCTAGTGGCTGAAAAGCGACCCTTTAAAGGGGTTGAAAACTACTTTACTGATGCGCTGCTGTATCAAGACACATTTGAAGTAACTGAACAACCTGCCCTAGAAAAATCAAATAGCGACAATGAGGCCGATACTGAATCAGGATCCGAAGATTTGAGATCCGATGATGAAAATTAGGAGGTTGAACTAATTGTAATAAGTCTTGAAGGCCTAGATATAAATGACACCGCTAATTCTGATAGCAAGTGGGTTATAAATGAAAATGTAGAGTTTGCTTAGTCTCGAGTGTTGATTCTGAATCCTCGTGGTCAGTGATCAACTAGATAAAATATGCTCCTTAGCATCATTCCAAGCACTTATTCATTCATCCTTTTATATACAAAGTGATGATGATGGAGATGCAAGTGAAGCGATATTTGAAGTCCATCCCAAACATAAGGGTCAAAGACCTATATTATTTGGAAAAGCAAACAATAATGATAAAAGAAAATGCTTAAACTCTGAGGAAAAGTAGAAAAATCCCAAATTCTTCCATTATGATGGAAATTCCCATAAAATGATGAAAAAGATGGGATATAATCTAGCCGAAGGCAGAGAGTTGAATTTTGAAAAGGAAGAAGAGCTATGCTTCGACCTTTTATTTCGAAAGGGAAAATGGGAGATTACTATAATAAAACTGGCAGGCGGTGGGATATGTTTTCACTCCTGAAAATCTCTCAGAAACAAATTCTGAAGAGCTTCAACAAATTCATTCATCTGAATCATTATGCCAGGATTCAGATGTTAGTGTTGGAGCCATTTTTAGGAAGTATCCATCAACATGGTATCCGCAGACTAGAAAGAAGAAGATGTTGAAGAATTGCCATCAATCAAGGATGATTCCTGGACAAAGCATCTCAACATGAAGTGAGAAGTTCAGTTTGAATAACGTGAACCTCCAACTGAAGATATAGTGATCCAAATAAATATGGATGACGAACTAATCCTAAACCCATATTTATAAGTGAAAACTTATCTTCCGAAGAAAAAGAAGAGATGATTTCTCTCATTCGAGAATACATTGATGTTTGTACTTGGAATTACAAAGATATGCCAGGACTAGACCTCAAAGTGGCAATGTACAAGTTGAATATCCGACCAGATGTAAAACTTGTCAAACAACAACAGTGAGGGTTCCGTCTTGAAATAATGGAAGTCATTGAAACTGAAATAAAAAAGTTAATTGAATCATACTTCATCAACGAAAAACAACATCCAGATTGGGTCGCAAACATAGTCCCTGTGACTAAGAAGAATGGAAAAATCAGGGTTCGCATCGATTTCAGAGATTTAAATAAAGCATGCCCAAAAGATGAGTTTTCATTGCCCATCACAGATGTCATGAGCGACAATACTTGCGGTTATGAACAAATGTCATTCATGGAAGGATTTTCAGGGTACAATCAAATTAAGATGTATCTTGAAGATGAAAAGCATAAGTCTTTCCACACACCATTAGAGGTGTACTATTATACGGTCATGCCCTTCGGATTAAAGAATACTAGCGCTATATATCAATGTGCTATGAACACTATATTCCAAGAGCATCTCCAGAAGACGGTGGAATGTTATGTAGATAACTTGGTGATCAAAAGCGAAAGCAAAGACGATCATCTTCATGATCTGAGAGTGGTGTTTGATCTCATGCGGAAACACCAGGTTAAGATGAACAAAACTAAGTCTTTTATGAGAGTCTCTAGTGAAAAATTTCTTGTGTTCGTAGCCACCTCCCAAGGAATTCATCTCGATCTAGATAAGATCAAAGCAATTCAAGATATGTCAGCACCTAGAAATCTCAAAGAATTGAGAGGACTGTAGGGAAGGCTGGCATACATTCGCAGGTTCATATCAAACTTATTTGAAAGATGTCAAATATTTACACGATTAATGAAGAAAAGAGTGTCGTTCATCTGGGCTAATGCTTGTCACAAAGCATTCGAAGAGATTAAAGAATATCTCACGAAACCGCCCATTCTTGTAGCTCCAATGGCAGGAGCTCCTTTCCTGTTATATGTGAGAGCCATTGATCATTCTTTGGGAGCCTTATTAGCCCAAAAGAATGAATTTGGATATGAACAAGTCATCTACTATTTAAGTAGAATGATGGTTGGAGTTGAACATCGATATAATCCAGTGGAAAAATAATACCTAGTTTTGTTGTTTGCAGTACTGAAAATGGCACACTATCTGCTAGGCAAACAATCCACGTTATATTTAGAGTTAATCCATTAAAAATATTAATGACCAAACCATGGTCATTAAATTCAAGATTATCCAATTGGGCTATTTTGCTATCGCAATATGATATGCATTTTATCCCCCAAAAGACAATTAAAGGTTAGACCATAGCTTATTTCCTAGTTGAGCACCTGATTGCGGCATCTTCAAAATTGTGCAAAGACATTGCCAATGAAATAGCTGAAAAAGCATAGCTCTAGGAGATGATAATCTACAAGAGATTGCTAAAGTGAACGCCACTACGGAAGAAGTCTGATAACTTTTCTTTGATGGTGATTCCAGAATAGAAACTAAAGGAAAAGTGGTAGCAGTAGTGGGGGTGGTCTTTATCTCTCCTCACAATCATATCATTCCTAAAGCATATTCACTAACAAAATCATGCTCTAATAATGTCACCGAATGCAAAGCCTTAATGATTGGCATGAAAATAGCCAAACAGTTGGGGATAAAATATTTAAAAGCATATGGGGACTCTCAGCTCATCACCAATTAAGTTAAAGGGGAATATGAAGTCAATAATAAAGATCTCCTACCATACTACCAAGCAGTCATGAAAATGGCTGATAGTTTCAACAGCTTTTATATCAGTCATGTACCACACTATCAGAATAGCTACGCGGACTCACTAGCGTCATTGGCTGCCACTTTAGCATTGCCCAAGGATTCTAGCAAACACATTATGGTGAGAAGAAAGGAATTGTTCTACCCGAAAAATGAACTTAAAGTGGAGTTAAGTTTGGGCAAGAAATAAGAAACACATGAAGTACATGTCCTTGAGTCTGATCTCAAACAAAGGGATTAGTGATTTTCTTATATAGACTATGTTCTTGCGGGATATTGCTAGAAGATCCTAAAATAGCAGCAACAATTTGAAGAAAAGCTATTCTATTCTACTACAATGCTGAAGTTCAAACATTTTATAGGAAATTTTATAATGGAATTTTGCTTCGTTGCCTTTCAAAAGGAGAAGCTCGGGAAGTACTTGAAAAAACTTATAGTGGCATCTATGAAGCATATCAATCAGGACCGAAACTCTGGGATAGACTCCAAATAATTGGATATTATTGGTCTAAGATAATGATAGATGCATTTGCTTATGCCAGGAAATGCAGGGTCTATCAAATATATGCATACTTTATACATCAAGCCTCATAATATCTCCATCCAACGGCTACGTTGTGTCCATTTGAAATGTGGGGAATGGACATTATCGGGTCAATTTCACCACCATCAACAAGGGATCATCGGTTCATCTTGACTATAACTGATTACTTCTCAAAATGGATAGAAGTCGTTCCCCTAGCCAAAGTGAAGATATCAGATGTGATCAAATTCATCAAATATCATGTTATATATCGCTTTGGGGTGCCAAGAAAAATTGTTCATGATAACAGACCTCAATTCGTGAGTCAGTCATTCTCCAGCTTTGCAACAAATATAGAATCGAAAGTGTGGCCTCATCTCCATACTATCCTATAGCTAATAGTTTAGCAGAAGCCTTCAACAAAACCATTGTGAAGTTCCTTAAGAAGTTCGTTTCATCCAACCAAAGCGATTGGGATGAAAATCTTGGAGAATGTCTTTGGGCATACCGAACTACTGTCAGGACACCTACAAATGCTACTTCTTTGGTGTATGGATCCGAAGTAGTACTTCTTTTGGATATCCAGATTCCATCATTACGAGTTGCATTAGCAACCAAAATGACGCAATAGTTCTAGAGTATGAAGCTCTCGATGACAAACGTCTTGAAACTCAACAGAGCATTGAGCTCTATCAGGCGCGGATATCCAAAACCTTCAATAAAAAGGTTGAGCAGAGAACTTTCAAGAAGGGTGATCTGGTCCTCTCACTAAGAAGATCGATCATAACTAATAAAAAATCCAAAGAAAAGTTTCAGCCAAAATGGGAAGAACCTTTCGTCATTGATCTATTCAAATAGCGCATATCAGTTGGTGAAACCGAATTGTGACAAAATAATGATGCCCATCAACGAAAAATTTCTAAAAAAAATTATTACTCCTAATGTAATATTCAAGAAATTCATCACAGAAGGCCAAGCCAGTTATCTGATCTCTGATGAATGTTGAAGGAGGTTATCGATGGGTGTCAAGAAGAACCCCGAACCTTTTTTAAAAGGCAAAATAGATTATATATAAACAACTTATGTAATAGTAAGAAGCAATCAAGTCAAAAAAAAGTTGAGTGGTTTGAGATACATATCTTTTCAATAACCCTCAATTATATCTTCAACTGGTACTTTGGAAAATAGAGTACAGAAGTATCAAATCATTTGATACACATATTTGAATTTTTCCCTTAACAAAAGAAGAATTCAATACTATGACTTGATCATTAGTTCACTCAAATATTGGAGCATACGAAGGCTATAAAGAGAATAATGAATGTATCTCATTCTTGACACTATTATCTCCAAAATAGGACCAATTTGTCCATCAATCAAATGGAGTTCATCTGCAAGAGGAAGTTAATTTCTTATCAAGTTCTACTGGAATTCCTACAATGGAGCAGTCAACATTTTGTATCCCGTTATTTCATCAATTTCCCCAACGGAGTACAACAAATGAAGATGTGTTAGCTCGCCGCTAACATGCAGCTACACACACCAACTGGGAGTACTAAATGAGAACTAATCCTACGTCTTTATGACTAAGAATAAGTTTGGCATTTAAGCCAAAACGAAATTCTCGCCAACCTATTGTGCTGGGGGTAAAAGTATGAACTGTCTAATACCATCAAGGCAATGGGAAGAGAATAGATTTCTCGCCAACCGGGGGTAAAAAGCATGACTTGCCCTAAGGTTAAGGGAAGAGGAAAGTTTGGCATTTAAGCCCAAACGAAATTCTCGACAGCTCATCATTCTGAGGGGAATAATATAGTTAGCCCAACACAAATGGCGATTAGTAAAGACTAATCAAATATGTTTATAACTGGGGGTTTACTAAAAATTTTGTGAATCTGTCATGTTAAGCTCTTAAGTTTGACATATCCAAAAATTTATTTTCTCCAAAATTTATCATGTTAAAAATTATCTCTCACAAACCAAATTCTATTTTCATCAAAAATTTGTCAAGTTAAAAATTACCTCTGACAGATCAGAAATTTCATTCTCCAAAATTTGTAAAGTTAAAAATTACCTCTAGCAAAATAAAAATTTCATTCCATCTAAATTTGCTAAGTTAAAAATTATCTCTGGCAAACCAAATTTCATTCCATTAAAAATTTGTCAAGTTAAAAATTATCTCTGACAAAACCAAATTTCATTCCACCAAAAATTTGTCAGGTTAAAAATTATCTCTGACAAAGCCAAGTTTTATTCCTCCAAAATTTATCAAATTAAAAATTATCTCTAGTAATTTAAAAAACTGTTATACTACAAGTCACTGAATAGCTAAAATTATAATTTGATCAGAAAAGTCAATGATTACTTCTATCCTATTCCAGAAAGTTATTCATTCATCGCAAATTTACATGAGCATTTGAATACAGACTCTATATTGTCGAGTTAATGATTACTTTTCGATAATATACAAAAGAGTCAATGATGTATATCAAGTTAACAGTAACCTCTGATCATCAATATCAAATTCATTCATCAAGATTTTCCACAAACAGAAAACTTCCATTACCAAAATATTTCCATTCATTATTATAAATTCATTACAAGAGTTTCTTGACATCACACAATAAATAAAATTGTTACAAACTATTGAGTCAAGAGAATCTTGATATTTTCTTCAATAATTCTTATCTCTAATTGGATAACTTCATAAGCTTGGGCAAGGGCTTGCTTCTGCAATTCCTTCTCGCTAATGGTTAAGAATTATCAATTCTGATTGCTCAACTATATCAATGTCAATGATGCAAGTGACTTGATTAGTTCAAAGTTGGGTATACTAAATGCATATTTCCAATGCAAAACATGTGGATCCACAAATATTAGAGAAATGTGAACAGCACTTTGGAGTTACAAAGTTGCCTACAACCATTTATTATCCTTACCTTATCTATGAAGAAGGATGAGAGGCGAGAAGATAACAATGCCACATACCCAAAATCTTTTATCTCATGTAAAACACATGAGACTTTCTGGTTCTCCAAAGAAATGGGAAAAAGTTGAGAATCAGATGGGTGTAAGCATTGCTTTAGAAATTTAAAGATTAATATCTTGTATCAAATCCAAAGTTTTGTCAAAAGACATAAGTGGAAATAAATATATCTGCAGAGACTGATGAAGGTAACTTATCATAATTAAGGAGGCTAATTACAGTTATAGGGATCTTTCCAATAAGATATTCCTTTTTTAACGAACTTAACAGTAGACTAGTCACAGGTTTACCAACATCTTCAAGAGGTATATTATCTGGGAGTCTTGTTAAATGCCAATCCCAGTTCACTGTGACAAGCAAAGAAAAGAATAACAAAGAAGTTCGGGCTAAGTCCTACTATTCGAATTTATAACGCGGATTGCAAATTCTTGGAGGACCGCATCTCAAATCAGAAAGATCAACTTTCTCAAGTACTATCTTCCAAATCCAAAATGCGAAGAACAAACTCGCGTTTTGAAAATTAAAAGAAGCTCTTTCAAGCTATGAGGGTTGTGAATCCAAGTTTTCAAGGAATTAATTCCTTCAAATCCATGACAATGAATCATAAAAAATCAAGCGATATAAAAACTCATTGACTTACCACAAATCATGGGTTTTTCCTGACCCATGGCCAGAGAAGAGCCAGTAGCAGCCTGAGAATCTTGATAGCCATTTAAGACTTGATTAGAGAATGAAGATTTCCCCGTCATTTCCTCTATCAGAAAAGCCCAAAAGCTTAGGAAAAAGAATCTTGAAGGAGCTTGGAGAAGCTTGGAAATGAAGAAAACTTAAGAGTTCAAAATCTTTTCAGAAGTGACTAGATTGTCTTATATAAAACATTCGATGAACGAGACCTTCGGATAGAAGATTTGATGGCCGAGATTGTGGCCCTTTTCTCATGAAGATTTTATCATTAATGAGTGCATGGGAAACTTTGATCCCTGCACCAGAAAGGTAGCAAAAGCGGCGATGTTTCAGATACACCGCCTAAAGCGTAGATCTGCATTTTTAATGCAGGATAGCATTTTTCTTTTCAAGTGCTGACCCGCAGTTTTAACCATAGGGTCGCATTTTGACATAAAATTATCAATTATCCAAAGTATTTCAAAACACCTCTAAAGCCATAAAATCTTAAAAACTTTGAAGGGGGTTTTATTGGCGAAATTTTCGAGAAAGGAACAGAAAAAGAAGGGTTTATAGTTTTAGCTAGAACACATGGATCCTCTACCAAAGAGAGATTCGTGTGTAGAGCCAAGAAAGGCTAAAACACGACCCACACAAAGTTGTGGTACTCATTTCACAAAGTCAAAATATGGATCCTTATCTAGAGTGACCAGCGTATTAGGCAAAGTAAGACCCCTCAGCATCGCATATCATCTCCAAAGCCTTAGGAATATAAGGTTATCTCTTTTTATACTCAAACGTGGATCATTGTTTAGAGAGATCTGTGCAGACCCTTGAGGTTGCATTTCAATACAAACACAAATCTAATTCGCGATTCAGACGCGAGGTTGCGTTATGGCCCACAAAGACTTATAAAGATCAAGATAAACCCTATTTCCTTACAAACATGGGCCCAGTTGAAAAGCCAAAACATTGATCATCCATCATAGAGAGATCCATATTTGACCTTTTCTTTTAAATTCATTTGGAGATAAGTACAACAAACACGTAAACCCCAGAGGGTCACATTTCCATTGCAGAGTCTCGAGGAACGAAAATCACCTTCATTGACACTTAAATGCGGATCTGAGCATACCATGCGAACCACTGAAAGCTAAAATGGGGATCTAAAGGTTGAGATATGTGTTTTAGTTATAAATCCAGAGGATTAAAGATGTCGGTTATAAATCCTAGAGATTTAACACAAATTCAATAGATTAAAAGATAGAGAATTAATTTTCAATCAAGGAGGCCATTAATTAGACAGTTACACTAATTCAAAAGTCTCCAAATCTCTATAATAGAGCTAGGCTGAAAAAGGGGTTACACACAGAGAGATACACCTGACTACTCAGTGAATCATCTCTATTTGCTAAAATTTAGAGCCCTTTCATCTAAGAGTTTTGTATTTGCCAACTGAAGATCTTTTTCGGATCGTCAAAGGAGAACATGATCGTCCTCTATGGCTAAAACAGAATCCAACATTAAACAAAGAGGAAATTAGATAAATTCCTCATCTTTTGTAAACAGATTACCGTTCTAATTGTAATCTTTTTATTGAAAGACCCGCACTTCAAATCTCTTGTGTTAAAAGCTTAAAAAGCTCTCGTGTTAAAAGCTCTTGTGTTAAACTGATCAATGCACCCACTTTTCCAAGTTGTCTTAAAAATTTAAAACCTGGATCACAGATCATCAAAGACCCGCATTTCAAATCAGAAAGATCAGCTTTCTCAAGATCTATCTTCCAGATCCAAGACACGAAGCACAAAAATGCATTTTAGAATTAAGTTCATTAGGAAGCTTTGTGTTACAGATAAAAGAAAAATGGATCATGAACCCATGTTCTCAAAAAGTCGGTTCTTTTTAATATGATAATAGTCCATAGTGATGAATCATCAATATTAAACAAGATGAAATTCAATAGCTTACAGCAAGTCATGGTTTTTTCCCGAACTACGACCGAAGAAAAGCCAAGAGTGGCTGGAGAATCTTGAGAGCTACTAGTGGCTTGAATAGAGGATGAAGCTTTCCGCATCATCTTCTTTATATAAGTTCTAAAAGGAACTTAAGTTAGAAGAGCTCGAAGGCTAAGAGGAAAAGAGCTTAAGGAAACGTGGAAATGAAAGCTTGAAGAAGCCAAGAAGTGAAAAGAATTCAAGGACTCAAAATCTTTTTAGAATGATTTTTGAAAGAGACTAGGGTATTTTATATAGAAGATGTGATGACCAAGATCTTCGGCCAGAAGATTTGATGGGCGAAATCTCCAGTCGAGATCTTTGACCTGAATTTCATTAAAGATTTTATCAAGTGCATAGAATGCTTTGATCTCTATGCCAAATAGCTAGTGAAAGCAGTGAATCTTTATCAAGTGCATAGAGTGCTTCGATCTCTGTGCCAAATAGGTACTGAAAGCAGCGACTCTTAAAATACACCACCTAAAAAGCAGACCCACATTTTTAATGCAAGGTCGCATTTTTCTCCTCGACTGCAGACCTGTGTTTTTATCCACAGGGTTGTGTTTTGACTTAAAATTATCGATTGCTTCCTTTATCTAAAATATTTTAAAACACCTTCAAAGTTACGAAATTTTGAAAACTTTGAGGTGGTTTTGTTGGCAAAATTTTTGAGAAATGAACAGAAAATAAAGGGTTTACAGTTTCAGCGATAATGGCTACACACAATCATCTACCAAAGAGAGATCCATATGTAGAACCATAATAGGCTAAAATGTGACCCTTACAGAAGTCGCGTTATTCATTTTTCACAACTAAAACACAGATCCTCATCTAGATTGATCAGCGTATTAGGCTAAGCAGAATCTGACAAATGTAGACCCCTCAAGGTCACATGTTGTGTTCAAAACCTTAAAAGTACAAGGTTATTTCTTTTTATATTTAAATGCGGATCCTCGTCTAGAGAGATCCACACAGCCTTAAGGTAGCATTTCAATACAAACATGGATATAATCTGCAACTTAAATGTATGGTTGCGTTATGACCCATAAAGGCTTATGGAAGAAAAACTAAAGATAACCCCATTTCAGTATAAATATGGGCCCAGTTGAAAAGCTAATACATGGATCATTAATCAAGGAAAGATCCGTGTCTTAGCTATCTTGTGAGCTCAAAATTAGAGCTAAATATAATTAAAGCGTGAACCCCAGAGGGTCACCTTTTCACTTTAAAATCTCAAAGGATAAAAACTATCTTTATTTATACCAAAATGCGGATCATCTACTATAGAGAGATTCGTATTTGACCTTTTCTGCTAAGCTCATTTAGAACTAAGTATAGCTAAAATGCGGGCCTCAGAGGGTTGTGTTTTCACTCCAAAGTCTCAAGAGGAGAAAATCATCTTCATTGATACTCAAACGCGGGTCTGAATATGCGATGCGAGCCATCAGAAGTTAAAATGCAGATCTAAAGGCTGAGATTCGCATTTCAATTAAAAAGCTTGAGGATTAAAGACGTCAGTTATAAATCTTGGAGATTTAACATAAATCTAATGGATTAAAAGAGAAAGAATTAATCCTCAAATTATGGAGGCCATTAATTGGACAGTTACACTAATTTAAAAGTTTCCAAACCTTTATAAATAACTAAAAGCTAGGCTAAAAAAAGGGATTACACACTTTTTGACTCAGTTAATTATCTTTATTTGAGCACTTGTGTTAAAATCTAGAGCCCTTGCATCCAAGAGGTTTATGAAGACTGCCAACTGAAGAATTTGTTTGGAGCGTCAATGGAGAGCAGAATCGTTCTCCACGGCTACTACAGAACACAACACTAAACAAAAGGAAATCAATTTTTCTCATTTTCTGTAAATGGGCAACTGTTCCAATTGTAATCCTTTTATTGAGAAGTTTTCAATAAAGAATTCAATTTCACAGGGAACAACGAGAAACCACAATTAACAGTTAGGACCATCGACATAGATCATTAACATTTAAACTTAAGAGTTCCTCCTTATAGAGATATCTTAGCTACATTTTGTTCCTAGCTACAGTTTTTTCATCTATGCGTGTGTAAGGGGCGAAATGAAGCGTATATACATTCATATAACTTTAGATAACTAAGTTTCTATACTGAATTCTCAGATATATACTAAAATCATATGGAAGCAAATTAGATTGGTATTTATTAAGAGACATGATGTTTTCATGCACAGGGCAGGATAAGTGGTCATCATGATAATAGAAGATTTCTATGTTTTCTAGGAGATAAAATTTTTTTTATACAAGAATTCTTATTATATATTTAAATAAAACTACTTAGCATGCTTTGTGATATAATATCAAAACTTTGCTGAGACTGTTCATATTGTTAATATTAATTAAAAATATAGAAGTAAATAAATAAATAATAAATAATCATAACATAATAAAAATATGGTTAAATATTTTTTTTCCAGAAATTAGATTGAAAATAATGTATCATAAGATGGACAAAACATGAGTTCAACTTGGATTTAGAAGTTACTAAAACTAAGAATCCCATGATTCATATGATAACAATTTAGGCTGAATAGTTAACCATGAGATATTACAACAAATATCTAAATTATTTGAGCAAATAAGGCATAGAAGATAAAACATGTAGAATGTGTGAAAGTATGTTGAGAGTGAATATATATATATATATATATATATATATATATATATATATATATATATATATATATATATATATATATATATATATATATATATACATAAACATGAATTGTAAAGTTCAATGTTCTCTTTTTCTTTGATCTTTAAATTCAATTTTGTTTTCTTTTTAGTTAAAAAACCATAAGATAATATTAGAGTAAGTCCAGATTATAAATCATCTCGAAACTGAAAAAATAATTTTTAATTTAATAATCATGTAGGTAAAACAATAGAGTGAGTTAAGCTGCACTTGCCTATTTTATGTAATCTCTAAAAAGTAGAGATGGCCGAATCCCCCTTCCAATGAGAAATTCTATTTGAGCTTACCAGGTTGCTCACTTAGTCCACCTTACTCTTTGAACTATTCTCACTTTTGAGGAGGAGGAGGGACAGACTACGGCAGGGTTAGAGAGCAACAGCCACCCCTCCTCCACCTCCCTCCTCCTCTCTCCTGCCCCTCCACCGCCTCCTTCCCCTTCTCCTCTACCTTCCTGCTGCTGCTCCCTATCTGAATGGACTGTACTAGATTGGAAAAGAAGAAAGGTAACTTAGTCTAAATAGTCTAATGACAAACTTATAAATTTTTTTTTTAAAGTTCAGGAGGTGGGTTGTGTGAGAAAACTAGTGTGCTCACATTGAATTTCCCCTTCCAATAGGAAAAGATCCACAAGTTATGAAGGGCTTCCCCTTTTCGTTCCTTTTTTTTTTTTTTTCTTTCGTGCTTCTCTTTTTTTTTCGTTCTCTTTTTTCATTTCCCTTCTCTCTTATTTTTTTTTTTCTAACCCATAATGAATTTGGGGAAGACTTAGGCTTCTAGGAAGAATGTTGGATGTGATAGGGTTTGTTAGGCAAGTTTCCATTTTTAAATCATAGGATTCAATCCTTCAAATCAGATTTAATTAAACTATAATTATTTAATTAACTCTTGAATCCATAAAGAAACGGGTCAATAAATATTAATGACATTAACAAATAATATGCATGAAATTTAAATTTCTAATATTAATAAAAATTTACAACATAAAATGGAAACAAAAGAGTATTTTGGACTAGGACATTACACAAGCTCTGGTCCAAGACAACTTTGATACTGAATCAAAACTCAAAAAAAAAAAATCTACACTGTAGTTAATATGCAATTATTATGTGTAACAATGTGGAGAAATCATTACACATCCTCACAGCAAGCAATTCTGCTTTAAATTTTCACATCAGTTGCTGCGCCTGAGCACGAACGCGGATCCCTGCCATGTCGTCCAGCACCGGGCCGCAGACCGAGCATATATCATCACCCAAGGTTGTATAGCTCAAGCTCGTAAGCATCACTCGAGTTCGAGCTGAAGCGGCCATAAACCTCAGCATTGCGCCCATGATCTCCCCTGCCTAGGACTCGTAACCAACCTTAACCGTTTCTTTACCTGCGATGCCTGGATGACCAACGAACCCTTGTATGAATCCTGTGCATAGCCAAGATTTGCCTGGCATGGTACACACAAGCTGCGTTATGGTAGTCTCTATTCCTCCAACGAGCTCGATTACATAATTTCCCTCGGGGTCAGATGAAAGAGGGAAATCAATGCACTTGACTGCGTTGACGGATTCGACAACCCATTGGGGGAGTGGCGAGTTTTCATCTGCAATGAGGGATGGGATTAGTATCGCCCTCTTTGAAATCTCCATTTTCAGTAGATTTTCTAATAAATTGGTAAGAAATTAATGCATGCATGGGGATTTATACCAGTATCTATCTATCTGAATATTTGATGCCGAACTTACTAGTGGTGAGCCTGGGTGGATGCAGTGCCTTGACAGCCACGAAATCAATCAGCACACCTATCAGACACAAGATTCACGCCAATTCAAGATGGACTGACACGTGTGAAACGGTCCAACACCTGTGGGCGAGTAACCTTAGAAAAAAGACAGTGCAATGAGAGAAAGAGAAGGGAGATACAGGTGAATCAATAAGGTTCAGTAAAGACGGACTCGTGCCTATGTCCTCGGACGAAATACGCTATTAGAAGAGTACTTTATTTATGGAAGAGTTACAAACACCCGATCTCTCCTTCCCTCAATTTCTCCCTATTGGGACTGAGTCATCGTTTCAGAGTAGAGGATTATCTAGAGTAAGAGAATTATCGTTCACTGTTCCATAGAAGAATGACGTATTTATAAATAATGGAGATTTTTTTTTTTGAAGGTTGAGATCTTTTGAGATTCTGCAGTTACATGTTGCCTGATAGAGAGATAAGGTGCCTTCAATTTGGATATCCACTTGATTACAGTTTGACCAAGAAAGAAATATGGCGAATCTTCCTGGGTGGAGAAGTCGGATCTAGTCCAACTTTCTTGTTTGGATGATATGAGCTGTCACTGAGTTAGTAGATCACATGCCTAAAAGTCTACTGGTCTTCTTGTTCTAGGCTTTAGAGGAGGACAAATTTAGACTTAGTATAAGCCTCTCACTCCCGAGTTTAGTCCACTAAGCTTGGAAAGTATCTTGATTCAATCCCGAGCTAATAATAGATCCCAATTGTCATGAAGGGGACTTATTTTTATCTCAGAGGTAACTTATTCAAAGGGAGTTAATTGTTACATTAATTACTGCTTACAGCCAGGATAGTTGTAACATTATTGCTTGCTCGTAACTGCTTCTGCAAGTGGCCAATGAAAGATCTAGTAGCAGAGACATAAAGAGTGCCTTGAGAAGATGTGGATATGAAGTTGGCCAACAACTAGGATTTCACCATCGATTTGTCTCCCATTGATATAAAGCCGGTGATTGATGCAATATCAGGGAGATAAATTGTCATTTCCATATCCCAAGGACCTAAAACTTGTAGCAGAGCACCTATAAATGGATTGTTCTTCTTCTTTGGTAGTGTCCTTTCAGATTTACCATGAATCACGTGCAAGATTCGACCTAAAAGAGGGACCAGATTAGGCATCAAGAGGATTAAATTTGTTGTCTCCATGGCAATGCCTCTGGTGAGTGGATATAAATTTTTTTCTTGTAGCAAGTTACCCAACAAACTCTTTTTCAGGTTCTCCAAAAGATTTGCTGGTCTATAATTTAGGTTAAAAGAATTTTGACTTTGATCAACTACCTATATTATCTTCTAGGGAAATGTAGAATCTTTTGATTTTGAAGAGAGAAGTCACTTGTTATGATTGGCTTTTGGAAGACAGAATAAGAATTGGAAGCGCCCTCCCACAGTTGAGTCAATTGGCAATAAATTTCCAAGTAGATAGAGACAGGAAATGAAAGGTGGAAGAGGAGTTCCTAATCTTACTCGAATTGCACAAGAAATAAAGATGATTGAAGTTATTGAAAGCACAACCTTTTCACATAACCAAGAGGGTTAAGCAAGACCAAGATTTATACTATTAGAGGTTCATGAGGATTTCTAACCGAAATTGTCACTTACTTGGTGGATCACATAAGAAATTTTATCATTTAATCCTTTAACACTTAATTTCAAATAGATGTTATTTGGATTCTGATTTTAAAACAAACGACCCTAAAATGACAAGAATTTTCATTAGAGGATCAAGAGAAACAACTCCTCAATTGAGGACATTTTGCTCGGAAGTGTCTCCTTGCTTGATGGGTGTTATTTGTTTTTCTCTCTTTATTTTCTTATTTCTACTATAATTCTAATGTGTTCAAGTGATTTTTATAATTATCTTTTAATTAATTCATGGTTTAAAGAGATGGGACTTAGGATTTTAAATCAATGATAAAAGAATAGATTTCAGACTACTAAGAAATTTTGACCATAGGAGTTTTTTTTAAGACCGAGATATTGCTACCCTAGTCCTAACCATGACAAATTCAGTCATAATCAAACCATTATTCTTCTATTTCCCTTTATCCTTAGCTTCCATCTCCCTATCCAAAATCTAGACATATTCTCCTAAAAATACACTAAGGTTCCGACAGAGTACTAAGAATTAAAATAGTTTATAATTGGTATGGATTTGTCCCCAAAAAAGAATAGCTAAGACTACTTTACGGATTCAAAGAATCATTGTAAACTACATTTACTCCTACCTCTAATCCGATATGGAACTATTCAGTTAGAGTATTATATTCTTTCCCCTTAAAGTATCTTACATTCTCGTAAGAGGGATATAGTAACACATTAACATTTTACCTGCAATGCAAGATTCTAGAGATAACCCCAATAGAGGTTGCTCCCACAGATAGAGGTGGCATCCACTTTTGTGTAATATTTTTTTTCCATGTAGCCCTTAGTTGCATGTGGCACTTAGTTTTACATAATTCTGGCTGGTGCCTTAATCTAATACCACTTGTAATACCTCTATTTGGAATCCATATAGCAGAAGACTGACAACTTGCATAAGAATATTTTAAGCCTCTGATACAATAACAATAATTAAAATAGATTATAATTAACCATGTATCCCTTCCTCAAAATGGCTATTTAAGTTTACTATATTGATTTATGAGAGTTATTATAAACTACGCTAACTCTTGTCTCATATCAGATGTGAAACTATTTGAGGTAGGGTAGTACAATTTATTCTAATATTAGTTGATTCTAGCTGTATAATTCTAGAAAACAAAGCCAGATTGTAATGCTTCTATTTTTCAGTTGCTTTCCAAAATGGAGGACGCAACTTAAAATAGCCATAGACAACCCAACAGTTATCGGATCTTGGAATAAACATAACTACGGTCATATTCTGATGAATAATAATATGTCTGAATTGAAAAGCTTTTATTAATATAAAAAATTGATTATATAAGATGACACATTGCTCTCGATATGAACATAAAAGAATCAAAAGAACTGTTGAAGGAGAAAATTTTGAAGAAAAAGACAGAATAATAATAGCTTCGCGGCCAGACAAACGTGAGGCTAGAGCATAGCCTCGCTTTGAGAATGTAACGCGAAACTAATTCTTAGCTTCACGTTCCAAGGCTGTCAGCCTCGCATTGACTGTGTGAAGATAGATTCTTAGAATCTGTAGTCAGTTTTAAATTGGATTTGGGATGATCTACTGTCAAAATCAAATCAAGTCAGGATACAAAATTTAGAGATCCAAATCAGAATCAAATATTTGATTAGAATCTTTGATGAATATAAAGATCTTTCATCTCTATCTCTAAGAAAACCCTCATAACTAACTAAGATCTATAAATAGTCTTCAAGAGAAGACTTTTACAGGACCTTTAGCAGAAAAAGCTACACACAAGAGTCTTGAAGCGTCCCGACTAGTAGAGTTGGGACTAGCTATTTCTCTTTCCTTAACAACAATCTTTATGTCGGATCGACAACATGATCTACTAGTTTGATCCCACTGTTACACCAAGAATCCACATTTTCTGTAAAAGAGAGAGATGATATATAAGTCCTCTCATTTGTTTTCGTTGGATTCATTCATTGTAATATTTGAAAACTATTATAATCTATGGCAATGAAAGATAGCAATAATTTTCCGAAAACAAACTGGCAAACAGAGTGAGAGCAATCTCTTTCACAGAGCAGGAGATCATGGCGCAATCTGACATGAAAAAGAACGGACAGGTCGTTGATATGCTCATCATCGAGATTGACTAACAAAAAAATGAGGATTACCTGTCCTCAGGGTCGGTTAATCCAACTGAGACACAGCACTGTCACCGCGTAATCACTAAAACCCATGAATTGGGTGATAGAGAGCTCTTTGTGAATCGGGAGTCCTTTAATCAATAGCTGCAGAGCCGTCATATGAGCAAAACCCCCTAAGGGAAGGTGTTGTTCTTCCTGCCAAAGAGGAACAAAAAGTTTCTTCACAAGAACTCAGGTTCACAACCGAAATCATCAAGTAAGATGAAGAGCACTCAAGGCCCACGTAAAATGCGAGGTTGAGGCAAAACGCGAGGTTATGTGGGTACCTCATGTTTGTAACAAAACTAAAGAATTGGTTAGCATAAAATGCGAAGCTATAATAAATTATGTAGATAAGCTAGCATGCGTAGAATGCTCTCCATGCGAGACTAAGTCCGTCTATGAGTATGAACATGAACAGAAATACGAAGCTAGCATAAAACTATCAAACTTAGCATAAAACGTGAAGTTAAGCCAGCGTGCGTAGGCACTCCCCCATGTGAAGCTAAGCCATGACTTGAAGTTAAACTTCTTTAGAAACACCAAACTAGTGTAAAATGCAGGCTGGCGCTAAATGCAAAGTTAAGCTAGCATGCGCAGACACTCCCCTATGCAAGGATAAGCCACCACTTGAAGTTAAACTTATTCAGAAATGCCAAGCCAGCATAAAATGCGAGGCTGGCGCTAAACACAAAGTTGCATTTCAGTCTTGCGTAAAAACTTTAAAACGCAAAGCTAATTGCCATCTCCACATAAAATGACCAAAATACAAAGCACAAACCAGCAGAGAAGGTGTTGTATGCTCGACAGACTAGCAGTTCAATACTATCATTCTTGGAGAGTTTCGGAATGCTTCCAGACTTCCCTAGTGGCCGAACCCAGAGTGTGACAGAAAGCTCCTCTTCTATTAAAACCCCTGATCTGAGAGAGTACTTAACAAATAAAAGAAAAGCAATTCAATCAACACCACATGCCATTGCGAGCATTTAATTTCAGTTGTACTAAATAATTTTTGTTGTAATACCCAAAAATTTTCTGTGTTTAGTCGAATAACTGAGCGAGAGGAAGGCACTCCGAAAAGGAGATGTTGTTTGGAACATAAAATCCGCAGGGGAAAAGAATTGTGGTCAGCAACCTCAAATATGGTGACCAAAGGTAAGAAGACTTTAGAAAAGAACAAGAATCAGATATAGAAGACAAAAAACCTCACCACAACAATCTGCTCAGAACTGGTGTCACTACTCCTCGGAATTATAAAAGACTCACAAGGAGTTCCGAAGATGATGATAGTGACCATTTGACCATAGCATCGCCATGGTCATATGCTTCCTCCCAATAAAAGAAGACAAAGTCACACATGGTCGACAGGTTCGATGGCATAGAACAAAGATGGAAGCATAGGTGCGTTTAATCCAGGAACAACAGAAAACTATCAATGATCTCAAAATAATGCTCATGAAAGTGTTTGAAAATACTCAGAAAATGGAGAGGGCAAGGCCAGAGCCTCTTCTTCAGAACGACCTAAAGCGAAAGAGAACAAAGAAAACATGTTAAAGAAAGCGAAGAAGAGAGAGCTTATTTTGAGGATGAAGATGATTCCAAATTTATATTTGTTGATCCTCATGCAAAGAAGATGGAAAAGCTCCAGAGCTAACTAAAAGCATTAATGTATAAGAAGGATCTGAAAGAAGCGGGGGTGTTGAGACCCTACCCAATGGAGTGGGATTCTGGTCCTTTCACTGAGAAGTATAAACCTCCTTAAGTTGGAGTCATACGATGGGAAAGCATCTCTAAGCCAATATCTGTATTACTTCATATTGCAAGCCAGCCATTTGGTAGTAAATGACCCTATAATAACCAAGATATTTGTAAGTACTCTGCGATGACCTATGTAACACCCCTGTTTTTCAGCTGCTTTGCAAAATGGAGGTCGCTACTTAAAATTTTACTACATTATCTAACAGTCACATGATCATGGATAACCATAACTACTGCCACACTCAGATAAATAAATAACACATCTGAAACTGAAGATATTTTATTTATACAAAAAGATAGCTATATAAGATGGCACACTGTTCTGAATATGAACACAAAAGAGAAAAACAGTGTCCAAACAAAAAGAAATATAAACAAATATATACAAAGGATCTCTATAAGGTATTTCATTTGCCTATTGTCGCTCAGTCTGGTCAATAAAGTACGATTTTTAGTTGGGGCTGGTTCTCTTTCTTCTCTTTCTAAACCTGGGTTCAAAACTCAGGGGATTAAACCTAGCAAGTAACGCAAGAAAAATTTATATATACTACTACAGTACTAAAGATAAAAGTATGCAAATGAATAAAATATTTTCATTGGGGATAATAAATAGATAAAATGCAATTAAATCGTGATAGTGTTAAACTTGTCACATGAATAATGAAAATATAACAGCAAGATTATATATGTCATTTGCAAATAGCATGTCAATATCATGTAAAGATGAATATCTTGTAAAGATGTCAAGTTTAGGTCAACTTCTTGTTAGCATTTAAAACTAAATGATAGATAAGATAGTGCATAATTTTCCGTATTGTACAAGTGCCCGTGCATATCTGGGACCTGACCTTAATATTCATGGTTTTGAACCATAATATGCTGCTAGGCACAACAATCAATTTCCGTTCTGTGTTACAGCAACAAACATCACGCTCATGATGACTCATGTATCAGAAGGTGGCCCAGTACCACTCAGTCCTACAGCAGTAAAAGTTTCCAGCACCTCAATGAAGTTGGCCAATAAAATCCTTGTACAATACAGTTCTTATCTATCATATAACTTCCCTAATCCCCATGTCAATAATACACGAAATACATGAATTAATAGAAACACGTAGTTTGTCAAGTCAAACTGTGTACATGTCCTTATCACGAGAAATAAGAATTCAATAATTAAGATTCATGATCATGTACACACGTATCACAAAAATACTTCATGTCATGTAATTAAGATACAATAAACTTTCTATCATGTTTACATGAATAATCATGCTCATAGAGTATTAAGTATTCAAATAATTAATGTAAATATGTCATGTATTTGATTCAAGTGCATATATATCATGAATTACGTGTCATGTATCACATAAACTGTGCCATTCATGCAAGAATTATATAATACACTATATCATTAACAATTATCATATGCCACGCATCATGTTATCCATCGTACAGTTTCTTCCATTTCCGGATTCATAATACATTATGCACGTGACTTATAAATATCACAATATGATTTATTATATTTTACATTTTGTTTATTTTCTTTTCATTTATTTAATCATGCTTTTCAATTCATGTTAACATGCTTATGTCTCCATGACTGCACATGATTTGTAGCATTATAGATGTTAGTGCACAATTATATCACAATATATTTTATCAAAATTGATTCAACAGTCTGATTCAGTTCTTAATGTCAATCAATAACCCAATTTGTGAATTAAGTGTATTTATTAAACAACTACATTTTCATTTACTAAGGCCCACTGCATATTTTATTTATAAGGCCCACTACATTTTATTTATTTAGGCCTACATCATTACTATTCATAAAGCCCTTTGTAGGCCCTCTGTAGGCCCACTGCATCAAACATTCTTTTTTCTCTCTTAGAAATTTATTTATTTATTATTACTTTTTTCTTCTATTTTGTAAGCCCAAATATTTATTTATTTATTTCTCTCAGTATTTACATATAAAGCACACTGAATTATGAAGCCCCTTGAATTTTATTTATGGCCCAAGCCTATTAAGCTCACGAATCACAAATTTTTTCTTCTTTCTCTTTTTTTTTCTTTTACTGGGCTTTATAATATTATTATTAATTTTTTTCTTTCGTTTTCGGCTCAAGTCGAACCCACTGAATATTATTATTTTTCTTTTTTTTTTGCTAGACTGGGTCCAATCCCACTGAATATTATTATTATTATTTTTCTTTACTGGGCTGGACCAGGTCCAGTTTCTTTTTCCCATTTTTTTTCTTTGTCTTTCAGCCCAGTCCATGTACTCCTCCTTTTCTTCTTCTCTCTTTTTCTCTCTCTCCTTTTTCTTTTCTCCTCTCTCTTTCTCTCGGCCCAGCCTTTCTCTCCTTCTTTCTCTTGTTCTTTTGCATTTTTCCTATGCAATTGAACCATTTCCACGTAAATTATATTTTTCCCATGCAAAATGAAAAATATAAATTTTTCCATGCAAATATATTTTTATTTCTCAATATCAAAAACCTTCTTTCAATATATTTTTCTTTTCCAATATGCAATTAAATCAGAAATAAACAATTATTATAATATTTATATATATCAAAATTGACTCAAGGGTTTGGTTCAGTCATCAATATCAATCAATAGTCTAAAATGGGAACCAACCATTTTTGCAGAATAAAACACGTATGTAAATATAAATTAAATAAAGAACGAACAAAAAAAATATAACTGTGTTACTTGCCTCGACTTGATCCCGAATTCTTGATTTGATTAAGTTTTCTTTCTTCTCTCTTCTTCTTTTTTTTTTCTGCTGCAGGTTTCTAGCCGAGAGACACAGGAGGTGAGAGTGAAGTGGTGAAAGAGAGTGTGTTTTCTTTTGAAGAGGGAAAAATAATTCAATGGAAGTTTTCTAATTTAAACCAAATTGTGACTTGCACCTCAATTAGCCACATAGGGTCCGGGCTTGCTACATCAGTTCTCCATTCGACAGCTCAAACGAACTTCTTTTAGGGGTGTGCCCTTAGAAATTTGTTATAGAAATATGAGTGTATAAAGTAATTTTCAATTTATTTAATATTTTATTATTTACTGCTCTGGTAAATATTTTTCAAATGCTACCAAATTTATATAGGACGTAGTACTCAATGAGAGGAGTGCTAGAAAATTTTTCGTTTGTCATTTCGATATCTGGAATAAACGAACCGAAATTCTGAAATAATTAGTAGGATAATTTTAATATTATTAAATTAGTAATTTTGGAAGTTTTTTTCGGTCTCATAAGGAAAATTTCTAAAAATTTTAAATATTAGAAAACTAAAACTCCAAAAGACTGAATGTCATATGGAGTTACGAATTTTAAGTTATGCTCACCAAAATTTATTTCAGTGTCCAAAATTGACTTTGGTAACTTTATTCGTCACGATCGGACTCAAAAGAGGGATACAAATAGCTCGAAATATGGGGTATTACATCCTAACCATCTTACAAAAGAATTTTGTCCTCGAAATTCCAAATTGAAAGGCATGTTACTATATATGGATATTATTGATAAAAATAAATTCAATTGGCATACTTGATCATGAGAAAGGCAAGTGTACCTTATCATGATGACTTTTCCTAGTTCCCAAGTGGAATCGTTTAGTGATTATGCATCCCCCAAAACAAGAACTAATGATATTGCTTGATTTTTCAAGACATTCTCGCATCGGTTAATAATTGCTACATGTCGCTTACCATATTTTAGGCCAAATCTCAAATCTATTTTTAATAGATCCACTACTCTCTACTTTTTTCCAAGTTCTTTCTCAACTATGATATATGAAATACATTACAAACTTTCGTCTTTGGAAGGAATGATAATGGATAGGTAAGATTTTTAATTTATTCTTGAAATTTTATTTGGGTGAAGGAACGTAAAAATAAGATAGAATTTAATCAGGAATATCTGTTACCAATTTGGAGTGCCACGCCATTCTGACTAAGTAATGGATAAGATACAAGTGATAAATATTTTTGTAGAGCCTATTCCTAGGGTCCTATTACATGTTGTAATGGATTATAGAAGAGAAAATAAATTTAAACTATTATAATGCCGATAACAAGACTGTGAATGATAGAGATACAAGATAAGAAATGAATTTATAACTAGTTACAAAATTCAATCACACACAACGATCTTATCAAGCGACTGCAATTGCTGACATCAGAGAATACATCTCTACAATTGTCTCTCCGACTCAATAAGAATTATGATGTATAAAGACTCGTAACATGAATCATATTATAATAATATTTAGATGAAAGATACAAATGTCAAATGTGAATGATCAACAAAAAGTAATGGAATGGGACAATCATTTGGAAAAAAAACTTAACTTGAGTAACAAGATATAATGTCATATTCTGGTTTGATAAAATGTCTTCTTTAGTTATGGTTTATTATCTATTTCTTGTCCTCTATCTTCAACTTAACTAATTCTACAAAATTCTCAGCCTTCTAAAATCTTTTTATATTTTTTTATACTTACTCTTCCATAGGTTGTTCTTTATCTCCTAATTTATTTGACTAGTTAACCTCGCCAACTATACTTACTCCGCCAAGTCTACTAATATTGATTATTATAATTCATCAACATTTATGTCTTCCCAATCTTCAAGAAAAATACAAGTATAATATTATTTTTCTTTTTCTAAGGAAACATAAGGGAAAGTTCCAATATCAACTATTCTTTCATTCTATATTAACACATATCATAATCCCTATCATGAAGCATTACTATATACTTTCATTTCTCCAAAGTTGTCTGGAATTGTTAGTACTGGTACTGTTGTTAGTCTCCGTTTTAACTCTTCAAATGATTTATTACATTCATCTGTTCAGACATATTCCAACTCCCTTTCTGGTCTGTTTATTTAAAGTAATACAGTCCTGCAAGGTTCTATACAAATATTCAATAATATCCAGCTATCCCATAAATTTCGAATCTTCGATATTGATTTTGACACATATCAATCTATCATGGCTCATATCTCCTTAGGATCGGCTGATACACCATCACCAGAATTTATATGACTAGAAAAACAAATTTATCCAATCAAATTTCACATTTGTTCAATTTTCCATATAACTTCTGCTCTCTAAAAGTCTATACAACTATTTTCAAATACTCAGTATATTCTTCTCTATTCTTGGAATAAATTAATATATCACCGATAAATACCATCACAAATTTATCTAGATACTGAGCAATATCATGGTTTATCAATTTTATAAATGCTGTTGGAACCTTAGTCACTCCAAATGGCATCAACAAATATTTATAATGACCATGTCTGGTTCTAAATGCAGTTTTTGAGAATATTTTCTCTTTGAACTCTTATTTGATGGAATCCAGAATGAAGATCTATTCTCGAGAGCACTTTTGCTCTTTGAATTTATCAAACAAATCAGTTATCCTTGGTAATGGATATTTATTATTGATCGTTACTACATTTAAACCCCTATAATCCACACACAATGTTTGACTTCCATCCTTCTTTCCTGCGAATAATACTGGAGCTCCCCAAGATGAAATATCAGATCTCACAAAATCCAACTTCAATACCTTATCTACTTGTCTCTTAACTTCGAATTTTGCAATTCATATTCGATAAGGTAGCTTGCAAACTAGTTCAGCTCCAAAAATAATATCAATAGTAAATTTTACCGCCCTTACTGGTGGTAGTCCAAATATCTCATCAGAAAATATATTTAAGAATTCTGATACTATCGGGATCATTTCATTTTTTTCCTACTTCCGTAGCTTCTAAAACTCATCCCTTCGGGGATACCTTGATTATACTGGTTTTAAGGATTAACTTCCACCAACTAAATCTACTCTGAACAGTCATAAATATGAAATATTACTTTTCTTCTATTACAATTTATCACCACATGGCAATCTATATTTAGGTAACTACTGTCACAATCAGATGAATAAATAATATGTCTGAAACTGAAAATATTTCATTTATACAAAGAGATAGTTATATAAGATGTCACACTGTTCTGAATATGAACACAAAAGAGAAAAATAGTGTCCAAACAAAAAAAATATAAACAAATATATACAAAGGAGCTCTAGAAGGTTTTTCACATGTCTATTGTAGCTCAGTCTGGTCAATGAAGTATGGGTTATTAGTTGGAGCTGGTTCTCTTTCTTCGCTTTCTAAAACTGGGTTCGAAACCTAGTGATTAAACCCAACAAGTAACGCAAATATATATATATATATATATATATATATATATATATATATATATATATATATATATATATATATATACTACTACTACTACTACTACTACTACTAAATTACTAAAGATAAAATTATGCAAATAAATAAAATGTTTTCATTGGGGATATCCTTTAATAAACAGATAAAATACAATTAAATCATGATAGTGTTAAACTTGTCACGTGAATAATGAAAAATATAACAGCAAGATTATATATGTCACTTGCAAATAGCATGTGAATATCATGTTCGAATATGAAACTTTGAGTATTCAAAGATGCCCAAGATGAATATCTTGTAAAGATGTCAAGTTTAGGTCAACTCCTTGTTAGCATTTGAAACTAAATAATGGATATGATAGCGCACAATTTTTCGTATTGTACAAGTGCCTATGCATACCCGAAACCTAGCTTCAATATTCATGGCGCTGAACCATGACATGCCATTAGGCACAACAATCAATTTCTGTTCTATATTACAGTAACAAACATCACGCTCATGGTGACTCATGTATCAGAAGGTGGCCCACTACCACTCAGCGCTGCTGCAGTAAAAATCCCTAGCACCTCAATCAAGTTGGCCAACAAGATCTTTTTACAATGCAGTTTTTATCCATCATGTAGCTTCCCTAATTCCCATGTTAATCATTTATGTTAATAATAAATGAAATACATGAATTAATGGAAACACGTAGCTTGTCAAGTCAAACTGTGTACATATCCTTATCACGAGAAACAAGAATTTAGGAATTAAAATTTAAGATCATGTACACGCGTATCACAAAGATACTTTATGTCATGTAATCAAGATACAATAAACTTGCTATCATATTCCATGAATGATCATGCTCATCGAGTATTAAGTATTCAAATAATTCATGTAAACATGTCATGTATTGGATTCGAGTGCATATATATCATGAATTACGTGTCATGTATCACATAAACTGTCCATTCATGTCAGAATCATATAATACACTATATCATTAAGAATTATCACACGCCACGCATCATGTTATCCATCGTACAGTTTCTCCAATCTCCGGGTTTATAATACATTATGTACATGACTTATAAACATCACAATATGATTTATTTTATTTTACATTTGTTTGTTTATTTTCATTTTATTTATTTAATCATTCTTTTCAATTCATATTAACATGCTTATATCTCCACGACTACACATGATTTGTAGCATTATAGATATTAGTGCACAATTGTATCATAATATATTTTATCAAAGTTGATTCAATAGTCTAATTCAGTTCTTAATGTCAATCAATAATCCAATTTGTGAATTAAGTGCATCATGTAATAGTACTGCATATTTATTTATTAAGTACACTGTATTTTCATTTACTAAGGTCCACCGCACTTTTTATTTATAAGACCCACTGCATTTTATTTATTTAGGCTTACAACATGACTATTCATAAAGCCCTCTGTAGGCCCACTACATCAAACATTCTCTTTTCTCTTTTAGACATTTATTTATTTATTATTACTTATTTTTTTTCTTCTCTTTTGTAAGGCCAAACATTTATAAGGCCCAAACATTTATTTATTTTTTATTTCTCTCAGCATTTACTTATAAACCCCACTGAATTATGAAGCCCACTGAATTTTATTTATGGCCCAAACCTATTAAGCCCACGAATCACAATTTTTTTTTCTTTCTCTTTTTTTCTCTTTTATTTGGCTTTATAATAATATTATTAATTTTTTTCTTTCGTTTTCAGTACATGCCCAACCCACTGAATATTATTTATTTTCATTTTCTTTTGCTGGGCTGGCCCAATCCCACTAAATATTATTATTATTATTATTTTTCTTTACTGGGCTGGACCAAATCCAATTTCTCTTTCCCATTTTTTTTCCTTTTTCTTCCCACCCAGCCCATATACTCCTTCTCCTTTTCTTCTTCTCTCTTTTTCTCTCTCTCCTTTTTCTTTTCTCCTCTCTCTTTCTCTCGGCCCAGCCTCTCTCCTTCTTTCTCTTGTTCTTTTTGTATTTTTCCTATGAAATTGCACCATTTCTACATAAATTGCATTTTTCCCATGCAAAATGAAAAAATATAAATTTTCCCATCCAAATATATTTTTCTTTCTCAATATCAATAACCCTTCTTTCAATATATTTTTCTTTTCCAGTATGCAAATAAATCAGAAATAAACAATTATTATAATATTTATATATATAAAAATTAACTCAAGGGTTTTGTTAAGTTATCAATATCAATCAATAGTTTAAAATGGGAACCAACCATTTTTGCAAAATAAATCATGCATGTAAATATAAATTAAATAAAGAACGAATAAAAAAATATAATAGTATTACTTGGCTCGGCTTGATCCCGAATCCTTAGTTCGATTAAGTTTTCTTTTTTCTCTCTTCTTTATTTTTTGCTGCTGGTTTCTTGCCGAGAGACACAGGAGGTGAGAGTGAAGTGGTGAAGGACAGAGAGTGTTTTCTTTTGGAGAGGAAAAAATAATTCAATTGCAGTTTTGTAATTTAAACCAAATTGTGACTTGCACCTCCATTAGCCACATAGGGTCCCGGCTTGCCACATTAGTTCTCCGTTCGACAGCTCAAATCGACCTTCTTTTAGGGGTGTGCCGTTAGAAATTTGTTATAGAAATGCTTGTGTATAAAGTAATTTCCAATTTATTTTATATTTTATTATTTACGGCTCCAATTAATATTTTTCAAATGCTACCAAATTTAAGTAAGATGTAGTACTCAATGAGAGGAGTGCTAGAAAATTTTTCGTTTGTCATTTCAATGTCTGGAATAAACAAATCGAAATTATGAAATAATTAGAAGGATAATTTTAATATTATTAAATTAGCAATTTTGGAAGTATTTTTTGTCCTCATAAGGAAAATCTCTAAAAATTCTAAATATTAGAAAACTAATTATCGTGAAGAAAGAATGTCATTTGGAGTTACGGCTTTTAAGTTACGCCCACCGAAGTTTATTTTGGTGTTCAAAATTGACTTTGGTAACTTTATTCGGCACGATCGTACTCAAAAGAGAGATACAGATAGCTCAAAATTTGGGGTATTATAGCCTGATTTTACATGGTTTATGCATTTGCACTTAGGGACCATCAAGACGTGGTACAATGTGGGAAAACAATTCTTGGCCCATTTCTTCGAAGATGATACTGAGATATCAATCCATTCCCTCCTCGCAATGAAACAAGGAGAAGAAGAGATGGTCAAGAGCTTCATAAAATATTTTTGGGAGAAATCCGTGCAATGCCGATATGACATGACCCAAGAAACCCTAGTAAAAACCTATAAATATAATTTTAAGATCGGTGCGCTGATAAAAATGAGAGTAGTAAAATCTAAGACCTGAAAAGATCTGTTAAAATAAGGTGAACAAGTAGAAGACATAATTCACCGGATAGAAGAACATCGTACTACGAGAGGTTCTACTCCCAATAGGCCATATCCACAGAATTATAAAAGTAAAGGAAAGGCTGTGATGGAGGCAGACAAATCTGAACCAGAAGCCACAAAATCAAAGAGGCATAGGTCCCAATAGGCCCCGACCCTACATAACATACTCATTCAAGGAGGAGCAAATCAACACTTTATTTCATCTCCTCAACAAACGAGGGATGTTGAAACTTATAGAAAATTGAAAGCCGGAGGAGGCAGCAAAAGCCAATGACCCCAATTATTGCTTGTTCCACTAGAATATCGGACATCCTACCAAAGACTGTTTCCCTCTAGAAAATCAAATTCAAGCGTTGATAGAGGCCAATGTCCTCTAGCTTAAAGAAGAGCAAAAGAAGCTTTTTGCAAATATGGCGACTTTAGTGATAGGGACTAATGAATTTCCAACCGGGGAAATCCCTGTACCAGCAGGAAAGTTGATGTTAGTTAACCATGATCCCATAATCTAAAGCAGAAGGGACTTTCCCCAGTAATCATAAAAAAGGAGAGATTATGTGAGTTCATCTAGACCATTTAAAGGATGAGCAATGGCCTTCATCCAGCATACAAGGAAAGATGCAGACTTGTAATGCCATCTCCAAAAATCTTGAAGAAGACTATACAGCCACCAATGCATTAACAAAGTTAGAAGAGGAAGCCTTGGCCATGATCACTCACCAAGATGAACCAGGCCCGACCGACACTAGATCAAGCAAGACTTATCTTAAAGACTACTCGAAGATGGGATCCAGCAAAGCTGTGGAAGCACAAGGGGAACCCGCAAGATAAAAGGAGCTTCTCTTCCAAAAGAATGCAAGGAAAGATGATGAGGCAATGGGTGCACTATTCCAATTCAACACAATAGTCCAGTTAGCAAATATCCCTACTCGTGTTACACTTTATGAGTCGTTGCGGTTATCCAAGTTGGTCCAAGAAGTGTTAAGGGAAGCATTGGCAGACACTGAATCTTTCTTGACACAGATTGCTGAACCATTAGACGATATGAGGGATTCTTTCCCTCACTGCCACCAAGTGACGAGGCAAAATCCGTGTATTGCCTTTTCATCAGAAGATATGCGAGTGAAGAACATAAAGCACAATAGGCTCTTGTATTCTATTGGATATGTCATATCTACCCAGGTGAAATGCATTAAAATTGATCCTAGGTTGGCATTAAGCATCATTCCGTGAAGATTGATGCAACTATTAGGGATCTCGCTATATCGGCTAACACCTACCAACACTACGATATTCGGCTTTAATGCCGATGATAGCAGCCCTTCGGGCAAGATTAGACTCCGGTGCTAGATTGGAGACTTCACAAAAAGAGGTCATGTGTTATGTTATCGATGCAGACACATCATATAATATCCTTTTAGGGCGGTGCTGAATCCATGCCAACATGATAGTCCCATCAACCTTCCACAGTGCATGAAATACTGAGATGAACAAGGAGAAGTCTGAACATTGATTGCAGACAACCAACCCATTAAAGGAGTAGAAAATTATTTTACGGATGCCTTGCTATATGAGGATGCCTTCGAAGCTCTCAATAAATCAGCGGAAGAATGCTTCGACAGTGGCAACGAAGCTGTTTCCGAGGCTGAATCTTTAGGCGAAGAGGATGAAGATTATGAGATAATAAATCCTTTCATAGACTTTAATAAAATCAATGTAATCGATGCTTCCAGTGATGCAGACGAGTGGGTTATTAATAAAAATATAAAGATCGCTTACATGCCTATTGTTGCTTATGATTCTGTGCCCTCTTGTATCAGCACAGAGGCAGATGGCTTGTCCAAATTTAAAATTCTCATGGCATTCCACCTCCTGACATGATCATCCTTCTCTCTCGGTCCGAAATAATTAGCTACGAAAGTGATGTTTTTGAAGTACCAACCTGACTGCCAAATCAAAAGTTGATAGTACTTGGGAAAGTGATGGTGTAGTCAGACCGAGACCGAAGTGGTGAGAGAGAGGATCAGACTTCATCTCAATTCTATCATTATGAACAAAAATCTCAACAAATGATGAAAAACATAATTAGGCTCGAAAATAAGGGCTAAACTTCAGTTAGGGATAACGAAAAAATCCTGCCCTCTTTCAAGCCAAAAGGAAAAGGTCTTGACTATTATCACAAAACTTGAAGGGGTTAGGATATGTGTCGACTCTTTCTATATCACAAGACGAGCCCGAAAAGATGATTCATGATTAGTATTTTATTTTGTATTTTTTTCTCCCATATTTTATCTATTTTTGTATATAAATAATTGATACTCAGTTATATTTAGTGTGTTTTTATAGGTAACAAAAAATTCATAAGGAAGAGAAGAAGAAGATGCAAATTTGTCAAGAATATAGTATAGAAAGTCAATTTTGGCGAAGACAGAAACTCAAGTGCAGTAGTATTAATTTCAAGAGCATTTTTGGCTAAGATAAATTTTAAACTGGAAAAATTCATGTAGGAAAAATTTGTAGAGCTCGGAATTATCTTCGAAACAAATCCAAGAAAAGATCAATAAAAGTTTGGATACAAAAGTTATAACTATTTTACTGAAGCACTGCAAAGTAAAAAATTCGATCCAGCGGACTATGGGTCTGCTGAACCTAATTTCGGGTTTTGGAGCTAAAAATTAGTATTTTATGTCATCAAATCTCAACCATTAGTTTCTAATACCTATGGATTAGATTAAAATTATATATCTTGAGATTAGTTTGTGTTGGATGAGGATTACATCTTTTATATTGAGTTTGAGTAGGAGTAGAATTGTGTTTGGGTTATAAATACCCCACGAATTCTTGTAAATTGAGAGGGCATTTTAAATGTAATTTTATACTCTTTTAATTAGTAAAGATTATAGTTTTGCTGAAGGGGTGATGGTCGTAATACCGTGCTCTAGAGGTGCGCTATTGTTTTCAAGTTCTTTCTAATAAGTAGAAATATTTTATTTGCTTCTTAAATAGATTTAATTGCTTTCTAGTATAGATTTATTTACTTTATAGTATAAATTTATCTTGCTTTCTAGGAAAATAGAATTTTTCATGCCTTTCATAAATAAATATGGGTTTTTAATAATTAGTAGTATGAGTAACTAATTTGTTTTAGTTTGAGGATGTAGATAAAATTAGTTTAATAGATCTAACATGAATTTATCTCATATTCTTCTTATAAAGAAATAAAGTCATGATTTTTCTATAAATAAATAAAAGATAGATTTCGTAAATCATAATTCTTTGATATATTATGCTTAATTCATATTTTGATAATTTATACTTAGATGAGATTTGGAATTCATATTTTTTGTTTTTATTTATAGAATTATTAATAAGATTTTCCTATAAATAAATTGAAGAGAATAAACTTGTAAATCTAATTTCGTTGATAGGTTATACTTAAGTTTGGTCTTTTGATAGTCTATGCTTAGATTATGATATGAAGTTTATTTCTCTGCTTTTGTTTATAATATTATCTACTAGATATAATTTATTTTTAAGAAAGATATTATTTTTGATGATCTATACTTTCACATAACTTAATAGGTCATACTTAGGGGCACTTAATTAAAATCAAATTAAAAGATCACCTTTCTAAAGTGTTACTTGATCATGCATAATTAAAAAGTTAGGAAGAAAAAGATAATTTATTGTTAGGTTATTATTCTAATGGATTTGAATTCCTAGGCTAAACTTTAGGACATAAAACTAATCCTCTCAATTTAGATCTCACAGTTAATTTGATAGAATTAAAGAATTTGTAAGAATGCAAAACACCTTACATCCTCATGGGAACGATCTGTTAAGCGTTACAACTGACATTGTACGCTTACAGTAGATTTTTCACATCAAGTTTTTGGTGTCGTTGCTTGGGATCGACGATATTTTCTTGCTTTTTCTAATGTTTGACGGGTTAATAGTGTGTGTTGAGTGTGCAGAGACCTATAAATTCAAATACATGAAGCAAAAAGGAACGAGAGAAGAATCAAAAGTACACCAAAAAAAACAAGGAGCTAAACTCCTTTGTTTCGCCGCAAAATAGTGGCATTTGCCACCATTTAGCGACATATGTTGTGAGTTTCTCCCACTTTTTACTCTCATGTTCTGTATTTAAGTCTCTGGTTCAATAAAAAAATATAAGAAAAAATAAACAAAATTAGAAACTGTAGGACTTCACATTTTTTTCTTTGATCATATTTCTACCACTGTTTCATCTCACCACACCCTAATTCTTGCATTAGTTTAAAAAACTCATATATACACTCATCTCTATTGGTATATGCTAACGTGGGCCCGTAATTAATTTGGTCGATTTATGAGATTATATTCTATCATGAGCAAGGCGATAACGAGCTCGCCTATTAAGGTAAGCATAGTTCACAACATATATACTGAATTTATCTCATGTGCTTATGTTGAACCAACATTTGAGCAAATTTTCAAAGAGAAAATCATGTTATTAGATGAGTGGGCCCACACAGACTTTATGTATGATGGCATGTTTGCGTGTGAGCCACTTAACAATGAACAAAGTTTTGAGAATTTATTTATAGAGGAGCTCGAGTTGCTTCTTGAGTTAGAAGAGCCATTACATTTTATAGTTCGTGATTCACTTGATCATGGTGCACACTTCACATCTCATGATAATCCCACATGCCTATTTAATATTTGTAATTATTGTGATATGTGCATTGAAGATTTATTTAGTCTAACTAAAATTTACATGTGGGAAAAGAGAAAGCGGAAATGCCATAAGAGGCAGAAAAGAATTTTTATGACCAGTAGGAGATTGATGAGACCCCTTAATGAATCCACTTCACGTTTGAAACACACACACTATAAAGTAGGAAGCGATCGAGAGATCGTAACTACTTTCCATACGTTGATAGGGTGACGATATTGAGATCGTGATTTTTTATGACTCTTATCATTTGTATAATATTTGTATAATAGTTTTCATATTTATTTTATCACCCTTGGTTCGTGTATTAGGGTATACACAAGTTTAGGTGTGAGGGAGTGGGTTAGGAACTTTTATATGTTATTTTAGGATTTTTATTTTATTTTTAGATTTTTTTTTGGTTTTTTTATTTTACACTTTGGGTAGTTTTTAGGGTAATTGTTTTTGGAAATAAAGAATCTAAAAAAATAAAAAATTTGAAAAGTAAAATAAAAATTTTAAAAAATATTAAAAAAGTAAAAAAATGCAATTTTTTTTCAATAATTCAACATAATTACAAATAAAAGAATAAGTTTAGATTTGAAGTTTGATAGAAAAGTACATTTGGATATACACTAAGAATTTTATGAAAAATATTAAAATATGAAAAATAAATACCGCTAATAGTAATTTTGAGTTAAGTATACATCTATTTTTCACTTCACAATAGTTTATTACATTATGGACGAAGATGATAACGATTGAGTAGTCTTCTCTCTTTAAACAAGAAAAATAAAAAATAAAAAAAGGGATGAGACCTGGTATTTAAGACAATAATCCTAAAAAAAAAAGAAAAGAAAGTGGGTGAGCCTAGTATTTAAGGCAACAATCCTTTAGAAATGAAAAAAAAAGAAAATAAGACTATGATCCGAGTAATCGGGTACTTTGCGTCTAAGCAAGTATGAATATTCTCATTAAATGCAAAATATTCGCAAAAAAAAAGAGTATGATCCGAGTAATCGGGTACTTTACGCCTTAACAAGTATGAATATTTACATTAAAGGTGAAATAATCACATAAAAGAGTGCTTTTTAGTTGTAATTTTAGATGTACTTTCAATTAATAAATATTAGAGTTTTGCTGAAGGGGTGACGACCACCATACCAAGCTCCAAAGGTAATTTCATTGCTCTTCATTATTTTTTAGATAGATTTAATCGCTTTCTAGTGTAGATCGTTAATTGCTTTCTAGGAAAAATAGGATTTTTTATCGCTTTCATAAATAAAAATAGGATCTTTTTAAGTAGGAGTATGAGTAGCTAATTAGCTTAGTCTTAAGATGTAGATGAAAATCGGAATCAACTTTATATTGTTTTGTTTGTGTTCTTTCTAAAATAAAAATATAAAAGATAAGATTTTTCAATATAAAAATAAAAATACAAGAATTCGTAGATTAGAACTTTGATAGATTATGCTTAATTTTAGTATTTTGATAGCCTATGCTTAGTTAGGGTTTGGAGTTGTTGGTTTTTATTTATTTTGTTGAATTAATCTAATGATTTAGTTTATTTCTATTCAAAAGTAATTTCTTTAATGGATCATACTTGCACGACACTTGATAGTTCATACATAGGATGCTTTAAGTAGGAATTAAACTAAAATATCAAATTTTTATGGAAGAAAGAAGATAAAATAGATAATATTTGGTTGTGAACTAGTAGATTCTATATTCTAGGCTAATTAGAATAATTTGAATTCAATTTAGAATCTTTTGTTAGTCCGTTAGAATAATATGATTAGTAAGAATGCAAAACATCTTAAATCTTTGTGGGGACGACCTGTAAAACGCTACAACCGACACTGTACGATTGTAGTAGATTTATCACATCAAGTTTTTGGTGTCGTTGCTGTGGATCAAACCCGGGTCACCCGAGTGACAGGCTGGAATACTCACCACTATACTACAACGACGAATCACCACTATATTTACAAAAAAAAGAAAAAAATTGTTTAGAAAGAAGAGATAAGTCATGAGTTAGAGTTTGAGTTTAAAACCAAAGTAGACTATCACATGTGTACATAGATGTATAGGAGTCAATGAATTATCTGTTAGTGGGCATTGAAAAAAAGGATTTAAATTTTTGATTAAAATTATAACTGTATTTGATATGACGCTTAACTTGAAAATTGATAATCTAAATGCATTCATGAGTTTGTATATTAGTGAGATTAATTGAAGAAAATATCACAAAAAGGACTTTTCATTCTTTTTATAAAAGTTTTATTTTTCTTGATTTTCGTTTATCCTTATTTTTCTTTTCTTTATTCCTTAATCTATTTTATTCACGAATTTTGTGGGTATATTCACTACAAACCTTCTGAGATACAACTCGTCTACTAAGGTAACCTAGAGGTTTAAAGACTTGTTGCACATACTAAGTGTAATTGCGATTCCTGCAAAAGTGAGTTAGAATTTTTCTTTTTCTTTTCAAGTCTAGGTTTTGCTCGAAGACTAGCAAAAGATAGGTGTGGGGGTGTGATTAGTATCATATTTTATATTTTTTTTCCATATTTTTATCTATTTTTATATATAAATAATTGCTTCTCGGGTATGTTTAGTGTGGTTTTATAGGTAACAAAGGATTCGCAAGGAAGAGAAGAATAAGATGCAAATTTAATAAGAATATGAGCATAGAAAGCCAATTTTGGTGAATACAGAAACTCAAGTGCAGCAACAACAATTTCAAGAGTATTTCCGGCCAAGATAAATCTTGAATTGGAAAAATTCATGTAGTAAAAATTTATAGAGCTCGAAATTATATTCGAAACGAGTCTAAGAACAGATCAATCTGAATTTAGATGCAAAGTTATGGTCATTTTACTAAAGCGCTACACAGTGAAAAATCCGATCTAGTGGGCTACGGGTTTGCTGAACTTAATTTCGGATTTTGGACCTATGGATTGGATTAAAATTATATATCTTGAGATTAATTTGTATTGGATGAGGATAACATATTTTGTACCGAGTTCGAGTAGGAGTAGGATTGTTTTTGGGTTATAAATACCCTACGAATCCTTGTAAATTGAAAGAGCTTTTTATATGTAATTTTGTACTCTTTTTAATTAGTAAAGATTAAGATTTTGCCGAAGGGGTGACGACCGCAATACCATACTCCAGAGGTGCGCCATTGTTTTCAAGTTTTTTTTTCTAGTAAGTATAAATATTTTATTTTCTTTTTAGATAGATTTAATTACTTTCTAGTATAGATTCATCTTGCTTTCTAGGAAAATAGAATTTTTCATGGCTTTCATAAATAAATATAGGTTTTTTAATAATTAGTAGTATGAGTAACTAATTTGTTTTAACCCTAGGATGTAGATGAAATTAGTTTAATAGATCTAACATGGATTTATCTCATCTTCTTCTTAAAAAGAAATAAAGTTATGATTTCTCTGTAAATAAATAAAAGATAGATTTCGTAAATCATAATTTTTTAATAGATTATGCTTAATTCATATTTTGATAATCTATACTTAGATGATTTTTGGAATTCAATTCTTTATTGTTATTAATAGAATTATTAACAAGATTTTCCTATAAATAAATTAAAGAGAATAAACTTGTCAATCTAATTTCTTTGATAGGTTATACTTAAGTTTGGTATTTTGATAGCCTATGTTTAGATTATGGTTTGAAGTTTATTTCTTTACTTTTGTTTATAATATTATCTACTAGATAAAATTTGTTTTTAAGAAAGAAGTTATCTTTGATAATTTATACTTGGACATCACTTGATAAGTCATACTTAGGGTCACTTAATTAAAATTAAATTAAAAAAATTACCTTTTTAATGTGTTACTTGATCATGCATAATTAAAAAGTTAGGAAGAAAAAAATAATTCATTGTTAGGATATTATTCTAATGGATTCAAATTCCTTGGCTAAACTTTAGGATTTAAAACTAATCCTCTCAATTTATAATCTCATAGTTAATTTGATAGAATTAAAAAATTAGTAAGAACGCAAAACACCTTAGATTTTTATGGGAACGACCTGTTAAGTGCTATAAATAATACTGTACACTTGCAGTAGATTTTTCATATCAATTCAAACTGATGATAGTAGCAATGTTCTAAACCAGGATTCTGGAGGAAGCATCGGTGCAATATTCCAAGCTCTGGTAGCAAATACAGTTTCATCTGTACATGAAGACAATGAGGAGCCAATTGACCTTCAGGATGAATCCTAGGCTAGACACATGGATACCCTCTGGGATGTCCATTTTGAACAATGAGACCCGTCCACAGAAGACAAAGTAACTCAAATCAATAGGACTAGGGAAGATCTAAAGCCTATTTTCATAAGCGAAACCTTGACTCCCATAGAAAAAGAAGAGCTCATAGCTCTCATCAGGGAGCATATGGATGTATTCGCATGGAGCTACGGAGATATGCCGGGGTTATATCCCCAGGTTGCAATGCACCGCTTAAATATCAAAAGGGATGCAAAACCTATGAAGCAGCAGCAAAGGCGTTTCAGACCGAAGTTAATAGAATCCAAAGAAGCCGAAGTAAACAAGCTGATAGACTCAGGGTTTGTTCGAGAAGAGAAACATCTTGATTGGGTAGTAAATGTCATCCCTATATGCAATAAGAGTGGCAAGATCTGGATATGCATTGACTTCCGAGATTTAAATGTCGCATGTCCTTTGGACGAATTTCCCTTGCCGATTACTAATGTCATGATTGATAATATATGTGGATATGAGAGGATGTCCTTTATGGACGGCTTCTTAAGTTATAATCAAATCAAGATGCACAAGTTAATGAAAGACATACTGCTTTCAGAACACAACTGGGGATATACTATTACATAGTAATATCCTTTGGGCTTAAAAATACTGGAGTCACCTATCAGCGCGCCATGAGCATCATATTCAAGGAACATCTATGTAAGATTGTAGAGTATTATGTAGATGACCTCGCTATTAAAAGCAGGAATAAAAAAGATCATTTTCAAGATTTGAGGACAGTCTTCAATCTCATGAGAAAGAATCACTTGAAAACGAACCCTACCAAATCCGTTTATACATGGGGGTTTGCTAAAAATCACATGACAAAATTATCAAAAAACCCATGGCCACCAAGGCGAATGGGAGAGAAATCAAATCCTTGACAACCTATCATGCTAGGGGATAAAGCATGAACCACCCAATGATGTTCAAGCAACAGGAAGAGAGATCGGAATCCTTGCCAACCCTACCATACAGGGGTTAGAAGTATGAGATCAATTGCTCGAAGCCTCAAAAGGTGAAGAAAAGAGGAAACATTTGGTCTATAAGCCCAAATAAAATTCTCGACAACTCACCATACTAAAGGGAATAGTATGACTAGCCAAATACAAACGACGATTGGTAAAGGCACGCCAAATTCGTTTATAGGTGGGGATTTTCTAAAAACCCATAACAAATTTGTTGCAACAAACCCATGTCCACCAAGGTGAAGGGGAGAGGAAATCAAATTCTTGACGACCTATCATGCTAGGAGATAAAGCATGAAACACCCAATGCTGTTAAAGCAACGAGAAAAGGTGATCGAAATCCTCGCCAACCCTACCATACCGGGGGTAAAAGTATGAGATCAACTGCCTGTAGTCTCAAAAGGTGAAGGAAAGAGGAAATGTTTGGCTGGTAAGCCTAAACAAAATTCTCGATAACTCACCATGCAGAGCGGAATAACATGGCTAGCCCAATGCAAACGGCCATTGGTAAAGGCGCTCCAAATCCATTGATAGCTGGAGGTTTACTAAAAATTTTATAAAGCTGTCACATTAAGCTCTTACCTCTGATGGTGAGATTTGAACCATCTCACCCATATTACTTAAATACGATCAAACCTTTTACGTTAAGCTCTTACCTCTGACACAATACGATCAAACCTACCACGTTAAGCTCTTACCTCTGACTATGAGGTTTGAACCATCTCACCCATATCACTTCAATATGATTAGGCCTGTCATGTTAAGCTCTTACCTCTGATAATAAGATTTGAATCATCTCACACACTACAACAAATAATTTTCTTCGTGATCCTAACCCGATCACTGCCTCTGTCTATCACCTAAAAGAGTCACCCAATGATCTTGACCCAATAATATTGACATGTGCAATTAAGTGCTTCTGCTAAACCTAGTGGCATGTGAAATTAGACATCTCTACCAAACCTGATGATCCTTACTCGATCATTTTGGCGTGTGCAATTAAACACCTTCGCCAAAGCCCATGTCATGTACAATTAGGTGTCTCTACCAAACCTGATGATTTTGACCCCGTCATCTTGGCGTGTGCAATTAAATGCCTCTATCAAATCCCATAGCATGCGCAATTAGGTGCCTCTGCTAAATCCTATGATTCTGGCCCGATCATCTTGACGTATGCAATTAAGCATCTCTGCCAAACCCCATGGCATGTGTAATTAGGCGCCTCTACCAAACCCGATGATCTTGATCCAATTATCTTGGCATGTCCAATTAAGCGTCTCCGCCAAACCTTATGATATATGCAATTAGGTGTCTCTGCGAGACCCGATGATCCTGACCCGATTATCTTAGCGTGTGCAATTAAGCACCTCCGCCAAGCCCCATGGCATGTGCAATTAGGCACCTCTGCCAAACTCCTTGGCATGTGCAATTAGGCGCCTCTACCAAACCCAATGATCTTGACCTGATCATCTTGGCGTGTACAATTAAGCGCCTCTGTCAAGCCCCATGGCATGTGCAATTAGGCGTCTTTGCCAAACCTTATGACACTTACCTGATCATCTTGCCATTTGCAATTAAGCGCCTCTGCCACGCCCCATGGCATGTGCAATTAGACGTCTCTGCCAAACCCTATGACATGTGTAATTAAACGCCTCCATCAAATCCCATGGTATGTGCAATTAGGCGCCTTTGCCAAACCCAATGATCCTCATTGGATCATTTGGGCATGTGCAATTAAGCGCCTCCACCAAACCCATGGCATGTGCAATTAGGCGCCTATGTCAAATCCTATGTCCTAACCCGATCATCTTGGCGTGTGAAATTAAGTGCCTCCACCAAATCCCATGACATGTGCAATTAGACATCTTTGTCAAACCTATGATCTTGACCCTATCATATTGACATGTGCAATTAAGTGCCTCTGCCAAACCCCATGGCATGTGCAATTAAGCGCATCTGCCAAACCCTATGATCTAGACCCGATCATTTTGGCATGTGTAATTAAGCATCTCAACTAAATCCCATGGCATGTACAATTATGTGCCTCTGCCAAACCTTGTGATTCTTATCAAGTCATCTTGGCATGTGCAATTAAGCGCCTCTGCCTAACCCCATAACATGTGCAATTAGGCGCCTCTACCTAACCTTATGACCCTTATCTAGTCATCTTGGCATGTGCAATTAGCACCTCCGCCAAATCCCATGGTATGTACAATTAGGTGCCTTTGCCAAACCCTATGACCCTTACCCGATTATCTTGGCTTGTGCAATTAGGCACCTTTGCCAAATCCCATGACATGTGCAATTAGGCACCTATGCTAAGTCTCCTGATCCTAACACAATCAAGAGTTCATGTTCGGGCTGCGAGGACATACCCGAGCTGCCCGGGTGAACCACTCCTTATTTAAAATCAATCATCCCCAAAAAACCATTGTCGTATATCACTCACACCTTCGACATTGTGTCCAAAACTATTAAGTCATTGGGCCTTATGCTCATTCCATCACCATCATCAAACATTCCACAAATGTTATAAAAGTAAGCAATATAAAACTTAAAGGGTTCTTTATTAATGTTTGCAGGAATGAAGATAATGAACAAAAAAATGAGGGGTTAAAAAAAGTTAAGCTTCTTCATTTATTACTAAAAGGGATAAAGAAAAGGAAAAAGGTACAAGGGGATCAAAATTCTCCTAGAAACCTCAGCTTGCTCTCGGTTTAGTCAACGACTTGCCATCGAGTCTCCTCCACAGAATGTAGAGCCTGACGACGTAGGTCATCTTCGTTAACAGAAAGTTGCTCGGAAAGTTGGAGCTGAGACTCTTCAATCACCCGAGTCCTTACCATTCTTTCTTGCTCAAGTTACTTCTGTTGTAAGACCAAATCCTCTTTTCTCCTGGAGGACTCTTCTAATTTGGCCTGGCTTGCCTCCAAAATGGCCTAAGCCTTGGTAATGGTTTTATAGGCCCGAGAGATCGCCATCTGGGTAGCCTCTATCTCGAAGTCCGTCTTCTCCAAATCTACCAAAATTGCTTCTTGGCTAGCTCCAAGGTCAGCTAACTCATGAGACCAGGCCTCTTCTTAGTATCTCAGTTCTTTTTGGCGAGCCATTAGGTCCACTAGCAGCCGTGCTACTTCGATTTTTGCTATTGCCACCACATCTGCCTGGTGAAGAGTGCTCAACATCTGAACTTGCTCTTCCAGGGGTTCTAGACGAGCCTAATAAGGCTCTGCTCTGCTTAGAACCTCCAATCCTTTCAATATTGTCTAGATAGCTAGCCAACATTGGATGCTCAAGTTCGAGGAAATCAAGCCCACTTAGAATCATGTTGATGCATCTCCTTAGCAGTTGCATGAAGTCACTAGCACTGAAGTTGAAGAATTTTTTGAGTGGGTTTTCTATGGTGAGATTGAGAGCAGGTAATGCCAAGTGTGGAACCGCAGGTGGAGGTGAAGCTTCTATTAGAACAGATGATATGGAGGCTCACCCTTGTACAATATTCATGATATGAGGAGCTAATAGTTGTAACAAGGAACTAGCGGAACTGAAAATTCGAGTAGAGGTGCCACCTTCACCAGTCATTGGGGCGACATGACTTACGGGGGTAGACTCCGAAGAGGGACCATCACCTAAACCATCCCCGACACCAAACGCTGCCTCAAATGAAAACATCAATGAGTCTTCTTCGCCAACTGGTAGAGTGGCCAGTGTTGAAGGAAAAACAACTGCAGGAATCTCGGCCACGACTATAGAAGAGGTCACCATAGGAGGTTGAGAAGTCATGGATGCTCCAATAACGACAAGGAAGTTGTCTATAGAGCAAGAGGTAGGCGGGGTAGGAGACAACAAAGAGACCCTAGACTCTAGAGAAATTGACACTTCCGGTGCTGTGGATGCAGGGAGTTGTGAGCTGTCATCACTCCCTAGCTTGTCCGGCCTAAGATGAGCAAGTTTGTTAGAACCAAGTTGGGGCATGAATTAATTCGCTTCGTATTCATCTGCGGAACTTTCCAATTCATCCATCGACCCACTGACACAGGAATAGTCAACTCGCTCTTCCGACTCTGTCCTTGTCGAAGAGTGAATGGGTGAGTGAGGTCGATTATCTAGCACCCAGAAGGCAGAAGAGATGCTAAGTCCTATGGGCGTAAAATAAAAAAAAAAGAGAAATAGGCTAAATCTTACTAGTAGAAACTAGCCCGGTAGTTGGGCTAGAAGGAGGAACGACCGAAATATCGAGCAGAGGCCCGTTCCACTAGTTAGAGGCAAATCTTCAGTGCGGTATGGAGAATTGAGGGTAGGAGCGTTTGCAAAACCTGTGGCACCTAAAGGAGGTGCATGAGTATCCCCTTGAGCTGGCAACATTTGGAGTGTTGAAGCCAAGAGATCAGCTGCAAATTGGACTCCTCTTCTTTAGGGATTATCATGGTCGGAAGGGTGTGCCGTACTGTCTTCTTTATCCAACGGGTTGGTTCACCTCTGCTTGTCCGATGACATTTAGGCGAAGGACTCTAAATATTTTCGTCTTCACCACCAACAACCTTGGGGGCTTCTCCAACCCCAGCAACACCATCACCGGTGTTTTCATCTTTCGATCTGCCCTCACCGTCAGATGACTCAACCTCTAGGTCTAAGTATTTGCCAATCCCTCTGACGTAGACTCCCTTGGCTCTTTTACGATGGGAGTAAAACGCTTCTATCTTCTTGCAACAGCTATGATTGATCAAGAAGTTGTGGATTTCAGAATTGGCTGTACAGTACCATATGTAAAAGCTAAGTATCGTGTTCAAAACAGGAGACTCTAGGGCAGACTGAATTCATCACTAGTACCCCCAGCTACAAATTGAAACCAATCTCATGTACCATCGAATAAATTCTCCTGATACACCAAATATTTGTTTGGATTACCCACATATAATTGGGTTTAACTGAATTAACGAGCAAAGCGACTGGGGGTGTAAGGTTCAATATAGCACATGTTATCCTACCTGTAGACCAAATGACTGGGATGTATGCTCAACAGCCACAAGAAGATCCCCAAAGAAAGAGTGGAGAAATTATCCGGCCCCAGAGTGTCTTTAAATCTCAAACCAAATCCACCATCTAGAAAGTCAAAAAAGCATCGATTAATTTCATAGTTCTGGTGATGCTGGAGAGCTTTGTGGATAACCAACATATAGTGACCCCCTCTACGAGGACTGCTTACATTTCTCCATGAAAAAAAGATTGTCTAAAGGACAGTAGTTGGTAGCTGTCATTAGAGAAGGACTGTGTATCATAAGCCACGTCATCAAGTAAATATAAGACATCTCCAGTCGAAGATTTGGCATCTTTATCTTGATGGGCCCCTTGGCCACCTTCTCCTTAGCTTTATCTTTCAGAAGAAAACCGTCAGAAAGTGCCCGTAATCCACTCTGAAGGTTCAGACCATGGCCGAAAGAAGTCCAAATGGTGGCCCATACACCAGAAGGACTTCTGGATAGACCATGTTAATAGCAATAGCATCTTTACAAAGTGATAGGACGATGCATCACTTCAGCCACAATATGAGGACCCGACAATCAGACCTCTGCTTGATATAGGAAACCTAGCCTGGTAATGGAAGCTTCTGAATACCAAAATAGGCTCTAACCCCCCCTCATTCGAGTTGGTAGTGTAGGATACATCGTCTGTTTCCATGATGCGCCGCTTGATTTCATCCTCATCAATAGCCTTAGGGCCTGTAATGCTCCCAAGGCTTTCTTTCAAATTTCTGAACAAGTAAGTAGCTCATACGTTGTGGCCGACTCCCTGATTTCTAGTTCTTGATATGTCAGTGCAAATATAAAAGTGACACATTGATGTGATAAACTGCAAGCGCACAGTGTCAGTTGTAGCGCTATACAGATCGTCCCAAAGAGACCTAAGGTGTTTCTGTGTTTCTTACTCTTTCCTTAGTCTAACGGACTAACTATGAGTTTCTATTTTGAGAGAAGATTAGTTTTAAGTTCTAGAGGTTAGCCTAGGATCTCGAATCTATTAGAATAATAGCCTAATAATGAATTATCTCTTTCTTCCTAACTTTTTAATTATGCACGGTTAAGTAACATATTAAAAAGGTGATCTTTTTAATTTGATTTTAATCAAGTGCCCCTAAGTATGACTTATCAAGTGATGTGCAAGTATAGACCATCAAAGATAACACATTTCTTAAAAACAAATTATATCAAGTAGAAAATCTCATAAACAAAAGAAAAGAAATAAACTTCAAATCCTAATTTAAGCATAGGCTATCAAAAGACCGAACTTAAGTATAACCTATCAAAGAATTTAGATTTACAAGTTTATTCAATTCAATTTATTTATAGGAAAATCTTTATTGATAATTCTAAAAAAAAAATAAAGAATAAGAATTCCAAACTTCATCTAAGTATAGATTATCAAAATATTAATTAAGCATAATCTGTCAAAGAAATATGATTTGTAAACTCTATCTTTTATTTGTTTATAGAAAAATCATAACTTTATTTATTTATAAGAAGAAGATGAGATAAATCCATGTTAGATCTGTTAAACTAACTTCATCAACATCCTAGGGCTAAAGAAAATTAGCTACTCATATTCCTAATAAGCAAAATCTAATTTTTATTCATAAACACAATAAAATCTAACCTAGAAAGCGAATAAATCTATGCTAGAAAGCAATTAACTCTATCTAAAAAGTAAATAAAGAATTAAAATCAATGGCTTATCTCTAGAGCACGGTATTGTGGCCGTCACCCCTTCAGTAAAATCCTAATTTTATTAAATTAAAACGAGTACAAAACTTACAGGATTCTCATAGAATACAAGGATGCGGCCAATATATAGGCTTTGGAAATCAAACCCTAATTATAACAGAACTGAAAAATTAAAAATTTATAATGAAACCACTGACAAAAACTCAACTCATGGGCCCTCAATTGGTCCGCTATTTGGCTGAAATTACCGCCTTTTGGAGGTTAAGTTTTATGAAAATCAGTTGAAATTTCTTCCACATGAGTATCTTGACTTGTACGTTTTATTTCCCTGATTGTAGTTGACTTTGCGTTTCTGGTATATTTTAATCTTGTAGCTTTACTCTCTTTGAACTCTTTTCTGAACTTGATTTCCTAATCTAGTTCTGATTTCATGCCATCTCCTTGTATTAATCGAATTACCTGAAAAAGATACTAAAAATACCCGAACAGCATTATTTATATACAAAAATAGGTAATATGAAGGCTATAAATATACAATATATGACACTCATCACACCCCCACACCTATCTTTTGCTAGTCCTCGAGCAAAACCTAAATCTAAAAATAAAAAGAAAAATCCTAACTCACTTTCGCAGGAATCGCGATTGTACTTAGCATGTGCAACAAGCCTTTAAACCCCTAGGTTACCCTAGTGGACGAGTGTTGTCTCGTGATGGTTTGCAGTGAATATATCTACAAAATTCATGAAGAAAATAGGTTAAGGAATAAAGAAAAGAAAAATAAGGATAACCAAAAATCAAGAAAAATAAAAATTTTATGCAAAAGAAAGAAAAATATTTTTTATAATATTTTCATCAATTAATCTCACTAATATACAAACTCAAGAATTCATTTAGATTATCAATTTTTAAATTGAGCGTCATATCAGATACACTTATCTTTTTAATCAAAAATTTAAATCCTATCTTTCAATACCCACTAACAGATAATTTATTAGCTCTTATACAACTACGTACACGTGTGATAGTCTATTTCGGCCTTGGACTCCAACTCTTACTCATGATTCATCCTCTCTCTCATAACAATTTTTTTCTTTTTTTCTTTTTTTAAGAATATTTCACCTTTCATGCGAATATTCACGCTTGCTTAGGCGCAACATACCCGATTACTCGGTTCATACTCTTTTCTTTTTCTTTTACTTTCTTTTAGAATATTTCACCTTTCATGCGAAAATTTACACTTACTTATGCGCAAAGTACCCAATTACTCAGATCATACTCTTTTTTCACTCCTAAAATATTGCCTTAATACCAGGCACACCCCATTATTTTATCACTTTCGAGGCATTGCCTTAATACCAGACTCACCCCATTATCTATTCTCACTTTCTTTTTCTTTTTTTTTTGTTTAGAGAGAGAAATCTTACTCAATCGTTATTATCTTTGTCCTTAACCTAATAAACTATTGTGAAGTAAAAAATAGATGTATACTTGCCTCAAAACTACTGTTAGCGATATTTATTTTTCGGATTTGATCTCTTCATAAAATTCAAAGTGTATCATCCAATCTACTCTCCTATCCAATTTCAAATCTAAATTTATTTCTTTATCTGTAATTAGGTTGATCTATTGATAAAAATACATAAATTATTTTTTTAATTTTTTTCAGTTTTTTTAATTATTTTTTTTAGTTAGTTACCCTAACAACTACCCAAAGTGTAAAATAAATAAACCCAAAAATAAAATAAAAACTCTAAAAAAAACTATAATCTTATAAAAACAAAAAAAAAAATATCCTAACCCACTCCCCCACACCTAAACTCGTGTATGCCCTCATACACAAACCAAGTGTGGTAAAATAAATAAAAGTTAACTATTATACAAATACTATACAAATAATGAGAGTCATAAAAGTTACGATCTCAATATCATCACCCTATTAACGCATGGAAAGCAGTTACGACCTCTCGATCGCTTCCCACTTTCATAGTGTGTGCGTTTTAAACGTGAAGTGGGTGCATTATTATATCTCATCAACCTCCTACAAGTCACGAAATTATCTGTCTGCTTCTTATGCCGTCCTCACTTTTTCTTTGTCCACATATAAGCGTTAATAATTGGGTTAAAAAATTGTTAATTATAAACCTGCCAATCATCATTAGTAACAAGCATACATGTAGAAATATCATGAGGTGAGAAGAGTTTTATATGATCAAGTGAACATGGTGGTGGCTCTGCTAACTCATGAAGTAATGCGAGCTCCTCTGCAAACAAATCTTCAAAAGTTTGCTCATAAATCAATATCACACTTGCACAAGTATCATCAAATATAAAATCAGTATGTGCTAATTCTTCTAGTAATATGAGCTCATCTTTGAATATTTGCTCAAATGAGGGTTCATCATCAGTACAAGAGGTCGAATGAGAGTGCAAATTATGAATCATGTTGACCTCAATGAGGGAGCTCGTTGCATGCTCATCCATATTAAATATGTTCAATGCCAAAGTCATATTCCCAAACGATAACTTCATGAGGCCACTCCTACAATCAATTAATGCATTTGATGTTGCAAGGTATGGTCTACCCAAAAGATAACGGGAATTTGATCCTGTGGATTGAAAATCGACTCAGTTTCTAAGACAATGAAGTCTACAGAAAAGATAAACTCACCAACCTTAATTAGCACATCTTCGACCATACCAAGTGGTCTCTTGATCGAACGATCAGCTAGCTGCAATGTGACCTTGATAGATTGAAGTTTTCCTAACCCCAGTTGCTGATAAACAGTGTAAGAAAGCAAATTGACACTGGCCCCCTAAATCAAGCAACGTCCTATTAAATGTAGTGTTCCCAATGGTGCATGAGATTGTAGGGGAACCTGGATCTTTGTACTTGATAGACAAGGAGTTAGAGAGAATTTGCGATATATTTGCAGCAAGAAAAACTTTCTCAGGAACGTTTCTTACTCGTTACTTAGTACACAAATCCTTGAGGAACTTAGCATAAGTAGGAACCTGTTGTATAATATTAAAGAGTGGAATATTAACCTTCACTTACTGAAATGTCTCAAGAATCTTTTCTACTTGCGGTGAAGGCTTCCTAAGCTGATTGGGATATGGTGCTTTCGGCTTAGGAACATGTTCTTCCAAATGATCATGTGACGATAATGGAGGTGATGGAGATGGTCGTGGAGAAAGGAGTGGAAGAGATGATGTAGCCTGCGAGATAGTAGGAGTGGGATTAGGGGGTTTGGCTATATTATTGTCCACTTGCTTGCCAGATCTAAGCGTGTGAATGGCATTGCATTGGTGGACTTGCGACTGATTAGAGTTTGAGGAACTGGTATTAGGGTTCGTTATGCGTTGACTTGAAAAGGTACCCTGGCCACATTCACTCATCAGACTCGCTAATTGTCTAACCTGCTGCTCTATATTGTTTATAGATTGAGAGTTCACGAGCAGTTGCTGATCTGTACTTTGAATAAAGTCAGTTGACACTTTCATAAGATTTTGCATGTGTGTGTCAAGGTTGGAATGAGACTTGAGAAGATTTTCAACGTGCTTCTCAAGTGAATGAAGTCGTTTTTCTTGTTCATTATTAGACCCCTGTTGTGGATGTGAGTGGTTTTGTGCAGGTGGTCTATTCTGGTTGTTCTTATAATTTGAAGTGTTTGGGTGTTGATAAGCACCCATATTTGGTCTTAGAAACTGACCATTAGCTGGAGATTGCAAGTTAGGGTTGGGGGACCTCCTGATATTGCCCTTGACCCCATGATAGATTTGGATGATTCCTCCAGCTAGGATTGTATATAGGAGCGTAAGAATTATTCATGGGTTGTTGATATAAGGCGTTAGCCTACTCAAGTATGGGACCCATGGGATTCATTAATAATGGACACTCCTCCATAACATGATTCGGAGTTCCGCAGTTAAAGCTTGTGGGAACTTGAATTTGATTTACTTGACCTATCTATGGGGCACGAGTAGTCTCCAATGCCTCAATTCTCCTCATAAGAACTGCAATTTTAGCTTCGGCAGCTATAGAGCTGTCGACGCTATGGATCCCACTCTTATACGCAGAAGTTGATGCACTGGGCTTCTCAGCGGGACTCTCCCACTGCATAGTCTTCCACGATAGTTTCTCAAGAAAATCCCATGCTTCATCCTCGTTTTTCCTCATAAACTCCCCCTGACACATGGACTCAAGAAGAATTTTGGATGTGTAATCGAGTCTTTCGTACACGATTTGATACAACCGCCACTTTTCTATCACATGGTGGGGGCACTGAGCTAATAAGTTCTTGAACCGTTCCAAGTATTTCCAGAAGGGCTTCCGGCACTTGATGGAATTGATTGATTTGATTTCGAATCCTTGTCGTCTTATGCGTGGGATAGTACGTCTTAAGAAATACTGCAATGAATTCATCCCAAGTAGTGATTGAATCAGTAGGCATACTTTACAACCACTTCTTGGCATTATCCTTGAGTGCAAACAGGATGAAGCAGAGCTTAATTGCATCCTCCGATAAGTGTTGCAGTTTTATCATCATGCATACTTCCTGAAATTCACTGATAAAGAGATATGCATCCTCTGAATCAGAACCAGTGAATTTAGGAAGCATACTGATATACTGCGGTTTCAACTCATAGTGATTACCCGCTGCGTGTGAAATATTTATGCATGATTGAAGTGATGTGCGCAACGGGTAACATCGATCCTGAAGGGTCGGGATCGGTTGGTTCATCTTGGCATCCATGAGCAAATCTAATCTCACTAGTCGACCAAATTGATCACGGGTCCAATATGGCATGAACCAGCAACCGTGAGTGTATGCGTGAATTCCCTAAATTAATGCAATAAGTGGAGTGTGGTGGAGATAAAAACGGTGGAATAGATATGATGAAATAAAAATGTGATTCCTACTACTCCTAATTTGTTTTTTTTAATATTTTTTTTACACAACTAGGGAACAAAATTACAGAACTGAAAACAATTTGGGTTCGGGGAGTACCTTAATGCCGCCAATTGGCGGGTTTTACCGCTAAATAGCGGTCAAACCAGAGTGTTTGACCCGCTACTTTTTGTTACACAGTTCTGAGACTTCTCCGATCCTTTTTGTCTTCCTGTATCTGAGATATCTACTCCCTGAATAGTCAATACACTCTGTTAACCCATAAAACGTTAGAAAAAACAAGAAAAACACCGTCGATCCTCGGCAACGACGCCAAAAAAACTTGATGTGATAAACTGCAAGCGCACAATGTCAGTTGTAGCGTTATACAGGTCATCCCACAAGGATCTAAGGTGTTTCTGCGTTCCTTACTCTTTCCTTAGTCTAACGGACTAACTATGAGTTTCTAGATCGAGAGAAAATTAGTTTTAAGTTCTGGAGGTTAGCCTAGGATCTCGAATCCATTAGAATAATAGCCTAACAAAGAATTATGTCTTTCTTCCTAACTTTTTAATTATGCATGGTTAAGTAACATATTAAAAGGGTGATCTTTTTAATTTGATTTTAATCAAGTACCCCTAAGTATGACTTATCAAGTGATGTGCAAGTATAGACCATCAAAGATAACACATTTCTTAAAAATAAATTATATCAAGTAGAAAATCTCATAAATAAAAGAAAAGAAATAAACTTCAAATCCTAATCTAAGCATAGGCTATGAAAAGACCGAACTTGAGTATAACCTTTCAAAAAATTTAGATTTACAAGTTTATTCAATTCAATTTATTTATAGGAAAATCTTTATTGATAATTCTAAAAATAAACAAAGAATAAGAATTCTAAACTTCATCTAAGTATAGATTATCAAAATATTAATTAAGTATAATCTATCAAAAAATTATAATTTGTAAACTCTATCTTTTATTTATTTATAGAAAATCATAACTTTATTTATTTATAAGAAGATGATGAGATAAATCCGTGTTAGATCTATTAAACTAACTTCATCAACATCCTAGGGCTAAAGAAAATTAGCTACTCATATTCCTAATAAGCAAAATTGAATTTTTATTCATAAAGACAATAAAATCTAATTTAGAAAGTGAATAAATCTATACTAGAAAGTAATTAACTCTATCTGAAAAGCAAATAAAGAATTAAAAGTAATGGCTTACTTCTGGAGCACGGTATTGTGGCCGTCATCCCTTCAGCAAAATCCTAATTTTATTAAATTAAAACGAGTACAAAACTTATAGGATTCTCATAGAATACAAGGATACGGTCAATATATAGACTTCGAAAATCAAACCCTAATTCTAGCGGAACTGAAAAACTACAAAATTACAACGAAACCACCAACAAAAACTCAATTCTTGGGCCCACAATTGGCCCACTCATTGGCTGAAATTACCCCCGTTTGGCGGTTAAATTTTGTGAAAATCAGTTGAAATTTCTTTCACATGAGTATCTTGACTTGTACGTTTGATTTCCCTAGCTGTATTTGACTTTGAGTCTCTGCCGTATTTTAACCTTGTAGCTTTACTCTCTTTGAACTCTTTTCTGGACTTGATTTCCTAATCCGGCTCTGATTTCATACCATCTCCTTGTATGAATCGGATTACCTGAAAAAGACACTAAAAATACCTGAGTAGCATTATTTATATACAAAAATAGGTAATATGAAGGATGTAAATATGCAATATATGGCACTCATCACACATCCTCTCCCAATAAGTTTCATAGATGCATTCGTCTTTAGCTCTTAACATATTCAGCTCCTCAGTTATCGGGATGTACTCTTCATAAGGAACTTCACCCATGGACAAGGCTAACACCTCATACGTACCCAATTCACCAACGGGAGTAAAGAATGTGCCAGTTTCGGAGTTATACATCTCCAGTAGGGTAAATAGGTGATATGGGCTTTAGGGGATACCGTATTGAACATTCCAGATCACCCAATATAAGCCTATTTCCTTGAAAACTTGTTCGTGGGACTCAAGCATGTACCCCACTAGTCGAGCCCATCACATTTTGTTTGTGGAGCGAATCCAGCCCGTAGTCTTGAAATTGTTGGAAGGATACTGTTCGCCCTTTGCTACAAACTCGTTGATAAAAGTCTTGGCACAAATGCCAGTTTCTCCTATTGGATGCTCTTTATTCACTCTTATTGGGAGGAGCCCGATGACAAATCTCCCTGGACCATCCTGGTAGGGCATGTGGGCACCAAACTTTCCTATTACTACCCTATCATGTTCTCGGGTGATGTCCCAGTCCATTTGATGAGGGGTTGACAGTTTTTGTAGATATACCAGAGGATAGCTCCGTTCTATGTCAGGCAAAAACATAAGGAGGTCCCCAACTTGGTAAAGCCACCTGCTCTCTTCTTCGAATAGAACTTTATCCAAAACTAACACTTTGTCACCAAAAAGAAAAGCTGGTTTCACTAAGGCTTTCCGATTCATGGCCTCAAAAGGAGCGTCACTCATTATCTCCCTTGCGGTGGCGGGGCTATACCTCATCAACCTTTTGGGCATTCTTTGATACCTAGATGGTACACAAAAATTATTACTTCGTATCGAAACTGAGTTACTCCGTCTGGCCCCCTAACAAATCCAAGATGGTGCTTCTTTGATAAAGGATCCACCGAATAATCCACTACTAAAGAAGAGATCATAATATAAAAAAGAGATGGAGTTGCAAAAAAGACACTAAGTGTCAAAATGCAAAGTTAAAAGATAGCCTCACATTGAACTAAAATGCGAAGCTAAGCGATAGCTAAGCGCAACAACATATAACGCGAGGCTAACGAATAACCTCGCATAAATAGTTGACCAAGCGTCTTTTCTCCAAGTCATTAGAGTGAGTGGAGTACAGTGATAGTTTCGCCGACAAGGATGAGATTTCACTGACCAAGGGTGAGCCAAGTCACTATTACGACATAGACCAAGGGGTAAGAACGAGAAATCTTACCTCCAATAGACGCGGCATAGATTGGGCTACAGCTGCGGTCGCTGCCGCAATTGCTTGCACTGGCGACAAGAGAGCCAGTCGAGATGAGGATTGACCTTGGGGAGAAGTGATCTTCTTGGGTGCCATTTGCTCAAGGAATTTGAAGAAAATCACAGAGGAGTTCTTGAAGAAGGATTTAGGTCTCTGCAGTTCGTAGGAGTCTTGAAAGTATGAAGAAGAAGAAGAAGAGGCTATATTTGAAAGGAAAAACTGCCTCATCGAATTCGGCACGAAGTCCAAAGCGAACGCTAAGTTAGTCATGGTGGTGAAATGAGACGCGAACGAGCTTCGTGTATCACGCAAAGTTATGAAACACGAAGATCGGAAGATCAACTTTGCATACAGAGAATGAATTAACTTCAAATCATATTAGAGAGTGCTCTTGTGAAGCAGTAAAAAACTATGAAGTTGCTAAGTACTAAAATCCAAAGTATTTCAAAATTTACCTTTGAGATCATGGCAATTTTGAAAACTTAGAGGGGGTCCTATTGGAAGAGAAAATTTTGAAGAAAAAGAAAGAATAATAATGGCTTCGCAGCCAGACAAACACGAGGCTAGAGCATAGCCTTGCATTGAGAGCGTAACGTGAAGCTAATTCTTAGCTTCACATTCCAAGGCTGTTAGCCTCGCGTTGACTATGTGAAGATAGATTCTTAGAATCTGTAATCGGTTTTAAATTGAATTTGTATGTCGACTATCAAAATCAAATTAAATCAGGATACAAAAATCTAGAGATCCAAATTTTGATCAAATATTTGATTCGAATTCTTTATGAATATAAAGATCTTTCATCTCTATCTCTATGGAAGCCCTCATAACCAACTAAGGTCTATAAATAGCCTTCAAGAAGAGATTTTTAGAGGACCTTTGGTAGAAAAAGCTACGCATGAGAGTCTTGAAGCGTCTTGACCAGCAGAGCTATAGCCGGCTATTCCTCTTCCCTCAACAACAATCTTCCCATCAGATCATCAATAGGATCTACGAGTTTGATCTCATCGCTACACCAAGAATCCACATTTTCTGTAAAAAAGAGAGACGATATATAAGTCCTCTCGTTTGTTTTCATTTGATTCTTTCATTGTAATATTTGACAATTATTGTAATATATGGCAATGAAAATAGCAAGAATTTGGCAAAAAATAAGAACAAAAAAGAAAAGTAGTGCCTAGATAAAAGAAAATATAAATAAAATATACAAAGTATCTCTAGATGATGCTTCCCCACTTACTACTGCTCTGTCTTTTCAAAGAAGTATGACTTGTCGGTTGGGGCTGGCTCTCCTTCTACGTCTATAGATCTTGGTTCATAACTAGGGAGATTAAACCAACAAGTAACACAAAAAATAAGGAAAATTGTACTATCACAGTACTCAGATTAGGTTTTCGTGAATATGCAATGTTAGCGTCAGTCGTGATAGTATAAATTAAGAATAATATAAACAAATTTAGAATAAATTAAATCAAATATTCAGGGATGTGCATATCAGAGATATATAACAGATCTCGTTCAGTTCTTATGTAAGATATAAAAACTAGACAATTATTAATAAGTTAGATATTTAAAACTATCACTGATGGACAAGATATACACTGTTATCCATATAGTATAAGAACCCGTACATACCCAGGACCCTTTCAAAACCATGGGTGTTGAATCATGATGTACTGCTAGGTGTTGCTAGATAGATTCCGTACCGTAAAACTGTAATGAATGTAACCCATTATGTGAACCTAAATATCAGAGTGTAACTTAGTACCATATAGTACTACTGTAGTATAAATGCTCAACACCTAACTTGAAATAGCCAACTAGATTCTCATGCGATATAGTTCTTATCCATCATGTAGTTTCTTCTAATCCCCATATCAATGATACACAATATGTATGAACTAAAGGAAATATTGTGGTTTGTCAAATTAAACCATGTATATATCCATTATAACTAGATACTGGAATCTATGAACGAATTTAACTTAGGATCATGTACATGAGTATCTTGAGGATATATTAGTTCCATATAATCATATATTTCATATTGAGTGTTGCAATCATGTTCCCATGAATGATTATATTCATTGTGTACCTGGTATCCAGGAACTCATTCAGTCATGTCATGTACTAAATTCAGATGTCATATATAAAGCTCCATTTATCATATCTATTATGTAGCATGTCTTTGTTAATCACATAATGTATTGTGTCATGCCATGTCATGTATTATATTTTGCGTACAAGTAAAATGTCATGATTGTGTCAAGGTTTGTGTATATAATATTGATCGGCGACAAGTGTCTCACACTAGCCTGTGTGTATATATATATATATATATATATATATATATATATATATATATATATATATATATATAATTCGTGTCACACTCTACGTTCTCTGCATATTGTGTCAAGTGTCATGTTAATCATGTCATTGGTGTCATATTCATCACGTATCATGTAAAGGTAATCACGTGTGACATGTTATGTATTGTAAACATATGTCAATGTTTACACATGTTATATGATGTGCCGTACTCTTCTTATATATTCTGCGTCATAGTAGCAGTTTGTGTCATATATGAGGCAACCTCAAGCCATGTCAATCTATACATGTACATATAAGTTTCCATGATTCGATTCCTAGGCCATGATACCAAGGTATAAAGAAAGTAGCCCATTTGTTTCATTCTGTTGTGCTTTTGTTTTTTTTCCCCTAAATAAATCTATACACATGCAACAGAGTTAAAGGAGCAAGGTCATAAGATAGAAGGGCAGAAGAATGCTTCGTTTCCATTTATGTATGATAAATAAACTTTAAGATGGAGTAATTTTATGCATACCTTTAGAAATTATGCTATGCATATGTTTTGTCATGTATCTTGTTAATCATGTTATAAGGTTATAGCTTGCTTATATGAGTGTATGTTTCATGATTCCATATGATATTACTCATCTTTTGGCTTATAATATGGAACCATTGAATATGATTGATTCATCTTTAGATCGAAGTGAACTACTTTTATTAGTTTCCCTTTGTCATTGATTACTCAATTTCACAACGTAAAGACTATCTTAAAATTCAATCTATTTCCTTTCAAATCTCACTAATAATAATAATTATATTCTTTTTCAAGTCTAATGTATCATGAAATAAAGTTACAAGTAAATAACTGAAAAGATACTTAGTTGATTTAAAGTTTAAATAATTAACTTGAAGGATTGCATCATAAATAAGTACTTTTAACGTTTAAGCATGTTAGCATAAAGAAATTTTACGGGTATAAATATAGATTATGTCTTATGAAGGTCTTACGAAAATATATCGAGACTAACTCATTGTATATAAAGTTACTGTGATTTCAAATTATCAATACTTCCATTAAATCATCGTTGGTCTTTGCCGCTATAACTTAGAGAATATTGAATTGTATCAAAATTATATCATAAATTCTTTCCATTCTTAAACTATTAAATCACCATCAAAGCAATATGATATCATAATAGTCAAGACTTTTGAGGAAGCCTTAGAATCATGTAGTTTAAATATGTAACTGTAGAATTGCCTCAACTCCTGAATGAGTCAGATCTTACACGAAATTTAATTCCTATAAAAAAATTCTAATGTAATGAATAATTTTATATCACATTTTCTTTTGAAAGGAAACTATAAACTGATATGAGAAAGCATGTTACTTGTCTTTATTTTTCAATCTACTAAAAACATTCTCACTAAAGATATTGATGCTGGCTACCATAGCATGTAATGAAGAGAAGGCTTGTAAAGAATAGAAAGAAAAGAAAAGAAAAAAAGAACAGAAAATTGAAAAAGGAATGTTGAAAATCAAGCTATGTTTGCATGGAAAGCTATGTTTGCATGGGATCTTTTGGCACCTCATCACTATCAACTTTCCAAATATTTCTCCCCATGACACCAAATCCCCCCAATTTCACAACTGATCTCCTCTCTGTGGCACATCATTGCCTCTAGTATTTATTGAGGGAATGACAACTCACTCATTTATCTAATTTAAAATATTATTTTATAGATAACGGCTCCCTTTCGTATTCTCAGTGACATCCGGAATGAGAGATATAATTTGCTAAATCTATTTTAAGAATAGTTTAATATTTCAAAATTAACAAAATTCAAGAATATTTTTTGTACTTCCCAAAATTTATTTTTAAAAATCATAAATATTAGAAAACTAATAATTGTAAAGACATAATGTCATTTGAGTTACGAATTTAAAATTACGCTCACAAAAGTCATATTGCTATCCAAAATGACCCAAATAGACTTAATTTGGTATAATTGGACCCAAAAAAAGTGTATGTGTAGCACAATTTTGAGATATTACATAGACTATAATAATATAAACAAATTTACCGATATGCCATTGGTACCCAATTGTTGATGTGCATTAGCTATGCCTAATTTTTTTTGAGTTATCTTTTTTTTTTTTTTTGTCTTTTTTGTTATTTTTTGTTCCTCCTTTGATTTTTTTTTTTTTTTTAAAATATTTACAAGTTTGCGAAGGGAAGAGAGCCATCCTTAGGTCAAGTGGGATCCTTGCCCCCAAGCGATTATGGGGATAATAAGTCTTTGTTGTCTTCATGCATCTGCATTACTGCAACTTGACTATATAGAAAGTTTTACATGTTGTCATCTTCAAACTTGTCTTTGCATTCTGTTTGTTTCTTTTCGGTGAAAAATTCTTTATCACTTGCTATTAGATTTAGGGTCTGCCTTTGACTTCTTGTTCTATAAAGGTATAGGAGTGTTCCTGTTGGAAACGAAAAAAGTGTTTCTCCTCAGGTGCTCTCCCTTTGATATTCCATGTTAGATTGGACGATGTATTTTATGAGAACCAAAGAATCCCAGCTCACATGTTCTGATAGATTTATGTGATTGCAGATCCTCGTTCATTTTTTCCTAGCCTTTTGCCTAAGTGATACACTTGTACAGTATTTTCTATGCCTTTCGATCTCGTACTTGGTGGTGCCAAATGAGAGTAGCAGATTGGACTTTGCAAGTGATAACTTGTCTCTTGCCTTCTTCTCTTGATGATGAGTTATAATTTGGAGGGTCCGACAAAGACAGAACTTCATCTTCCGGTGGGTTAGATTCGCTTAAGGAACAGTTGATGCCACTGCAACTAGAGTGTCTTGGGTTACTTGGGATATGATGTAAATTTTAATTTTTCTGTAGGCATATAGATATTGTAGCACTTAGCATGTCGTCCCACAAGGATTTTAGGCATTTTGTGATTATCTCTTTTGTTATTTTAGCAAACTAAGAAAATATTGGTTTGGTAGAAGATTTAGTTGGCTATATAAAAGGTAAAATCTAAGATGTTGGAATCCACTTGGATAAAGATACAACTATGATGCTCTTCTTTTTCCCATTTCTTTTATTATAAACATTAGTAGAACATATAAAAAAAATTATCTTTTTAAGTTGAAATCAATTTATTTTGTTTCTCAGTATTAAAAAAATTATCTTTTTAAGTTGAAATCAATTTATTTTGTTTCTCAGTATTAAATATAAAGGGAGTAACTCAAACAGAAATCATAATAAACAAAAAAAATATTGACTCAAATAAAATTATTAAATAACTAGTTTATCAAACCAAATCATCAACTTCAAGGGTTAGTAAGCATAAGATATCAAAATTTTTTTAAACATAACATATCAAATTTTGAGATTTACAAATTGATTTTTTCCAGCAGAACATTCTAGATAATCGTCAAAGTTAAGCAAAAGAGAAGATGAGATTTACAAGTTATCTCATAGTTCTAGCTTCATTTATATTTTATATCCCTAAGAATTTAGTTGCACATACCTAGAAAGCATATAAAAACTATATTTATCATGATAACATAAAAAATCTAAACTAGAAAGGAACTAAAATTACCTAAGGAAGAGAGAATGGTTGAAGAAGAACAAGAACAACAAGAAGGGAATAAGTATCGTGACAATCAACTCCCACAAGCATTTTGTCCAAATCTTTATTAAATTAATCAAGCATAAAATTATTCACAAAAATTATAGCCTCTATTTAAATTAATCAAAGCATAAAAATTGAAAAATCTTTTATTAATAGTTTCTCAATAGAAAGATTACAATTATAACGGTTGGCTATTTACAGAAGATGAGAAATGTCTAATTTCCTTTTTGTTTAATGTCAGATTTTGTAGTAGCCGTGGAGGAGATCCTGCTCCCCGTTGACGATCCAGATGCAAGTTCTTCAGTTGGTAGCCTTTTTAAAATTCTTGGATGCAAGGGCTTTTTATTTTAGCAGAAGTGCTAGGTAGAGTATATTCAACTGATCCAGAACCCATTTTTAACTTAACTTTCGGCTACTTATAGAGATTTTGAAACTTTTAAATTGGTGTAACGGTCCAATTAGTGGCCTCCTTGATTGAGGGTTAATTCTCTGTTTTTTAATCTGTTGGATTTGTATTAAATCTCCAGGATTTGTAACTGACATCTTTAATCATCTGGATTTGTACCTGAAACGCAGATCTCAGTCTTTAGATTTGCGTTTTGGTATCCGGTAGTTCGCATGGCATGCTCAGATCCGCATTTGAGTGTCATTAAAGATGATTTTCACTCCTCGAGCCTTTAAAGTAAAATTGTGATCCTCTGGATTAGATCTGCATATCGGTATCACTTAGCTCCAATTATGAGCTCAGAAAATGTTAGACGTAAATATCTCTATAGTGGATAATCTGCGTTTGAGCTTTTAGCCATAGGTCTTACTTGATGAGACCCACATTTGGGTGTAAATGAGGATAGTTTTATCCTTTAAGAGTTTGAACTAGAAATGCGACCCTCCAGAGATCGCATGAATTATATTTAGCTCTACTTGGGAGCTCAAAAGATAGCTAAAAATCATAGATCTCTCTTATTTTAATGATCCGCATTTTGCCTCTTAGATGGACCTGCGTTTTTTACTGAAAAGAGGTCATCTTTGGCTTTTATTGAGCATTTATGGGTTCTAATGCAATCTTGTATTTGAGTCCAATTCTCAGCAAAACGCGACTCTGCGGAACCCATCTCTATCAGCCTAATTCGCGGGACTCTCTGGACAAAGATCCGCATTTTGGTTATCTTGAGAAATAAAATGCAACTTTGTGGGGGTCATGTTTTAGCCTTTCTTGATTTCGAGATGCAGATCTCTCTATGACAGATGATCCACATGTTAGTCGATTTTCGGCTATCATTATGAGTCTTTCTTTTCCTCAAAAATTTTGTCAATAAAACCCCCTCCAAAGTTTTCAAAATTTCATGGCTTTAGAGGTGTTTTTAAAATACTTTGGATAAACTTGATGATAAAAAATGTGACCCTGTATTTAAAACATGAGTCTTCATTTGAGAAGAAAAAATGCTGCCCTTCATTAAAAATGCAAGTCTGCACTTTATGCGACGTATCTAGAGCTTTCTCGCTTTTTCTACCGTTTCTGGCACAGAGATCAAAACGTCCCATGCGCTCATTAATGAGAAAATCTTCATGAGATTTGGACCAAAGATCTCGACCATCAAATCCTTTGGTCGAAGATTTCATTTATCTTCTATACAATGTATCCAGTCTCTTCAAACATAGGGATCGAAGTGTCCCATGCAATGATTAATGATGAAATCTTCACGAGATTCGGATTGAAAATCTTGACTAGAAATCTCGCCCATCAAATCTTCTGACTGAAGATCTCATCCACCAAATTTTCTATATAAGACACCCTGGTCTTTTCTTAGAAGTAATTCTGAAAACATTTCGAACTCTCAAAATTTCTTCAAACACTGTCCAAGTTTCTTCTTCTTTTCCTTCAAACTCTTGTGACAGAGAATGGCGAGGAAATTTCCATTCTTTAATCAAGCTGCTGACTCTAGCTCTTTTCCAACCATGGTTCAGGAAATACTTATGATTTATGGTAAGTCAACGAGTTTTTATATCGTGTGACTTTTGTGGTTTTGTTAACATGTACGCAGGTCTATGCTTTGCGTTTTGGATTTGTTTGGACTTCTTTCTTTATTATTTTCTTTATTGGCACAATGAACTGGGGTTGTCATTTAACACGACCTCTAGATAGTACATCTCTTGCAAATGTGGGCAACTTTGTGACTAGTTTGTTGCCAGGTTCATTAAAGAAGGGATATCCTATTGGAAAAATTCCCATAACCGTAATCATCTTCCTTAATTATGGTAATTTTTCTTGTCAAAATTTCATTAACCCCCATAGATATCTTTCCATCAACCCCCGTAGATTTCTTTCCATTTATGTCTCTTGACAAAATTTTGGATCTGATGCAGGATATTACTCTCCAGAATTTCTAAAACAACGCTTATACATGTTTGGTTCTCAACTTTTTTTAATATTTTTGTATAACCAGAAAGTCTCATATGTTTTACATGAGATAAATAATTTTAGGTCTATGGTATTGTTATCGTTTTGCCTTTCATCCTCCTTCATAAATAAGATAAGGATGACAAATAGTTGTAGACAGCCTTGTGGCTTCTGAAATGCCCTTCACAGTTCCCAATTTCTATGGAACTATATGTTGTGTATTAGGAACATGCATTTGGTACACCCAGTTTTAAACTAATTCAGCATTGGCGACGTTGATAATAATATAGCTGAGCACACAGACTTGGCAATTCTTAACCATCAACGAGAAGGAATTGCAGAAGTAAGCTTTTGTCCAAACTTATGAAGTCATCCAATTAAAAACAAGGGATATTGAATAAAAGATCAAATTCTCTTGACTCGGTAATTTGTAATAATTTTCTTTATTTACTGTATGATATCAACGAACACTTGTAATGAATTTATGATAATGAATAAAAAATTTTGAGAATGAAAAATGTTGTTGTCAGGCTGGATAACTTTCTCGAACAGGGTAGAAATAATCATTAACTTTCCTGCACAAATTGTAATTTTTGTTGTTCGGTGACTTGTAGTGTATCAGCTTTTGAATTATTAGAGATTATTTTTAACTTAGCAAATTTTAGACGAATGAAATTTTGTTTTACTAGAGATAATTTTTAACTTAGCAAGTTTTGAGGGATAGAAATTTTATTTTGCCAGAAGTAATTTTTAACTTAGCAAAATTTTGGTGGAAGAAAATTTTGTTTTGCTAGTGCAAGGAAATTTTGTTTTGCTAGAGGTAATTTTTAACTTAGCAAAATTTAGGTGGAAGGAAATTTTGTTTTGCCAGAGGTAATTTTTAACTTAGCAAAATTTAGGTGGAATGAAATTTTGTTTTTTCAGAGGTAAATTTTTAACTTAGCAAAATTTTGTGGAAGGAAATTTTATTTTGCCAAAAGTAATTTTTAACTTAGCAAAATTTGGTGGAAGGAAATTTTGTTTTGCCAGAGATAATTTTTAACTTAGCAAAATTTGGTAGAAGAAAATTTTGTTTTGCCAGAGATAATTTTTAACTTAACAAAATTTGGGTGTAATAACCTTTAAAGACAAAACGCGACTCTATGAGGATCCGCGCTTAGGCTGTCTTCTTTAGAGACAAAACATGACTCAGACTGTTTTCTTTAGTGATAAAACACGACTCTTTAGTGATAAAATGTGACTCTATGTAGGTCGTGTTTTAGACTCTCTTGGCTCTAAAATGCGAATTTTGGTGGAAAAGAACTTAGAATTTGTCAGAAATAAGAGCTTAACATGACATGTTCACAGGACTTTTAGCAAATCCAAACTATAAATGGATTTGATTAGCATTTATCAATCGCCGTTTGCATTAGGCTAGTTATGCTATTCCCCTCAGTATAATGAGTTATCGAGGATTTTCATTTGGACTTGAATGCCAAACTTTCCTCTTCCTTTAGCTTTTGCAGCTTTAAAGCATTTCATATTTTTTACCCCCAGCACCATGGGGTTGTCGAAGATTCTGTTTGAGCCTGCATGTCAAGGTTTCTTCTATCTTTAGTCATAGAGACTTAGGATTCATTTACATTTAATGCTCCTGTTAGTATGGAGAGCTATATGTTGGCGACAAACTAGCATATCTTCATTTGCTGTACTTTGTTGGGAAAGTTGATGAAGTAGCCTATCACAAAACATTGACTGTCCCGTGGTAGAACTTAAAAAACATGGACTCCTTCTTGCAGATAAACTCCATTTGATTGGTGGACAAATTGGTCCTATTTGGGAGATAATGGTGTCAAGAATTAGATAGATTCAATAATTCTTTATCGCCTTCAAATTCTCGGCGTTTGAGCGGCCTGATGATCAAGTCATAATGTTGAATTTTTTTTGTTGAGGGGAAAATTCAAGTATGCGTATCAAGTGATTTGATACTTCTTTATTCTTTTCCAAGATAGCAGTCAGGAATATGCCAAATAGCTCGTACCAAGAAGTTGCTTCATTCCTTATTGCATTCTTCGGAAGGAGTATACTACAAGAAGTTTCTCTATAAAATCTTCTTATTACGTGTCTTGAAGTATTGGTCGAGGATTCACTGATTCGATTGAAGACACGATTAGGGGGTTACTGAAGAGGATATATATCTTAAACCACTCAATTTTTGACTTGATTGCTTCTTACTATTACATAAGTGGAGTCCTTCTTCGCCATTATTCGTCGGAGACCGGATAACTAGCTTGACCTTCTGGGATTTCTTGAACATTACATTAGGAGTAATATTTACTTAGAAACTTTCTGTTGATTGGCATCATTATTTTGTCGCTATTCGGTTTTGCCAACCAATACATGCTATTTGAATAGACTGCACCCATATTGGCTAGAAGTTTTCTTTGATTTTTGATTAGTTATGATTGGTCTTCTTATCAAAAGAACCAGATCACTTTTCTTAAAAGTTCTCTGCCTAACCTTTTTAATTAAGGTTTTGGAGATTCGCGCTTGATAAAGCTCAATGCTCTTTTGAGCTTCTAGGCGTTTGTCATCTAAAGCTTACAGTTCTAGAAGTCCTTGCCTATGCTTTTCTTCTTGAGTCATTTTGGTTACTAATGCAACTCGTAATGATGGAATTTGGGTCTCCAAAGGAAGTATTGCTTCGGATCCATACATCAAAGAAGAAGGTGTGGCATTTGTAGGTGTCCTGACAGTAGTTCAGTATGCCCAAAGACATTCTCCAAGCTTTTCATTACAATCATATTGGTTGGATGAAACGAACTTCTTAAGGAGCTTCACAATAGTTTTGTTGAAAACTTCTGCTAAATCGTTGGCTGCAGGATAGTATGGAGATGAAGCTATACTTTCAATCCTGTATTTATTACAAAATCTGTAGAATGACTGACTCACGAACTAACGTCCATTGTCATGAACAATTCTTCTAGACACTCCGAAATGGTATATGATATGATGCTAGATGAATTTGATCACGTCTGATGTCTTCACTTTAGTTAGGGGAATAGTTTCAGTCCATTTTGAAAATAATCTGTTATAGCCAATATAAACCGATGACCCATTATTGATGGTGGTAAAATTGTCCCAATAATGTCCATTCCCCACTGTTCAAATTGCCATAATATAGCCATGGAATGAAGATATTCTGGTGTTTGATGTATGAAATTTGAATGTAGTTGACAGATTCTACATTTTCTGGTATAAGCAACTATGTCTATCATCATTTTGAGCTAATAATATCCCATTCTTTGGGGTCTATTCTAGAGTTTTGGTCTTGGTTGATGTACTCCATAGATACTGCTATGAGTATCTTCAAGTGTTTCTTGGGCTTCTTTATTAGAAAGGCAATGAAGCAAGATACAATCATAGGATTTTCTGTATAATGTCCGAACTTTGACATTATAATAGAATCGAATAGCTTTTCTTCGAATTGCTGCTGTTTTTTTGGATCTTCTGGTAGTATTCCGTAAAGAACATAATCTATATAAAGAAATCGCCAATCACTTGGTTCAAGGTCAGTCTCAAGAGCATGTACTTCATGCTCTTCTTGTTTCTTATCCGAATTTAACTCCATTTTAAGTTCATTTTTCGGGCAAAACAATTCCTTGCTTCCAATTATTATGTGTTTGTTAGCATTCTTGGGCAACGCTAAAGTGGCGCCTAATGATGCTAATGAGTCTGCATAGTTGTTCTGGTGATGCGGCATATGGCTAATGTAGAAGCCATTGAAACTATTAGCCATTTTTGTGACTATTTGGTAATAGGGTTGGAGATCTTCTTTCTTGACTTCGTATTCTCCTTTAACATGGTTAATATGAGCTGAAAGTCTTCATATGATTCTAAGTATTTCACCATCAGCTGTTTGGCTATTTTTAGGCCAATCATTAGGGCATTGTATTCCGCAACATTGTTAGTGCATAACTCTATTAGTGAATATGCTCGAGGGATGATGTGATTATAAGGAGAAATAAAGACAACCCCCACTCCTACTACCACCTTTCCTTGGGATCCCATTTTGGAAGCACCATCAAAGAAGAGTTGTTAGACTTTCTTTGTAGTATCATTTGCTTTATTTATCTCTTGTGGATTATCTTCCCCTGGAGCTGTGTTTCTTTCAGCTATTTCGCTAAGAATGTCTTCGTACAATTTTGAAGATGTTGGAATCGGTACTCGGCTAGGAAGTCAGCTGTAACTTGACCCTTAATTGCCTCATGTGGGATAAAATGCATATCGTATTGCGATAGCAAAATAGTCTAATTGGATAATCTTGAATTTAATGACCATAATTTGATCATCAATATTCTTAGTGGATTAACCCTCGATATAATATGGATTGTTTGGCTGACCAAATAGTGTCGCATTTTCTACACTGTGAACACTAAAGTCAGGCATTCTTTTCCACTAGGTTATATCGATGTTTAGCTCTGATCATCATTCTACCTAAGTAGTAAATAGCTTGCTCTTGTTCCAATTCATTCTTTTGGGCTAATAAGGCTCCATAAGAATGGTCCACGCTTCTTTCGTTTACAAACGCTGCGCGCCTTCTCTTTCTTTTTCAACTCTTTCCCGTCGATCGTCACGCGACGACGCTTTTCTGGCACAAACCGGGCTCCGATCGAAAACAAATCAGTGGGGCCATGCCGGTACGACAGAATATGCTTCCGAAAGGTAAATCCCTCCCTCACATATAACAAGAAAGGTATTCCTGTTATTGGAGCTATGAGGACGGGCGGCTTCGTTAGATACCCTTTGATCTCTTCAAAAGTTTTCTGACATGCGTCCTTCCAAACAAACAATACTCCTTTCTTCATCAACCGTGTGAATGGTTGACATTTTCCAGACAAGTTTGATAAGAATCTGTGAATGTATGCCAGTCTTCCCTGCAGTCCTTTTAATTCTTTGAGATTTTTAAGTGGCAACGCGTCTTGAACTGCTTTGATCTTAGTTAGATCAAGATGAATCCCTCGGGAAGTGACTACAAAACCAAGACACTTTCCGTTAGAAACTCCTAGAAAAAACTTAGTTAGATTCGGATTAGTATCATATATTGTATTTTTTCTCCTATATTTTATCTATTTTTATATATAAATAAATGTTACTCGGATATTTTTAGTTGTTTTTCAGGTAATCTAATTCCTACAAAAAGATGGCATGAAATCAGAACCAGATTAGGAAATCAAACCCATAAAGGAGTTCAAAGTAAGTAAAACTATAATGCAGTGATGCTGCAAAGAGTCAAAATCCAATACAGTCAGAAAAATTAAGAGATCAGGATAAGAGACTCATGCAGAAGAAAAATCAGCAAATTTCTCCATATTAATGCCTCTATGTAGCGGCCTTTTACCGCCAATTGGCGGCAAAAAGAGGTGCCCACATGTTTATTTTTCATCGGGGATTTCGACATAATTTTTTAGTTTTTCAGTTGCATCAAAATTAGGGTTTGATTCTCCGAAAGCTATTTATTGGCCGTATACTTATAACTAGAAGAATATCCTTTAATTTTGTACTCATATGTTATTTAATAAAATTAGGATTAAAGTTTGTTGAAGGGGTGAGAGCCACAATACCGACTCCAGAGGTAACCTTCGCTGTTCTTCAATTTTTCTTAGCTAATTCTCTTCTAATTGCTTTCAAGTTTAGACTTATTTGCTTTCTAAATTAGATTTAATTGTTTTCATGAATAAAAATAGGATTTTGCTTACTAGAATTATGAGTAGCAAATTTAGTTTAGCTCTAGGATATAGATGAAACTAGAATCTACCATATAGTTGCTCTCTAGTATTTTTCTTCCTAATTAAAATAACAAAGATATGATTTTTCTATGAAAAGATTAAAATATAAGAACTCATAGATTAATATTTTGATAGGTTATAATTGAGTTAAGTTTCTAGATAGCCTGTACTTAGTTAGAGTCAGGAGTTGTTGATTTTCATCATCTTTATCGAATTATTTAATGATTTAGTTTACTTTTATGAAAAGTAGTTTTTTTGATGAGTTATACTTGCACACTACTTGATATCTCATACTTAGAATATTTTAAGTAAACATTAAAACTAAAAGATCAAATTTTTATGATCTGAAAAAGATAATAGAAGTAATTTATGGTTGAAAATTAGTAGATTCTATATCCTAGACTATTTAGATTAACTTAATTTCAAATTAGAATCTTTGGTTAGTCAGTTAGAATAATAGGAATAGCGAGAGTGCAAAAACGCTTGAGATCTCTGTGGGACGATCCGTATAGTGCTACACCGATATTGTGCGCTTGTAGTTAAATTATCAAATCAATTTTTTGTGCCGTTGCGGAGAATTGACGGTGTTTTTCTTGCTTTTTCTGACGTTTTATGGATTAACAGTGTGTGTTGAGTATTCAGAGACTTGAAAGTTTAGATATAGGAAGCAAAAGGGGACAAGAAAAGTCTTAGGAGTGTACTATAAAAACCAGAGAGCAAAACTCTCTGGTTTTGCTGCTAAATAGCAGCACTTTTGGTGAGTTTCTCCACTTATTTTTTCTCTGATTCTGTATTCTGGGTTACTGATTCTGTAAAAAAAATACAAAAAATATAAAAAAAAATAGAACTTACAGGACATTTTTTTTATCATATTTCTTCCACTGTTTTATCTTTACTACACCCCAGTTCTTGCATTAGTTTAGAAAATTCACGCATCCACTCACGGTCACTGGTTCATGTCACATTGGACCCGTGATCAATTTGGTCGACTAGTGAGATCAGATTTGTTCATGGAAGACAAGATGGACCAACCGATCCCAATCCTTTAGGATCGATGTTACCCATTACGCACATCACTACCATCATGCATAAAACTCCACAAGCAGCGGGTAATCACTATGAGTTGAAGCCGCAGTATATCAGTATGCTTTCTAAATTCACTGGTTTTGATTCAGTGGATGCATATCTCTTTATCAGTGAATTTCATGAAGTATGCATGATGATAAAACTGCAGCACTTATCAAAGGATGCAATTAAACTCTGCTTCATCCCATTCTAGCTTAAGGATAATGTCAAGAAGTGGTTGTACAGTATGCCTACTAATTCAATCACTACTTGGGATAAATTCATTGCAGTGTTTCTAAAGAAGTATTATCCCACGTACAAGATGGTCAGAATTCGAAATCAAATTAATCAATTCCGTCAAGTGTTGGGAGAATCCTTCTAGAAATTCTTAGAATGGTTCAAGGATCTATTAGCACAGTGCCCCAACATGTGATAGAAAATTGGCGGTTGTGTTAAATCGTGTATGAAGGACTTGATTACACATCCAAAACTCATCTTGAGTCTATGCGTCAGGGGGAGTTCATGAGAAGAACGAGGATGAAGTATGGGACTTTGTTGTTGACCTATCGTGGAAGACTATGGAGTGGGAGAGTCCCGCTGAGAAACTCAATGCATCAACTTCTGCACATAAGGGTAGGATCCATAGCGTCAATAGCTCTATACCTGCCGTAGCTAAAATTGCGGCTCTTATGAGGAGAATTGAGGTGTTGGAGACTCCTAGTGCTCCACCAGTGGGTCAAGTGAATCAAATTCAAGTTCCCACATGCTTTAATTGCATAACTCTGAATTATGTTATGGAGGAGTATCCGTTTTAATGAATCCCATGGGTCCCGCACTTGAGCAGGCTAACGCCTTGTATCAACAACCCATGAACAATCCTTACGCTCCTACATACAATTCTAGCTTGAGGAACCATCCAAATCTCTCATGGTCATGGGCAATATCAGGGGGCCCCTAACTCTAACATGCAACCTCCAGCCAATGGTCAGTTTCCAAGACCAAATGTTGGTATTTATCAATACCCAAACTCTTCAAATCATGGAAACAATCAGAATAGATCACTTGCACAAAACTATTCACAACCACAATAGGAGTCTAATAATGATCAAAAAAATGATTCCAATCACTTTGAGAAGAATGTTGAAAATATTCTCAAGTCTCAATCCAAGTTTGACACGCATATGTAAAAGTTTTTTTTATTACAAATATATCGTAAATCCTCTCTAACTCCTTGCCTGTCAAGTACAAAGATCAAGGTTCCCCAACAATCATATGCATCATTGGGAACACTATATTTGATAGGCTGTTACTTGATCTAGGGGCAAGTGTCAACTTACTTCCTTACTCTGTTTATCAGCAGTTAGGGTTAGGAAAACTTCAACCTACCAATGTCACATTACAGCTAGCTGATCGTTTGATCAAGAGACCACTTGGTATAGTTGAAAATGTGCTCATTAAGATTAGTGAGTTCATATTTCCTATAGACTTCATTGTTTTAGAAATTAAGCCGAATTCCAATCTACGGAATCAAATTTTTATTATCTTGGGTAGACCACTCCTTGCAACATCAAATGCATTACTTGATTGCAAGAGTGACCTCATGAAGCTATCATTTGGGAATATTTCTGTGGTATTGGACATATTCAATATGGATGAGTACACAACGAGCTCTCTCATTGAGGTAAATATGATTCACAGTTTGCACTCTCATTCTATCTCTTGCATTGTTGATGAACCCTCATTTGAGCAAATTTTCAAAGATGAGCACATATTATTAGATGAATTGGCACATGTCGATTTTATGTATGATGATACTTGTGTAAGTGTGCCATTAATTTATAAGCAAAATTTTGAGAATTTGTTTGCAGAGAAGCTCACACTACTTCGTGAGTTAGAAGAGCCACCACCACGTTCACTTGATCATATAGTACTCTTTTCATCTCACGATATTTCTACATATATGCTTGTTACTAACAATGATTGGCAGGTTTATCATGAAGAATTATTTAACCCAATTATTAATGTTTACATGTGGACAAAGAAAAAGTGAGGACGGCATAAGGTATAGACAGGTAATTTTGTAACTTGTAGCAGAACGATGAGATACAATAATACATCCACTTCACATTTAAAACGCATACACTATGAAAGTGGAAAGCGATCGAGAGGTCATAACCACTTTCCTTGCATTAATTTGATAACAATATTGAGATCATAACTCTTTACGACTCTCATTATTTGTATAGTATTTGTACAATAGTTTTCATATTGCTTCTAGGTTTTTTAGTTTTTTTTAGAAATTTTATTTTGTTTTTAGATTTTTGAATTTCTTTATTTTTTATTTTGGATAGTTTTAGGGTAACTACTAATTAAAAAAATAAAAAAATAAATAAAAAAATTATTTATATAATTTCATCAATAGATCAATCTAATACAGATAAATGAATAAATTTAGATTTAAAATTGAACAAGAGAGTTGATTGGACGATACACTCAGAATTTTATGAAGAAGATTAAAATTCAAAAAATAAATACCGCTAATAGTAATTTTGAGGTAAGTATATATTTATTTTTCACTTCACAATAGTTTATTAGGTTAAGTATAAAAATGATAACGATTAAGTAAGTCTTCTCTCTCTAAAAAAAATAAAAAAAAGTGAGAATAAAAAATAGGGTGTGATTGGAATTAAGACAATAGCATCGAGAGTGATAAAAAAAAGGAGGTGCACTTGGTAATAAGCCAATAGCCTCAAGAGTAAAAAAAAAAGGAGTATAATCCGAGTAATTGAATACCTTGCGCCTAAGCAAATATGAATATTCGCATGAAAGGTGAATATTCTTTAAAAAAGGAGAGAAAAAAATTGTTATGAAAGAGGAGATGAATCATGAGTTAGAATTGGAGTCCAAGGCCGAAGTAGACTATCACACGTGCCCAATGGATTATCTGTTCGTGGGTATTGAAATATATGATTTATATTTTTGATTAAAATGATAAGTGTATCTGATATGACACTCAATTTGAAAATTGACAATCTTAATGCATTCTTGAGTTTGTATATTAGTGAGATTAATTGAAGAAAATATATTAAAAAAAGATTTTTCTTTTTGTTGTATAAAATTTTTATTTTTCATAATTTTTGGTTATCCTTATTTTTCCTTTTTTTATTCTTTAATCTATTTTCTTCACGAATTTTGTGGGTATATTCACTGCAAACGCTCACGAGACACAACTCGTCCACTAGGGTAACCTAGGGGTTTAAAGGCTTGTTGCACATGCTAAGTGCAATCGCGATTCCTGCGAAAGTGTGTTAGGATTTTTTTCTTTTTAGGATTAGGTTTTGCTCGAGTACTAGCAAAAGATAGGTGTGGGGGTATGATTAGTATCATATATTTTATTTTTCCTCCTATATTTATCTATTTATGTATATAAATAATGTTACTCGGGTATTTTTAGTTATTTTTCAGTTAATCTGATTCCAACAAAGAGACGACATGAAATCAGAGTTAGATTAGAAATCAAGCTCATAAAAGAGTTCAAAGTGAATAAAACTACAAGACAGTGATGCTACAAAGAGTTAAAGTCCAATACTGTCAGAAAAATCAAGAAATCAAGACAAGAAACTCATGTAGAAGAAAAATCAGAAAATTTCTCCATATTAATGCTGCTATTTAGCCCCATTTTACCACCAATTGGCAGCAAAAAGAGGGGCCCACAGGTTTATTTTTCTTCGGGGGCTTCGACGTAATTTTATAGTTTTTCAATTGTATCAAAATTAGGATTTGATTCTCCGAAGCCTATTTATTTGCCGTATACTTATAATTAGGAGAATATCATGTAATTTTTTACTCGGATTTTATTTAATAAAATTAGGATTAGAGTTTGCTGAAAGGGTGACGGTCACAATACCAACTTCAGAGGTAACCTTTTCTATTCTTCAATTTTTCTTAGCTAATTCTCTTCTACTTGCTTTCTAGTTTAGATTTATTTACTTTCTAGATTAGATTTAATTGCTTTCATGAATAAAAATAGGAGTTTGCTTACTAGAATTTTGAGTAGCTAATTTAGCTTAGCTCTAGAATGTAGATAAAACTAAAATCCACCATGTAGTTGCTCCCTAGTATTTTCTTCCTAATTAAAATAATAAATACATGATTTTTCTATGAAAAAATTAAAATACAAGAACTCGTAGATTAATACTTTTATAGGTTATACTTGAGTTAAGTTTCTTGATACCTTATACTTAGTTAGGGTTTGGGATTGTTGATTTTCATCTTCTTTATCGAATTATCTAATGATTTAGTTTACTTTTATGAAAAGTAGTTTATTTGATAAGTTATGTTTGCACACTACTTGATATCTCATGCTTAGAATACTTTAAATAAAGATTAAAATTAAAAGATCAAATTTTTATAATAGGAACAAGATAATAGAAGTAATTTATGTTTGGAAACTAGTGGATTCTATATCTTAGGCTAATTAGATCAACTCAACTTCAAATTAGAATCTTTAGTTAGTCTGTTAGAATAAAAGGAATAACGAGAGCGCAAAAACACCTGAGATATCTGTGGGACGACCTGTATAGTGCTACACCGATACTGTGCTCTTGCGGTTAAATTATCACATCAGATTCATCTTAAACTGGTGCTTTCACATGAGGTCAAACACCATTCTCAGATCATGAAGGTGATCGTCTTTGTTTTATCTTTTAATCGCCAAGACATCTACGTAACATTTCACTGTCTTTCGGAGATGCTCTTGAAATATAGTGTTCATAGCGCGTTGACATGTGGCACCAATATTCTTCAAACCGAAGGGTATAACTGTATAACAGTACACCGAGTGGTATTTTGAAAGATGTATGTTTCTCATTGTCAGGATACATTTTAATTTGATTGTACCCTGAAAATCCATCCATGAACAACATCCGTTCATAACCATAAGTGTTGTCGATCATGACGTCTATAATGGGCAATGGAAATTCATCTTTTGTGCATGCTTCGTTCATGTCTTTGAAATTGATGCAGACCCTAATTTTGCCATTTTTCTTAGTCACGGACTATGTTTGTGACCCAATCTGGATTTTGTTCTTTTGGATGAATCCCGATTCAATTAACTTCTTGATTTTGGCTTCAATGGCTTCCATTATTTTGGAACGAAACCTTGGTTGTTACTGTTTGACAGGTTTCGCATCCGATCAGTTGTTTAACTTGTGCCACCACATTTGGGTCTAATCTTGGCATATCTTCATAATTCCTGACAAAAACATCAATGTATTATCAAATAAGAGAAATTATTTCTTCTTTTTCTTCAGAAGATAAATTTTCACCTATAAATATGTGTTTAGGTTTAGTTTCATCGTCCATAATTATTTGGATCACTTTATCTTTAGTTGGAAGTTCACTTTATTTGAACTGAAATTTTCACTTCATGTTGAGATGCTTTGTCCAGAAATCCTCCTTGATTGGTAGAAGTTCTTCATCATCCCCTTCTTCTTTCTGGTCTGCAGAAACTATGTTGATGGAGACTTCTTAAAAAATACCTCCAACACTTACATCTGAATCTTAGCATAATGATTCGGATGAATTAGTTTGTTAAAGTTCATCATAATTTATTTCTGAGAGATTTTCGGGAGTAGTAACATATCCCAACTCTCTGTGAGTTTTATTATAGTAATCTTGCATTTTTTTTTTTGGAACAAAAGGTCAAAGTATAGCTCTTTTTTCTTTTCCAAAATTCAACCCGCTGCTTTTGGCTAGGTTATATCCCATCCTTTTTATCATTTTATGGGAATTCTTATTATAATAGAAGAACTCGGGATTTTCCTATTCTTCCTCAAAATCTAAACATTTTTTTATTGTTATTGTTTGCTTTTCCAAATAATATAGGTTTTTGACCGTTATATTTGGGAGAGACTTCAAAGATCGCTTCACTTGCATCTTCATCGTCATCACTTTGTATGTAAAAGGATGAATGGATGGGTGCTTTGAATGATACTAAGGAGTATATTTTATTTAGTTGATCATTGACTGTATTAGTACTAGTACTTGAGGGTTCAGAATCAATACCCGACGAATAAGCAAACTCTATATCTTCATTAATTACCAACTCGTCATTAGAATTGGTGTTGTCATTTATATTAAGCCCTTCAAGACTTATTACAATGGGTTCAACTTTCCAATTTTTATCATTGGATCTCAAATCTTCAGATCCTGATTCAGTATCGGTTTCATTACCACTATCTGATTCTTCTGGGGTGGATTGTTCAGTTGCTTCAGATGCTTCTTGATATAGCAACGCATTGACAAAGTAATTTTCAACCCCCTTAAAGGATTGCTTTTATGCTACTCGGGTCTTTACATTTCCTTCTTTATCCACATACTTCATACGCTGGTGAAGTGTAGAAGAGACAATGAGGTTGAAGTGAATGCATGTCCTCCCAAGTAATAGGTTGTAAAATATATCAGCATCGATCACATAGCATGTGACTTTCACTTTTAGATCACCAATCTAGCATTTCAATTTTACCTTGCCTAAGGGTTTACTACCATTAGTGTTGAATTAGAAAATTATTGTATTTGTTAATACTAATCTACTGATTAGGACTCTGAGATACTACAACACCTTCCTTGTCATTATGCTTAGATTGATCCAGGGGTCGACTTGAATTCAGTCAATCTCGGTTAACCTTATGTAGCCTTTGTAATATAAAGGCCGGTGGTGCTTGTTATCTTCACTTGCATATCTTCTGGAGAGAAAGTTATACAAGGTATCTTCTTAGAAGTTTGATGGCATGCAGCACAGACTCCTTTTTCTTCTATTATTTCTGAAATTTGGGCCAGAAACACTTTAGAATCTTACAGAGCCTCTCTTAGGACTTGTTTGGTTTGCTTAGACAGTCTTACGAGCTCGTATAAAGTAATTTTTGCAAGAATGTTGGCCAATTGTGCCAACACATTGAATTGGAAAGACTTCTTGGAACTCTCTGTAGGCTCTTTTACTTTATTTTTAAGAGTTTTATTGAAGCTAAGCTCTTTCTGCTTATTCTTCTCTAGAGACTAGGGTTCAACCACTTGGCCATAATTTTTTAAGTAGTCTTTTCCGGAACGAGTCCCAGAGGGTTTTTGTTGGTTTTCATTAACTACCAACGATACTTTAATCTCCTCTTCTTAGTCTGAGAGAGGTTTATTCTTGTGTCATCTTTAGGGACTGCGGTGACAACATTGGAATGCACACCTTTCCTTTTGACTACTTCTTAGATAAACTCAAAGTCCACTGCTCATCTTCAAGGAGGTCTGGATGCTCCCACATTATCTCTTCTTTTGATGTTTCAAAAGAAAATAATTCTCTCTTTAGTTGCTAGTGTGGATCATAATTTTTGACCCTCATTGTGCCTTTAGAAATTGGTTGAACTCTATCTTGAACAGTTGATTCTATCTAATCTGAAGCCTTTCCAAATTTGAAAGTCACTATATTTGTTGTTACCATTTTTTGATCTCTCGCAGCTTGATGACATTAGCATCTATTAGAGCCTGGATTTTATCCTTTAGGATATAGCAGTTCTTGGTAGGATGATTAATGATTTTATGATATACACAGTAATTGGGATCATTAACCTTTTCTGCTTCTTCAGGTCGCTTCGACTCTGGAAAATTCAATATATTCTTAGTCATGAGTAGGTTAAAAATGGCAGTGGTGTGCTCATCTTTAAAAGAATATTGTTTATAAGGAACTTGCGATTGAGGAGGGGTCGTAGGAGGAGGCTTAGGAGGGCTCGAAGCATCTACAGCCATTGTCTCTTTCCCCTTGGGTCGAGACAATTGAGGTGTTCCAGGATTGTTTCTTCTTTGTCTTCCTCCTTCTTCAACCTCAAGACTATGTGTAATTTCTTCGGCTTCTTCGGCTTTTAGTGAGAGATCTTTCCAAGTGAAAGATTTTATGGTTCCATTCTAGCGAGGAGTTTGGTAGAGAGATTATGTTTGCAGGTCTCCACTAAAGTCTTTTCAGGCATCCTATGCAGACACCTTAGAGAATCATTTCTGAATCTCTTGATGAAGTCTCGAGCAGACTTCCCCTTCTTTTACTTTGTGGTAAGGAGTGCTGGAATTAAGATCTCCATATCATCTTCATAGAACCTCATTGGGAAAGCCATTTCCATGTCCTTCCATGAGTTAATGGTTTCCGGCTCTAATCTCCAAAACCATTCAAATGCTAGACCCATGAAAGTACTAACAAAAACTCGTATGATGGTTGGATCATTTCCAGTCAAATGACTCGACTGTGATTTGAAGTAGTAAATGTGCTGATTTGGCGAACCTTTACCGTCGAAAGATTTATGTTTCAAAGGTTTGTATTTTTTGGGAATGGTATACTCACTCATTCCATCGGATACAACCTCATGACCCCTAGGTCTTGCAACTTGTTTCTATGCATAAGAGCATTGAGTTGATTCTATAAGGTTTCCATCAGGGTGGCGCTTGGAATAGCTTCATATTCTGAATTCACAGATTGATGATGAGAATGTTCAGAATGATTATCTTCTTCCTTGCAATGATCCTTGTTGTCACCATCAGTATTTTCAGGAGAAGTATGATGTTCATCTTCTTGTCTTTTCCCTTTGTCCTTCTTCGGGTTGCAGGTATCTATAGAAGAAGATTATCCTTTCTTCTTCTTTCTCTCTTTAATCAAAAACTGAAGCATGTCTCTGATCTTATCTATGTTACCCTACTGTTTCTGAATGATCTTGTCTTATTCATCCATTATCTTCATGAATTTTTCCAGAGTTCCATGTGTCATATGTGCAAAGGCAGACTCCTCCAGGAATGAGTCCAAAGTTTAAGATTCGGTTAAGAAGAGTTTTATGTTTTCTCTTCTTCAGAGAAGATTCTAGCCATCTTCCTGTAGTTCAATGGCAATGTCACTCCTTTCTTGAGTCGAGTGCTTTGAAAAATACCCTGCATCTCATTGAACACACTCTTCAAAGCAGAGAAATGCTCAAAGTCTGATAAGTTTGTTCTAGGAGTGCTCTTTGTTTTCATCTTCTTTTCCACCCTGAAGTTTAGCATATTAGATGAAACTTGAGGGTACTCTGGTTCAGAGAACTCTTATTTGACAACATGTCGTCTTCTCTTTAAAGGTTGGACGGGAGACGGCGCAAGTCCATTGAAGACAGATAGTTTTGTAGGAGTTGCAACGCAGCGACAAAGGTAGAGCATAGCGTTGATCAACTGTTCACAACTACAACAAGACCCTCGGGATTTTTCTCCTTTCTTGATGAGAAATTTTCTAAGGTCCTCTGAATTAGAACTCATTGTCTTGTTGATAGAAGCAACTTCTCCTCCAAATTGTATCTCTGGGATAAGAGTTTCTACTCCCTTGAAAATCCTAGAAGCAAACTTTACGTTAGCCATAGTGGCTGAAGGATGAGTTTCTGGTGAAGCTAGAACTGTAGGACTTTGAGCCTTAGAGCCTAATTCTTTTTTAGAAGCACGAGTCAAAGGGCCGCATTTTTCTGTTGGAGCACAAATTTGAGATCTGCGTTTGGTTTTAGGAACACGAACTTGTGGTCTGCGTTTAGCTTCTGGAACGTGAGTTTGAGGTCCGCGTTTTGTTTGAAGAACATTGGTGTGGGACCCCTATTTAGTCTGTGAAATGCCATTGTAAACACCACGTTTATGGTCAAAGATGTATCTGGTGGGCGAGCGGTGTTTATTGTAGGAGATGTGGATGAACCAATATGCATCTTGAGCCAGCTTCTTGTTGGGGACCATGGCTTTGCTGTTTGATCGCCATACGCGAATTGGAGCTTCTCGTGGTGGTTCTGTGATAGTTAGTTTTTCTTTCATGGCTCTGCGGTAGCACGAGCCTTTCTTCTTCTCAGGTTCATTCTCATGGTTGTGAGTGAGAAGAACCTTATCTTCAAAATCATCTCCTTGAAGATCGGAGAATGGTCGTTTCCCTTTGTTGTTGTAGGGATTCTGACCCATTCTCTTGGGATCAATATGGGTCTGGAGTGGGACAAACCCGAAGCCTTGTGTTGATGAAGGAGATACCTCTCCTTTAAGACCACACTAGTTTAGAGAGTCTTTCGGCAGGACCATCATCTTGGGAGCCTCATTGAAGGCTATGTTATTTGAGATTTTGCAGCATTTCTGCAAGGATCTTGGGCTTATGAAGCCAGAGGAAAGGAATTATTCATATTTTTCTTGGTCGAACTTGATGACGAGTGACTTAACTATAGTGCCAACATGAACCTTATCGGATTAAGCCACAACCTTATCATCGAGATGATAGGTTTCCTCAGCAGTGTCGCCAATCTCTTGTATGCTATAAAAATTGAAAAATCTTCAATTATAATGGTTTCCCATTTACAGAAAATGAGAAATGTCTAATTTTCTCTTAGTTTAATGTTGGGTTTTGTAGTAGTCATAGGGGACGATCCTGCTCTTCATTGACTATCCAGATGCAAGTTCTTTAGTTGGCAGCCTTTTTGAAGCTCTTGGATGCAAGGGCTTTTTATTTCAAAACAAGTGCTCAAGTAGAGTATATTTAACTGATCCAGAACCTCTTTCTTATCCTAGCTTTTAGCTACTTCTAGGGAATTGGAGACCTTTGAATTGGTGTAACGGTCTAATTAATAGTCTCCTTGATTGAGAATTAATTTTATGTCTTTTAATCTGCTAAATTTGTGTAAAATCTATAGAATTTGTAACTGATGTTTTTAATCCTCTGAATTTGTAACTGAAGTGCGGATCTCAGTTTTTAGAATCATGTTTTGGCTTCTGGTAGTTTGCGTGGCATGCTCAGACCTGCGTTTGAGTGTCATTGAAAATGATTTTCACTCCTCGAGGCTTTAAAGTAAAATTATGACTCTTTGGATTAGATCCGCATATTGGTTGCGCATAGCTCCAACTATGAGCTTAGAAAAAATCGAACACGGATCTCTCTATAGTAGATGATCCACGTTTGAGCTCTCAGCGACAGGTCTTCCATGATGAGACCCATGTTTGGGAGTAAATGAGGATTTTTTTATCTTTTAAGAGTTTGAAATAGAAATGCGACCCTCCGGAGTTCACATGACTTATATTTAGCTCTAGTTGGGAGCTCGAAAGATAGATAAAAATCGCGAATCTCTCTTATTTGATGATCTGCATTTTTGCCTCTTAACTGAACCCACATTTTTGTTGAAAAGAGGTCATCATTGGCTTTTATTGATCCTTTTTGGTCTCTAATGCAATCTTACATTTGAGTCCAATTCTCAGCTAAACACGACTCTGTGGGACTCATCTCTATCAACCTAATTCACGGGTCTCTCTGGACGAACATTCGCATTTTGGCTGTCTTGATAAATAAAATGTGACTCCGTGAGGGTCGCGTTTTAGCCTTTTTTGGGTTTCAAGATGCGGATCTTTCTAAGACAGATGATGCACATGTTAGACGATTTTCGGCTATCATTATGAGTTCTTCTTTTCCTCAAAATTTTTGCCAACAACAAGGATCCTTTATTCGTATCTAACAATTCTAAAAGAATCCTAAATATTTTAGAAGTCCTCTAGAGAAAAATTAGTTGACTCAATAGTTGACTGCTAGGGAGTGGCATTGATCACTAGATTGGTGATTCATGCAACTAAAATGACTCAAAACCCGCATTAAAATTGACCAGCAAAATTTGCCTCCTCTTTTACCAAGTTAGATTGCTATCCAGTAGCGTTGACCACCATGTAGCGGTCAAACTATTGAGTTTGGCCATGGGCTTTTATAACTAAATCTCTGGTCCATTAACTATCTTTTAGTCTGGTCTAAACTTCAATTTGGTGATCTAAATCAGACTGATAGCTAAATCTTTATTTGTTAGATTTAAAAATTTCGATTTGTGCTTTTGTTCACTGATTGGGTTGCATCTTTACTTTAATCACCAGTAACATGAAAACAGACTAGCAAATTGATGAGCGTCATATATTGCATATTTATAGCCTCTATATTAACTATTTTTGTATTTAAATAATACTACTCAGATATTTTTAGTATGTTTTCAGGTAAACCTATTTTTACAAGGAGATGACATAAACTCAGAGTCGGATTAGGAAATCAAGTCCAGAAAAAGTTAAAAGTGAGCCAAATTAGAAGATTACGAAACTATGGAGGACCTAAGACCAATACAGTCATTCATATCAAATGAAAAGGACCAGAACTTCATGTGAAAGAAAATTGAGGCCAATTCTTCATATTTTTGTCGCTATTTAGCGGTATTTGCCACCAACTGGTGGCTCAGTGGGGCCCACTTGTCATGAGATTTTTACGGGGTTTCGATGTAATTTTGTAGTTTCTCACTTGTACTCAAATTAAGATTTGATTCTCCGAATCTTATATATTGGTCATATCCATGTAATTTAGGGTTTATGATGTAATTTTATACTTGAATAAAATTAGGGTTTGCTGAAGGGGTGACGACCGCCATACCAACTCCAGAGGTACCATTTTTCGTTCCTCGTTGTTTCTTAGGTAATCTTCTTCTAATTGCTTTCTTTATAGATTTATCTTAATTTCTAATGTAAAACTTTAATCACTTTCTAGGAAAAATATGATATTTTTAATTAGGAGTATGAGTAGCTAATTTAGTTTAGCTCTAGAATGTAGATGAAAGTAGGAATCCACCATGTAGTTGCTCTTTAGTGTTTTCTTCTAAAATAAAATAATAAAGTTAAGATTTTTCAATGAAAAGATTAAAATATAACAACTCGTAGATTAATATTTTGATAGGTTATACTTGAATTAGATTTCTTGATAGCCTATACTTATTTAGGATTTGAGATTGTTACTTTTCATCTTCGTTATAGAGTTATCTAATGATTTAGTTTATTTTTATGAAAAGTTATATTTTTGATGTGTTATGCTTGCACACCATTTGATAACACATGCTTAGAATATTTTAAGTAAAGGTTAAAACTAAAATATCAATTTTTATGATAGGAAGAAGATAATAGAAGTAATAACTGGTTGGAAACTAGTGGATTCTATATTCTAGGCTAATTAGTATTTAACTCAAATCCAATTTAGAACCCGTAGTTAATCCGCTCGGACTAAAGAATTAGTGAGAATAGCAAAACAATTTAAATCCCTTTGGGAACGACCTATACAACGTTACACCAATACTGTGCGCTTGTAGTAGATATTTCACATCAAGTTTTTGGCGTCGTTGCTGGGGATTGATAGTGTTATCTTACTTTTTCTAACGTTTTATGGGTTAACAGTGTGTTTTTAGTGTGCTGGGACCAGAAAGTGCAGATACAAGAAAATAAAAGGGATTAGAGGAGTTTCAGAGTTGCATAGCAGAAACCAGAGAGATGATCTCTGGTTCTGCCTCTAATTGGCGACAAGAACTTCCAAGTAGTGGCAACCAAGGTGAATCCTGACCCCAATTTCTCTCCAGTTCTGTGTTTTGGTTCTCTAGTTTTGTAAAAAAATTTAAAAAAACACAGTAGAAATCACATCTTTTCTTTGATAATATTTCTTCTACCATTTTATCTTCATCGCACCTCACTTCTTGAATTAGTTTAGGAAAATCATGCATCAACAGTCACTGGTTCATGCCCCATTGGACCCGTGATCAATTTGGTTAATTAGTGAGATCATATTTGCTCGTGGGAGATAAGATGAACCAACCGATCCCGATCCTTCAGGATCAATATTACTCATTGCGCACATCACTACCATCATGGGTCAAACTTTAACACACAGTGGGTAATCACTATGAATTGAAACCGCAGTACATCAACATACTTCCTAAATTCATTGGTTCTGACTCTAAGAATGCATATCTCTTTATTAGTGAATTTTAGGAAGTATGCATAATGATTAAACTGCAAAACTTATTGGATGACCAATTAAACTTCGCTTCATCCCATTCGCTCTCAAAGATAATACCAAGAAGTGGTTGTACAGTATGCCTACTAATTCAATCACTACTTGGAATGAATTCATTACCGCGTTTCTCAAGAAGTACTATCTCACGCACAAGACTGTAAAAATTCGAAATCAAATTAATCAATTCCATCAACTGCCGGAAGAATCCTTTTGGAAATACTTAGAACGGTTCAAAGATTTGTTAGCTTAGTGCCCCACTATGCGATAAAAAATGACGATTGTGTCAAATCATGTACGAAGAACTCGATTACATATCCAAAACTCTTCTTGAGTCCATCTGTCAGGGGGATTTCGTGAGAAAAAATGAGGATGAAGCATGGGAGTTGCTTGAGGACCTATCGTGGAAAACTATGCAGTAGGAGAGTCCCACTGAAAAACCCAATGCATCACCTTCTGCGCATAAGGGTGGGATCCATAACGTCGACAGCTATATAGCTACCAAAGCTAAAATTGTAGCTCTTATGCGAAGAATTGAGGCGTTGGAGACTCAGAGTGCTCCACTAGTGGGTCAAGTAAATCCAATACATGGTCGCACATGCATTAATTGTGAAAATCCAAATCATATTATGGAGGAGTGTTCACTGTTAGTGAATCTCATGGGTTCGACACTTGAACAGGCGAATACCTTATATCCAAGACCCATGAACAATCTTTATGCTCCTATATACAATCCTGGCTGGAGGAATCACCCAAATCTCTCATGGGGTCAAGGGCAATATAAGGAAGCCCCCAACCCTAATATGCAGCTTTCAGCCAGTGGTCAGTTTCCAAGACCAAATGTGGGTGCTTATCAACACCCAAATGCTTCAAATCAAGGGAACAACCAGAATAGACCAAATGTACATAATCAATCATATTCACAACAAGGGTTTAACAATGATTATGATAGACGGCTAACGACACTTGAAACGAATGTGGAAAACCTTTTCAAGACGATATCCAATTTAGACACACAAATGCAAAATTTAATGAAAGTTTTACTGACTTTATATAACAGACCGATCAACAACTTCTTGTAATTTCTCAGTCGATCAAGAATATAGAGTAGCAGGTTGGATAGTTAGCCACATAGTTGACTTAGCGGGGGTCGGATATCTTTCCGAGCCAGCTAATAATGAACCCAACTCTAACTCATCTCAGTCTGTTTCATCCCATATTCATCAATGCAATGCCATTCACATGCTCAGATCTGGCAAGTAAGTGGACAATAATGTAGCCATGCCCCCGATCTCACTTCTACTATTTCGCAGGTTACACCATCTTTTCCATTTCTTTCTCCACATTTATTCCCATTACCTCTATCACCATCACATGCTTATTTGGAAGAACATGTTTAAGCCGAAAGCACCATATCCCAATCGGCTTAGGAAGCCTTCACCGTAAGTAGAGAAGATTCTTGAAATATTTCAGTAGGTGAAGGTTAATATTTTACTCATTGATATTATACAACAGGTTTCTACTTGTGCAAAGTTTCTCAAGAATTTGTGTACTAAGAAACGAGCAAGAAACATTCCTGAGAAAGTTTTTCTTACTGCAAATATATCGCAAATCCTCTCTAACTCATTGCTTGTCAAATACAAAGATCTAGGATCCCCCACAATCTCATGCACCATTGGGAATACTATATTTGATAGGTCATTGCCTGATCTAGGGGTAAGTGTCAACTTGCTTCCTTACACTATTTATCAACAACTTGGGTTAGAAAAAATTCAACCTACTAAGGTCACATTATAACTAGCTGATCGTTTGATCAAGAGACTACTTTGCATGGTTGAAGACGTGCTCATTAAGGTCGACGAGTTTACCTATTCTGTAAATTTTATTGTCTTAGAAACTGAGCTGATTTTCAATCCACGAAATCAAATTCCCATTATCATGGATAGACCACTCCTTACAACATCAAATGCATTAATTGATTGTAGGAGTGAACTCATGAAGCTATCATTAGGGAATATGATTGTGGCATTTAACATATTAAATATGGATGAGTACATAACGAGCTCCCTCATTGAGGTAAACATGATTTACAGTTTGCACTCTCATTTTGCCTCTTGCATAGATGATGAACCCTCATTTGAGCAAATTTTCAAAGATGAGCTCATATTATTAGATGAATTTGCACATACTGATTTTATGTATAGTGATACTTATGCAAGTGTACCATTGATTTATGAGCAAATTTTGAGGATTTGTTTGCAGAGGAGCTCACATTACTTCATGTAGAAGGGCTACCACCACATTCACTTGATCATATTGCACTCTTCTCACTTCATGATATTTCTACATGTGTGCTTGTTACTAATGATAATTGCCAAGTTTATAATGAAAAATTATTTAACCCAATTATTAATGCTTACATGTGGACATAAGATATAGACAAGTAATTTTGTGACTTGTAGAAGGATGATGAGATATAATAATACACCCACTTCATATTTAAAACGCATACACTATGAAGGTGGGAAGTGATCGAGAGGTCGTAATAACTTTTCATATGTTAATAGGGCAACGATATTGAGATCGTAACTATTTACGACTCTCATTATTTGTATAGTATTTGTACAATAATTTTCATATTTATTTTACTACCCTTTATTCGTGTATGAGGGCATACACGAGTTTAGGTGTGGGGGAGTGGGTTAGGGTATTTTCTTCATATTTTTTTAGGATTTTTAGTTTTAGTATTTTCTTCATGTTTTTCTAGGATTTTTAGTTTTTTTAGAATTTTTATTTTATTTTTAGATTTTTTTATTTCTTTATTTTATACTTCAGGTAGTTTTTAGGGTAACTAACTAAAAAAGACAAAATTAAAAACTTTTTTTATATATTTTTTTAATAAATCAACCTAATTACAAATAAAAGAATAAATTTAGATTTAAAATTTGATAGGAGAGTAGATTGGATGTTACACTAAGAATTTTATTAAAAAAATAAAATCTGAAAAATAAATTCCACTAATAGTAATTTTGAAAATTGATAATCGAAATGCATTCTTGAGTTTGTATATTAGTGATATTAATTGAAGAAATATAAAAATAAAGATTTTTCGTTCGTTTGTATAAAATTTTTATTTTTATTGATTTTCGGTTATCCTTATTTTTCTTTTTTCCTTAATCTAATTTCTTCGCAAATTTTATGGGTATATTCACTGTAAACCCTCACGAGACACAACTCGTCCATTAGGGTAATCTAGGGGTTTAACAGCTTGTTGCATATACTAAGTGCAACCGCGATTCCTATGAAAGTGAGTTAGGATTTTTCTTTTTCTTTTTAGGTTTAGATTTTGCTAGAGAACTAGCAAAAGATAGGTGTGGGGGTGTGATGAGTGCCATATATTGCATATTTATAGCCTCCATATTATCTATTTTTGTATTTAAATAATGCTACTCTGGTAGTTTTACTGTGTTTTCAGGTAAACCTATTCCTATAAAGAGATGGTATAAATTTAGAGCTGGATTAGGAAATCAAGTCTAGAAAAAAGCTAAAACTGAGCCAAGTTACAAGATTATAAAGTTATAGAAGACCTAAGTCTAATAAAGTCATTCATATCAAATGAAAAGGACGAGAACTTTATGTGGAAGAAAATTGAGGCCAATTCTTCATATTTTCGCCGCTATTTGGCAGCATTTGGAGCCAATTGGTGGCTCAGTGGGGCCCACTTGTCATGAGATTTTTACGGGGGCTTTTATGTAATTTTATAGTTTCTCACTTGTACTCAAATTAGGATTTGATTTTTTAAAGCCTATATATTGGCCGTATCCTTGTAATTTAGGGTTTATAATGTAATTTTGTATTCGAATTTTATTGAATAAAATTAGGGTTTGCTGAAGGAGTGATAGCCGTCTTACTGACTCTAGAGGTACCATTTTCTGTTCATCATTGTTTCTTATTTAATCTTCTTCTAATTGCTTTCTAGATAGATTTATTTTGCTTTCTAGTGTAAAACTTTAATCACTTTCTTGGAAAAATATGATCTTTTTAATTAGGAGTATGAATAGCTAATTTAGTTTAGTTCTAGAATGTAGATGAAATTAGGAATCCACCACGTATTTACTCTCTAGTGTTTTCTTCCTAAATAAAATAATAACGATAAGATTTTTCAATGAAAAGATTAAAATATAACAACTCGTAGATTAATACTTTTATAGGTTATACTTGAATTAGATTTCTTGGTAAGCTATGCTTAGTTAGGGTTTGGGGTTGTTACTTTTCTTCTTTATCATAGAGTTATCTAATGATTTAGTTTATTTTTATGAAAAGTTGTATCTTTGATGCGTTATACTTGCACACCACTTGATAACACATACTTAGAATATTTTAAGTAAAGATTAAAACTAAAAGATCAATTTTATTATAGGAAGATCAATTTTTATTATAGGAAGAAGATAATAGAATTAATACATGGCTGGAAACTAGTGGATTCTATATCAAAAGCTAATTACTATAACTCAAATCCAATTTAAAGCCCGTAGTTAATCCGTTAGGACTAAAGAATTAGTAAGAATAGTAAAACACTTTAGATTTTTGTGGGAACAACCTGTACAGTGTTACACCGATACTGTGTACTTGTAGTTGATATTTCACATCACACATACTTGATTAACACTTATTTATGTACAAAAAATGATAAATACAAGATAAATATGATATCTCAAGATACTTGTGGTTGGAAATTCTTGTTCTTTGGATAATTTTGACGTTGATTTGGACTACTATAAAGATGGAGGTTCTTTTGGAAGAGCTGGTGCTTCTTCATTTATTTTGATCGAGACTCCTTCACATTCAACAGCTTTGATTTTCATTCCCACTGATGTAAATTGAGGGCATTATGGAAGCACCCCTAATTAACGAAAGTTTTTGTCCATGGTTGAGATCTATCACCTTGAACCTTCACAACACAATTACTATAAATTTAAACATTGGTGAGCAGTCGAAGGAACATTATTCATGTCATTGATACAGTTCCTTCCAAGTATGAAATCTAAATAGATGGAACGTTTGCAACACAAAAAATATATAAGCATAATCTTGGGTTCCAAACCATCATTCGATATGACCCCCAATAAAAAATTCTTATTGTAAGAGATAAAATTTACCCGCCGCTAAGATAAGACCAACAGAAGAAAAGTGATACGTCATCATGCTGAGTTGGCAAATATATAAGTCAGAGCAATTACCATCCTCGTCATACAAAAAATCTCAGCTTCGCAGAACAAGAAACGTTTCTCCACCAAACCGAAGAATTCCAATTTCGCCAAATGAAGCAACATTCCTCACCAACCAGGACAAGTCTACAAGCCTAAGAAAAGCTAAGAGACAAAGTCCACTTTGTCAGTAAAGGCATCCCATCCTTGCAAGACCAAATGAAAGAAACAAACCCAAAAAGGTCAACAAATGAACAAAATCAACTCTCCAGAGGAAGATGTTCCAATCTCGCCAACAAAAAGAATCAGCTCCACCAAGAAAGACATCCCATCATCGTTGGCGGACAATTATATAAATTGATCAATATTGTGCAGTTCCACCACGATCTTTCAAATCAAATAATGGTGCAGTTTCACCTCAATTTTTTGCAAGTCAAGGAACAGTTACAACTATTCAAACTGCAAAATCACTCCGAGTACAAAGATTAGAGAAGATTAGAAAATTAATTCTAAAAAATCATACAGAGAGAGTTACAATTCAACAAAGATTCTTCAACAGACAGTTAATGGAAAAAATAGTGTCGCTCTGATCATACTTCCATCATCACATTCTCCCCAAAAATCTTGATCGTAATTCTTTTGATTAGTAAAGAACATCCTGAGTATTACAATTTTCAAATCTCAAAAATCCAAAATTTTGCTTTGTTTTCGCAATGGCTGCATTTTCAGCTAATGTGCAAACAATGGAAATAAGCTAGAGACTCCGCTGGGGAGTCAAACATTCATCTTAGAGGAATTCGTGCTGCATTTTGGTGAAGAGGCTGCCGACGATACTTTTAATACCCTAGTGATTGAATTCGACTAGGGAAAGTATGAAGAATTTCTCTGCACCAACTCTTTCTCGAACAAACGTTAAGGAACTTTCTGCGTAGCGAGGAAGTCAACTCGCCTTCTTCACGGAAGGTTGTACACTCTAGCATCACTAAAGAAGCCAATCACTTCAAGGTAATTTCTCGATTCAGTGTACTGGAAGAGGCCCTATAATTACACGATCAACCACTCTTCGACGTATGATGAGTGCCATATATTGTATATTTATAGTCTCCATATTATCTATTTTTGTATTTAAATAATGCTACTCGGGTATTTTCGTGTGCTTTTCAGGTAAACCTATTCCTACAAGGAGATGGCATAAACTTAGAGCCGGATTAGGAAACTAAGTACATAAAAGAGTTAAAAATGAGCAAAACTACACGACTATGATGCTGCAGAGTGTCAAAATTCAATACAGTCATCAAAATCAAAGGAAAAGAATAAGAGAATCATGCAGAAGAAAGTTGAAGCCCAGAATAGCCACTTTTGCCGCTATTTAGCGATATTAGCCGCCAATTGGCAGCTCCCCAAGCTCACTCTGGGTAATTTTTCTATGAGAGTTTCGATGTAATTTTGTAGTTTTTCACTTTACTCAAATTAGGATTTGATTCTCCGAAGCCTATATATTGGCCGTATCCTTGTAATCTAGGGTTTGATGTTGATGATTAGGATATATTTTTGTACTCGTAATTATAAATAAAATTAGTGTTTTGCCGAAGGGGTGTCGACTGCCAAACCAAACTCCAGAGGTATCATTTGCTGTTCATCAATTATTCTTAGTAATTTTCTTTTAATTGCTTTTTAATTTAGATTAATCTTGCTTTCTAGATTAGATTTTTTTTGCTTTCATGAATAAAAATAGGATTTTGCTAATTAGAACTATGAGTATCAAATTTAGTTTAGCTCTAGAATATAGATGAAACTAGGAATCCACCATGTAGTTGCTCTCCAGTATTTTCTATCTAAAATAAAATAATAATAACATGATTTTTCTATGTAAAGATTAAAATACAAAAATTCGTAGATTAATACTTGGATAGGTTATACTTGAGTTAAATTTCTTGATAGTCTATACTTAGGGTTTGGGGTTATTGATTTTCATCATTTTTATAGAATTATCTAATGATTTACTTTGTTTTTATGCAAAGTAGTATCTTTGATGAGTTATACTTGCACACCACTTGATAGCTCATACTTAGAACACTTTAATTAAAAGATTAAAACTAAAAGATCAGTTTTTAGAATAGGAAGAAGATAATAGAAGTAATATTTGGATGTCAACTAGTGGATTACGTCTCCTAGACTAACTAGAATAACCTGACATCAATTTAAAACCCTTAGTTAGCTCGTTAGAATAATAGGATTAGCAAGATAGTAAAACACCATAGATACTCGTGGGAATGACCTATTTGCACTACAACCGATACTGTGTACTTGTAGTAGATTTATTACATCAAGTTTTTATCGTCGTTGCAGGGGATCGACGGTATTTTCTTACTTTTCTAACGTTTTATGGGTGAACAGTGTGTACTGAGTGTACAGGAACTAAAAAGTGCAGATACAGGAAGACAAAATGGATCAAAGGAGCTTCAGAGTTGCGTAGAAGAAACCAGAGAGACAATCTCTCTGGTTCTGCCGCTAATTGGCGACAAGAATCGCCAAATAGCGGAAGCACAGGTGATTCCTGACCCCATTTTTTCTCCAGTTTTGTGTTTTGGTTCTCTGGTTTTGTAAAAAAATTAAAAAAAAAAGTAGAAACAGTAGGAATCACATCTTTTCTTTGATCATATCTCATCCACCATTTTATTTTCACTACACCCCACTTCTTGCATTAGTTTAGAAAATTCACGCATCCACTCACGGTCACTGGTTCATGCCACATTAGACCCGTGATCAATTTGGTTGACTAGTGAGATCAGATTTGTTCATAGGAGAGAAAATAGACCAACCGATCCCGATTCTTCAGGATCAATATTACTCATTGCGCACATCACTACCATTATGCATCAAATTTCTACACGCAGCGGGTAATCACTATGAATTGAAGCCGCAGTACATCAGCATGCTTTCTAAATTCACTCGTTCTGATTCTGAGGATGTATATCTCATTATCAATGAATTTCAGGACGTGTGCGTGATGATTAAACTGCAGCACTTATCGAAGGACATAATTAAAGTTCGCTTCATCCTATTCGCTCTCAAAGATAATGTCAAGAAGTGGTCATACAATATGCCTACTGATTCAATCACTACTTGGGATAAATTTGCAACGGTGTTTCTTAAGAAGTATTATTCCACGCACAAGACAGCAAAAATTCAAAATCAAATTAATCAATTCCATCAAGTGCCGGAAAAACCCTTCTGGAAATACTTAGAACAGTTTAAAGTCTATTAGCTCAGTGCCCACATCATGCGATAGAAAAGTGGGGATTGTGTCAAATCGTGTACGAAGGACTCGATTACACATTTAAAACTCTTCTTGAGTCCATGTGTCACGGGGAGTTCATGAGAAAGAATGAGGATAAAGCATGAGACTTTCTTGAGGACCTATCGTGGAAAACTATACAGTGAGAGAGTCCTGCTGAGAAACCCAATACATCAAGTTCTGCGTATAAGGGTGGGATTCATAGTGTCGACAGCATTATAGCTGCCGAAACTAAAATTGCAGCCCTTATTCTAAGAATTGAGGCATTGGAGACTCCTAGCGCTCCACCAGTGGATCAAATGAATCAAATACAAAGTCCTACATACTTTAATTGCGGAACTATAAATCACGTTATGGAGCAGTGTCCACTGTTAGTGAATCCTATGGGTCCCACACTTGAGCAGGCTAACGCCTTGTATCAAAGACCTATGAATAATCCATACGCTCCTACATACAATCCTGCCTGGAGGAACCATCTAAATCTCTCATGGGGTCAGGGGCAATATCAGAGAGCCCCGAACCCTAACATGCAACCTCCAACCAATGATCAGTTCCAAAGACCAAATGTGGGTGCTTATCAATACCCAAACGCTTCAAATCATGGAAGCAAGCAGAACAAACCACCTGCACAATACCAATCACATCCACAACAGGGGTCTAAAATGATTAAGAAAAGTAACTACAATCACTTGAGAAGAATATTGAAAATCTTCTGAAGTCCTCGTTGAACCTTGACACATATATGCAAAATCTCATGAAAGTGTCAACTGATTTTATTCAAGAACATATCAGCACTTGCTCATGAGCTTTTAAACTATTAAGAACTTAGAGCAGCAGGTTGGACAATTAGCGAGTCAAATGAGTGAATGTGGCAAGGATACTTTTCCAAGTCAACTCTTAACAAACCCTAATGTCAGTTCCTCTAACTCCAATCAGTTGCATGTCAACCAAGTTAATGCCATTCACACGCTTCACTCTGGCAAGCTGGTTGATAATCATATAACCATGCCACCTGATTCTACTCCTAATGCACGACAGGCTACACTGTCTAATACCACGATTCCATTATCACCTCATGATTTAACAACATCATCCCAGGATTCACTCACTAGCACGACAGAGGAGTCTGACCCCTCTAATTTTGATCCTCCTATCGACCATACTTATAAGCCAAAGGCACCATATCTAAATCGATTGAAGAAAAATTCTCCTCAGGTTGAGCACATCCTTGAGTTATTCAAGCAAGTTAAGGTTAATATTCCTCTTCTTGATGCAATCCAACAAGTATATGTTTATGCAAATGCAAAATTCTTAAAGGATTTATGCACAAAGAAGAGAACAGCAAATGTTCCAGAGAAAGTCCTCCTAACTACTAACATCTCTAGCATCCTCTCTCAGTCAGTACCTGTGAAGTATAAAGAGACTAGAAGTCCTACTGTCTCCTATACCATAGGGACTATAGTGATTGAAAAGCTCTACTAGATTTAGGAGCGAGTGTCAACTTGCTTCCTTATTCAGTGTACCAGCAATTAGGACTGAGAGAGTTAAGACTTACAAGAATTACGTTATAACTAGCTGATAGATCTGTGAAGACACCTATAGGAGAGATTGAGGACGTCTTGATTAAGATTGGGGAGTTTATTTTCCCAGTTGATTTCATAGTTCTCAAGACTCAACCTATGGTGGATCCACAGCATTGTATCCCAGTTATTTTGGGACATTCATTCCTGGCCACTTCTAATGATGTTATTAATTGCCGGAGTGGATCGATGAGACTTTCCTTTGGAAACATGCAACTTGACTTGAATATATTCAATTTAGGGCGCCAACCGAGTGATCCTCTTGACGAGCCCCTAAAAGTGAATATGATCCAAGGGTTGTCTAGTGAGCACCAAGAGAAGGAATTCTTTGATGAGATGGATAGTTTAGTTTATGAGAGCTTATTCTTGGACACGCTCAATTAGTTATCTAATTATGTGTCTTCTACTCGATGGGAGCTTCCACCTGAGCCATTGATGACTGAACCACGAGTTCAGTTACGACCATCTAGTGAGTATCCACCTGAGCTTGAGATGAAGACACTTCCGAGTCATCTCAAGTACGCTTTCTTGAGTGAACATGATACACTACTAGTTATTATCTCAGTAGATTTGATTGAAGTTCAGAAGGAAGCACTCATAGCAGCGTTGAAAGCACATACGGAAGCCATAGGCTAGAGTATGGCTGATATAAAGGGGATAAGTCCATCTATAGTGCAGTATAGAATTTACTTACTAGATAATATACGACCTACAAGAAACCCTTAGCATAGGTTGAATTCGGTGATGAAAGAAGCTGTGAGGAAGGATATTCTTAAGTGTCTTAACAATGGGATTATCTATCCTATCTCTGATAGTACTTGGGTGAGCCCAGTTCAAGTAGTGCCTAAGAAGTCCGGAATTATTGTAGTCAAGAATGATGCAAATGAGCTTATCTTGATGCATTTGAAGATGGGATGGTGAGTCTGTATTGACTATAAAAAACTGAATGTTGCAACAAGAAAGGACCACTTCCCCTTACGTTTTATTAATCAGATGCTTGAACGGTTGGCCGGACATGAGTTCTATTGTTTCTTATATGAATACTCTAGCTACAACCAAATTTCTATCGCCCTGGAGGATCAAGAAAAGACTACATTCACATGTCCATTTGGAACCTTTTCATACAGACACATGCCCTTTGGGTTATGCAATACACCTGCCACATTCCAAAGGTGCATATTGAGTATTTTCTCTGACATAGTTGAACAATTTCTTGAAATCTTCATGGATGATATCTCTATCTTTGGAGATTCATTCCAAGAGTATCTGCATTATTTAGAATTTGTTCTCACGCATTGTCATGAGAAACATTTGACACTCAATTGAGAAAAATACCATTCATGGTAAAAAATGGCATAGTACTAGAGCATATCATCCCAAAGGATGGTATCGAGGTTGACAAGGCCAAGGTGGATCTCATCATTAATCTTTTACCTCCGTGATTAGTGAAAGATATATGCTCCTTACTTGGTCATGCTGGGTTCTATAGAAGATTTATCAAAAACTTTAGCAAAATTGCTAGGCCTTTGACACATCTACTAGCCAAGGACGTGCCATTCAACTTCACACCTGATTATCTTAGAGCATTTGAGCAGCTCAAGAAGGTGTTTACCACCACTCCTATCATTCATGTACCAGACTGGAGTCTACCATTTGAGCTTATGAGTGACGTATCTGATTATGCTATCGGTATCATTCTTGGACAACGTATTAATAAGCAGTCATATGTGATTTACTATACAAGTAGGACACTCAATGACGCCCAGTTGAATTACTCTACCACAGAGAAAAAGCTATTGGCAGTCGTCTTTACACTTGAAAAGTTTCGCTCCTACTTAATTAGATCACATATTATATTTTATACTAATTATGCTGGTTTGAAATATTTGTTGACCAAGAAAGACGCAAAAGTAAGGCTCGTTCGATGGATCATCTTTTTACAAGAGTTTGATCTTGAGATATTAAATAAGAAAGGTGCGGATAATTTAGTAGCTAATCACTTGTCTCGCCTGCCCAACGCTCCAACTAATTCTTGCCCCATAAATGAATTATTTCCTCATGAGCAATTGTTTGCATTGAAACGTGAACCATGGTTTGCTGACATTGTGAACTATCTTGTGACCAAAAATATCCCATTGGTCCAAACAAGACTAATATAGATTCTTGTCTCAAGTAAAATTTTTTTACTGGGATGAACTATATCTGTTCAAATATTATCCAGACCAGATCATACGTGGATGCATACATAACGATGAGATACAAAGTGTCCTCTCATTTTGTCATGATTTTGCTTGTGGAGAACATTTTGGTTGCAGGAAAATAGTTGAAAAGGTGTTGCAAAGTGGTTTTTATTGGCCAACTCTTTTCAAAAACGATGTGGAATATTGCAAAATATGCACACGATGCAAAATTTCACGGCACAATATGATGTCACTGCAGCCGATCCTTGAGATCGAAATATTCGATATATGGGGTATAGATTTTATGGTACCGTTATCCAACTCATTTAGAAATCAATACATATTGGTCGCTGTCGATTATATTTCCAAATGGGTAGAGGCAATTGCCGCAAAATCGAATGACAACAAAATCATTGTCAAGTTCTTGAAAGAGAATATCTTTTCTCGATTTGGCATTCCTTAAACTATCATTAGTGATAACGATACCCATTTTACTAACTGGTCATTTGATGCGCTCATACGAAAACATTCAATTACCCACAAGTTAGCTACACCGTATCATCCACAAACTAGTGGGCAAGTGAAAGTTTTCAATCGTCAAATCAAACTGATTTAGGAAAATATAGTGCCTCACAATAGGAAAGATTGGTCATGTAAACAAGAAGATACATTATGAGCCTACCATACCGCCTACAAGACCAATCTAGATATGTCTCCATATCGGTTGACATATAGAAAAGCGTGCCATTTACCGATGGAGCTTAAGCATAAGGCTTTATGGGCCATTAAATTTCTTAATTTTGAGCTCGAAAAAGTTGGCGAGCAGCAGAGGCTATAACTTAATGAGCTTGATGAGATTAGACGGGATGTATGTGATAGTGCTAAGATTTATAAAGAGAAAACTAAAGTATTTCATGACAAAGCGATTATTCGTAAGTCATTTACACCAGGACAAAAAGTTCTCTTATACAATTTGAGGCTACATTTATTTCCTAAAAAATTAAGGTCAAGATGGAGTAGACCATGTTGGCGGTGAAAATTTCTAAGTAAATAGAGTTTTCCACAATAGAACGCGGAGCTAACTCCGCAGCCCCGCGTTTGGCTACTTTAGCCTCACGTTTGAACAAAACGCGGAGATATTTAATAGCTCCGCGTTGGTTCCGCGTTTTGGTCTCTTAACTCTGTATTTTGATGAGTTTAACTCCGCGTGAGCAGATAATCAGAATCTCAAATTGATTGAGATTATGATTTGGGCTTATCCAAATACCCAAGTTAAGTCCGATCAGAACACTAAATCAAGAGATTTAAATTAAAACTAAGATATTTGATTGGAATCCTTGAGGAGAGCAAATTCTATTTAGATAGAAACTCTGAAATCATCCTAAGGTTATAAATACCCTCTTGGGGAAGCCCTAGGGGTCTTTTTTTTTCGGCTGGTTTTCTTTTCTTCTTTTCGGCATCTTGGAGAATTCAAGTTATGCATAGAGCCTTGAGTTCGTGAAAGACCAGAGAAGAGCATCTACAGTCGGCCATCATCTTCAAGAGAGAAGATCTCGACGTCAGATCTTCCAAAGGAGCTACTTGATAGATCCCATCGCCACACAGATCCCACATCATATTGTAAAAGAGAGAGATTGACATATAAAATCCTCTCGTTTGTTCTTTCTATCTTGTTCTCTCTCATTGTAATTCGAGTTTATTCAATAGAAGGAAAGCGAAGAAATTCCGCTGCGAACAAACTGGCGACCATAGTGGGAGCCATCTCTTTCACTCACGAAGAGATTGTGTCGCAATCCGACCTCGATATGATCGGATCCGACGTAGACATGCTGGTCGTTGAAATCAACTAGCAGAAGTATAAGGAGTACCTCTCCTCTGAATCATCAGGTAACCTGAACGACACACGCCACTATCGTTGCGTGCGCTCCAATACCCGACCAACGGGTAAAAAGGAATCCACTGAGGAACGGAGATCCTTGGAGACCGCAGACATAGAGCCGGTGTTCGGGCAGGAAATCCTAGCAGAGGATGACCTCCCTACTGCCGAAGAAGACCTGGGAACTGGATTGACCAAAATCCAACTCCGAAATAGAAATCGGAGAGCAAGGCGAAAAGCCCTCAAAGCCCGCCTTGGACGCGGAGCTAACACCAAAGAACGCGAGGCTATGGTCCCTCGCAAACTGGCTCGCATTAATCGCGAGACCAGTCATTATCGCGTTAAACGCGAAGTTACCACTTGCTTTAATCGCAAGGAAAAGCCAGCGTGTGATATTCCACGCGAGGTTATTACTAAGCTTAGCGAGAAACGCGAAGCCAGTAAGATTTACGCTAGTCGCAGAATTTCTGATACTCGCGAGGAACATGAGTATAAAATCTCCTTAAAGCCAGCACGTGATTTTCCATGTGAGGCTACTATTGGGCTTAGTGATAAACGCGAAGCCAGTAGCACTTGCAAGAAACGCATGACTTTTTACACTCGCGAGGAACGCGAGGATAAAGATTCACTAAAGCCAGCGTGTGATTCTCCACGCCAGGCTATTACTGGACTTAGCGATAAACGCAAAGCCAGTAGTACTTGCGATAAACGCAAGATTTCTTACACTCACGAGAAACGCAAGGGTAAAATTTCCTCACAGCCAGCGTGTGATTCTTCACGCGAGACTAATACCGAGCTTAGCGAGAAACGCGAAGCCAGTAGTACTTGCGAGAAACACAAGATGCCTCAGCTCCACGTAAATCGCAAAGACGATTGGCAAATTGTCGTTAATCGGAAAAATAGCGCTAGACGCGAAGTTATGACTTGCGTTAATCGCAAGGGTAAGCCAGCTTGCAGGAATTTTTTTCTACGTGAGGCTAAGATTCCAGAAGAGAAACTTCTGAAGGCATGACAAGCTAGCGTAAAATGCGAGGTTAGCGTAGCAAAACGCGGAGCTATTTTTCAGCCCCACGAGATAAAACGCGAAGCTAATTTTCAGCCCCGCATTCCAAAACGTGAAGCTATTTCTAAGCTCTACGTAAATCAACCCGACTACAGAATCAGGGTTGATCATCGCGTCAGTGGACCAGAACTGGACTCCAGTGATCCTATGAAGTTTCAGTGGGTTCCTAGACCCTCTCAAAAGTTGGATGGATCCCACGACTCCATGGCTAAAGTGACTGATCTCAGGGAGTATCTATCCAAGAAAAGAGGCATAGAACAAGTTCAAGCTGAGCCTGTCTGTCACTGCCAGTAGCTTATGACAGCGGTATCCGCTGTAATGGACAACTGTGGCTGCAGCAAGAGCAGGGTATCAGTGTTCGATCGATTAACCGAGTCGAACAAGAACCCTACTAAGAAGACAAAAACTGCTTCCTTAAAAGAATAGAGAGCTGTAACCTCCAATATGGTAGGAAAAGGGAAGAAGGTTGTAGAGACGAATGATGATTCAGAATTGAGTGATGAAGAACCTCATCATATCACTCGACTTAAATTAGGAGTTGTCACGCCTTGAAACTATAAGAGGCTTATAAAAGGTTCTTATGATGATGACAGCAATAACTCAGCTATAGCTTCACCTCGTTCCTTTGCATCATCTCGGCTGCAGAAGTCAGCATTACATACGGCGGATAAATCTGATGACATCAATCAGAGATTTGAAGCTCAAGAAAGAATGATTCGAGAGCAACAAAAGACGATTCAAGATCTTAAAATGATGCTCTCAAAATTTGTTGAGGATAATGCCAAAAAGGGCAAAGAAACTCTATTCAATAAAATGAACGAAGAGGAAAAAGAAGAGAAAGCCCACTCGATGCACGAGGACGAGGATAGATTCTCTTTTCATGATCCACATGGAGAGAAAATAGAAAATTTGCAAAGTCAACTCGAAGCACTGATGCATAAAAAGGAGTTGAAAGAGTCAGGGGTCTCAAGACCATACCCACCTGAATGGGATATGGTACCATACCCTCAGAAGTATAAGCCGCTCAAATTAGAGCCATATGACGGAAAGGGATCTCCCAGTCAACACATTTATTACTTCTTGTCCCAAGCAGAATATTTGATGGGTAATGACCCGATAATGACCAAGATATTCGCAAGTACCTTGCGAGTGCTTGCCTTTACTTGGTTTATGCAGCTGCTCCCAGGTACTATTAATACCTAGTTTGATGTTGTAAAACTATTTCTCTCACGTTTTTTTGATGATGATACCGAAATTACGGTTCATTCCCTTCTTGCAACTAAACAAGGGGAACAAGAAACAGTAAAAGACTTCATAGAAAGGTTTTGGGAGAAGTCTGTACACTGCAAACATGGAATGGTCCAGGAAACTCTAGTCGAGACATGTCGATATAATCTTAAGACTAATGTGCTCCTAAAAATGGGGGTCGTAGGTCTAAGACATGGAGGGATTTGCTCAAACAGGAAGAGCAAGCCGAAGATTTGATTCGTCGAGTTGAAGAGTCTCGTGGATCAAGAAGTACTCGAAGAAGTAATAGGCCATACACCCAAAATAATAATAATAATAAGAATAAAAGGAAAGCGGTAATGGCATCAGAAGCTGCTCCGCAGAAAACAAATCCTCCACCAAGCTCGAAGCCCCAAAATCAGAAGGGCACAAGACAAGATAGGCCTCAGCAAGAGAGGACCTACACTTTTAAGGCGGAACAGACACCTACACTCTTCCACCTCCTCCTGAGGAAGGGAATATTGAAACTTCCGGAGAATAGGAAGCCAGAGGACGCTGGTAAGACCAACGACCCCAATTATTGCCTCTACCACCAGAATGTTGGACACCCTACTAGGGATTGTTACCCTCTGAAGAACAGATTCCAAGCACTAATAGAAACTGGAGTTCTGACGCTTAAAGAGGAGCAAAAGAAGGTCACTGCCAACATGGCAATTATAGTGGTTGGAACCCATGAGTTCCCCGCAGGGGTGACCCCAATTCCAAAGGGTAAGTTGGTTACAAAGAACCTTGACCATCATAAGAAGGCTCAAGAAGGACTTGTCCCTATAACCACTCAGAAGGGGGAAGTCATGTGGGTCCACCCTGATTTGCTACAGAACGAATAGTGGACAACCACAGAGGGTCGAAAGAAAAAGCGGTCTAGTAATGCTATCTCTGCGGAAATAAAAGATGAATACATTGCAGGGGCATTTACAGACTCTGAAGAGGAGCCCGAAGCCATGGCCACTCATCAAGATGGGGCGGGCCCTTCCGGCACTTGGTCTGGAAAACATATCTTAAGGACTACACCAGGGTAGACCCGAAAGATATATATACGGAACTCGCCAAGCCTGCAAAGTAGAAAGGTCTTCGCTTCCAGAAAAACCCTGGAAAAGATGAAGGAGTCAAAGATACTACCTTCAAGTTTGATATAATAGCTCAGCTGGCAAATATTCCAGCTCGAATCACACTATATGAATTGCTACGATTATCAAAGTCAACTCGTGAGGCTTTGAGAGAGGCCTTGGTAGACTCTAAGTCATTCCTAACTCAGATTGTCGAGCCGGCCAACGAGGAATAGGACTCTTGCCCCAGCTGTTATCAAGTAAGGAGGCATATCCCACAAATCACACTCTCTCCAGAGGACATGCAAGTAAGGAATATAAAGCATAATAGGCCTTTATATTTCACCGGATACGTCGGATCTACCAAGGTGGAACGCATTCAAATTGATCTGGGGTCTGCACTAAGCGTTATTCCCAGAAGGCTAATGCAACTATTGGGAATATCTCCTCATCGTTTGACGCCTACACACTCCACTATCTACGGGTTTCAATGCTAACAACAGTTGTCCTCTCGGCAAAATCCGACTGCGGTGCCAAATTGGAGACTTGAGGACGGAAGTCACATGCTACGTTATTGATGCAGATACCTCCTACAATATTTTACTTGGACGGCCTTGGATCCATGCTAGTCCCGTCGACTCTCTACCAATGCATGAAATATTGCGATGAAGAAGGAGAAGTCCGGACGCTAGTTGCAGATAAGCAACCATTAAAAGGGCTGGAAATTTATTTCACAGACACTTTACTCTACAAGCCAGCCCACGAAGTCTCCAATGACGATCTTAGTAAGCCTCAAAAGCTTGACGAAAGCGGCAACGAGGCGGATACTGAGTACGAGCTTCCTGAAGAAGACGATGGGGGTGATTATGTAATCAATCTTCACTTAGATTTTAGTTTGAGTCTTGATAATAATGTAGCTGATGTAATAGAGAGTGAATGGGTTATTAATGAAAACATAAAGTTAGTCTACGAGTATGCTGTAGCTACCGAGTCTGAACCCTCTTGTACTTTCACTGAAGTGGATGGCCTGTCCGAACTTGAAGTTCTGGCGGCATACCATTTGCCCCTCAGGTCATCCCTCCTCTCTCAATCAAAAATAACTGAGGGACAAGGTCACTTCTTTGAAGTGCCTCCTCGACAGGGGGTCCCAAAAGCCGATCATGTTCGGCAGGGTAATTACGTCACCTCGACAAAGACAAAGAGTGAAAGTGATGAATAAACATCACCTCAATTTCACTTGTATGAACAGTAATCCCGGCAAATGATGAAGAAGATGGGCTATAATTTCACCGAGAAACTGGGATTAAACTTTGGAAGAGGGTGACGGAATCTCATACCCTCGTTTAGACCGAGAGGAAAGAGCCCAGATTATTATGAAAAGACTCGCAGGGGATTGGGCTATGTATCTACTCCCCCCTCATCACCATCGGGACAAGAAGAAAGCTCTTCGGCCGATAATGAATCACCTCCACTTGATCATGACTCGGATCAAAGTACTGGCACTTGGTTTCAATCCTTGACAGCCAATATGGTTTCAGCCGCACCAGAAAGCGACGAGAAACCAATTGATGTTCAAGACGATTCATGGGCCAAGCATATGGACACTCTCTGGGATATCTGCTTTGAACAGCGTGACACACCCACAGAAGACAAATTGGTACAAGTTAATATGGGAATGGACGAAAATCCGAAGCCCATCTTTATAAGCGATACGCTAACTCCCTTGGAAAAGGAGGAACTTATATCTCTTATTAAAGAGTATATAGACGTGTTCGCATGGAGTTATGAAGACATGCCTGGGCTTGACCCTCAAATTGCCACGCACCGGTTAAATATTAAAGAAGACGCCAAACTAGTTAAACAACAGCAAAGGCGTTTTCGACCAGAATTGATGGAGGCAATAGTTGCCGAGGACAATAAGCTTATAAAATCCGGATTCATACGTGAAGAGCAACATCCTGATTGGGTGGCTAACATAGTGCCAGTTCGTATGAAGAACGGCAAAATTCGGATATGCATCGATTTTCGAGATCTGAACGCTGCATGTCCTAAGGATGAATTTCCACTCCCCATCACCGATGTGATGATTGATAATACTTGCAGTTATGAGAGGATGTCCTTTATGGATGGCTTCTCAGGATATAACCAGATTAAAATGCACCCAGTTGATGAAAAGCACACGGCTTTCAGAACGCCGCTAGAGGTGTACTATTATACGGTGATGCCTTTTGGATTAAAGAACGCCGGTGCCACTTACCAACGAGCGATGAGCGTCATATTCAAAGAACACCTACGCAAAACAGTGGAGTGTTATGTAGATGACTTGGCGGTCAAAAGCAGAAACAAAGAAGATCATCTGCATGACTTAAGAATGGTCTTCGATCTTATGCGAAGACACCATCTAAAGATGAATCCGACTAAGTTTTTCATGGGGGTGTCCAGCGAAAAATTCCTTGGGTTCATAATAACCTCAAAAGGAATTTTCCTGGACCCAGAAAAGGTGAAAGCTATCAGTGAAATGCCACCGCCCCGCAATCTTAAGGAATTAAGGGGGTTACAAAAAAAGTTAGCCTATATCTGGCGCTTCATCTCCAATTTATTAGGACGATGCCAACCGTTCTCTAAACTCATGAAAAAGGGGGTTTCTTTCGTATGGAATGAGGCATGTCAATAGGCATTTGACGACCTCAAAGAATACCTTACCAAGCCTCCTATTCTTATGGCACCGATCCCTGGGCAGCCATTTCTTATATATGTAAGGGTCATGGATGATGCTTTAGGAGCACTACTTGCTCAATATAATGAGCACGGCCATGAACACGCCCTCTATTACTTAAGCAGAACAATGATCGGAGCGGAGCGACGGTATACCCCGATCGAAAAAGAATGTTTAGCCCTAGTGTTCGCAGTGTTCGCTGTTCAGAAAATGCGACACTATCTTTCAGGGCAAACGATACATGTCATCTCACGGGTGGATCCTTTGAAAATCCTGATGACGAAGTCGGGATCCTTAAACGGCTGATTGGCGAAATGGGCATTATTGCTATTACCATATGATATACATTTCGTCCCTCAAAAAGCCATGAAGGGACAGGCGATCGCCGGTTTTCTTGTAGACCATCCAATCTAGTCCAATTCCAAACAGACGTTAGAGGTCAACACAGTTAGCAAAGACAGCTATGGCAAATGTTCTTTGATGGTGCTGCCAGACGATATGCTGCTGGAGTGGGGGTTGTGCTAATATCCCCACATAAATATATATTGCCTAACGGTTATTCATTAACATAACCGTGCACGAATAATGTGGTGGAATACAACGCGCTCATTATTGGCTTAAAAATGGCTCTGCAACTGGTGGTGAACTATATAGAAGCATATGGAGACTCTAAGCTCATCGTCAACTAGATGACGGGTGAGTATGAAGTCAGACATGAAGCTCTCATCCCATATCATCAGCTAGCCACCGAACTGGCAGGATATTTTGAACAATTTTACATATATCATATATCCCGGAATGAGAAGGTCTATGTAGATGCTCTTGCTGCATTAGCTGCAACATTAGCAATCCCGTCGGGTGAAGCTAAAAGCATCACTATTGGTAGCAGAGAACTCCTCCACCCAGATACGGTATTCCAAACCAAAGAGGTGTGCTAGACAGGCTTAATTCTGGAACCCCGTGATTGGCGATTTTCGTTTGTGGATTATTGTTTACATGGGATAGTGCCAGAAGATCCAAAGGAAGCCACCTCGATAAAGAGGAAGGCCCAGAGATTTTATTATGACCATAACCTTCAGACTTTATATAGAAAGTCAGGAGATGGTCTGCTGCTACGCTGCATATCAAAAGCAGAAGCAGATGAAGTGCTGAGAGAAATACATGACGGAGTATGTGGAGCTCATCAGCCCAGTCCAAAACTCGGAGACCGCATAAGAAGGCTGGGATACTACTGGCCAAACATGATTACAGAAGCAATGGCATACGCCAAACGGTGCCATGCATGCCAAGTACATGCCAACTTTATTCATCAACCGCCAGAAAACTTGCACAATACCGTTGCTAGTTGGCCGTTTGAGGCATGGGGAATGGATATTGTGGGGCCAATAACTCCCCCGTCATCCAGAAGACATCGGTTTATTCTTACAATAACTGATTATTTTTCAAGATGGGCCGAAGCTGTGCCCATGAGAGAGGTAAAAACGATAGATGTGATTAAGTTCATTAAGCATCATGTCATTTACCGTTTTGGTGTCTCCCAAAGGATCATTCATGATAATGGACCGCAATTCATCAGTCAGGGATTCTCAAGATTCTGTGATAAGTTTAGAATCAAAGATATTTCTTCAACGCCATATAACCCCGCAGCAAATGGGTTAGCCGAGGCTTTCAACAAGACAATCATTAAACTCCTTCAGAAGTTTGTCTCTTCCAACAAAAGGGACTGGGATGAAAAGCAAGGACAGTGCTTGTGGGCTTATCGTACCACCGTTCGCACCCCAACAAAACCTACCCCGTTCTCCTTGGTTTATGGGAGTGAGGTCGTCTTGCCTCTCGAAATTCAAATACCATCTTTGAGAGTGGCCTTAGCCACAAAGATGATGACAGAAGAGCGCCATCAACAAAGATTGTAAGAACTAGAGGCGTTAGATGAAAAACGTCTCAGGGCCCAACAACAAATTGAGTTGTATCAAGCCCGAATCTCGCAAACGTTCAACAAGAACGTTAAACCAAGGACCTTTAAACAAGGAGAATTGGTTCTGGCTATCAAAAGGCCAATGATTCTAACCCACAAGACTAAGGGTAAATTTGAACCCAGGTGGGAAGGACCGTTTGTTATGGAGATGGTATACTCTAGTGGAACCTATCGCTTAATGAATCAGAACGGCGATAGAATGATGATACAAATCAACGAAAAATTTCTGAAGAAATACTATGCCTAAAATAAACCAGAATGATGACAGAGTAACTGTCACATCTGGTCCAGATCACTTGAAGTATAAGCCTCCACTTGTTCAAGTTACGCAGATGAGCACTTGAACTTCTTTCTTACCGGGCATGCGCAATTAGGCGCCTCTGCCAAAATCTGATGAATCATAATCCGATCATCTTGGTGTGCCTAGTTCAGTTACGCATGAGAGCCTTGAACTGCCTCCACTTATTTAAGTTACGCAGATGAGCACTTGAACTTCTTTCTTACTAGGCATGTGCAATTAGGCGCCTCTGCCAAAATCTGATGAATCCTAACCTGATCATCTTGGTGTGCCCAGTTCAAGTTACGCAAAAGAGCCTTGAACCGTATCCACTTGTTCAAGTTACGCAGATGAGCACTTGAACTTCTTTCTTACCAGGCATGCGCAATTAGGCGCCTGTGTCAAAATCTGATGAATCCTAACCCAATCATCTTGGTGTGCCCAGTCCAAGTTACGCATGAGAGTCTTGAACCGCCTCCAATCAAATTTTAGGCATGCGCAATTAGGCGCCTCTGCCGAAATTGGTGATCCTTACCCGATTACCTCGGTATTATCAGTCTAAGTTATGCAGATGAGCCTTGGACTGTTTTACCTAAACAATTAAATCATTTTGATGACAAGATGTCTGTTGTGCAAACAAATTTTGTAGCCAACAGGTAAAAGAATCAAAAGATTATCTTTATTCATCAATAAGGATGAAGTTATAAAGAATCAGTAAAGTTTTCTCTTTTATTACAAGTTCTTACAAAAAGAATAAAGAATAAAAGAATAGAAGAAAGTTATGGATCTCCTAGAAGTCTCAACTTATTCGTCGCCTCGTCAATTACTCGACGACGAGTCTCCTCCACGGAGTGTTGAGCCTACCAGCGTAAATCATCGTCATTTATTGTCAGTTGCTGGGCCAACCGCTGACGAGATTTTTCAATAGTGCGGCTTCTTATTGCGCCTTCTTGTTCGAGTTGTCCTCATTGAAGGATCAACTCTTCCCATTTCTTAACAGATTCTCCTAGTCGAGATTTGCTGGCCTCCAGAATAGCTCGGGCCTTAGCAATAGTATCTCTAGCTCTGAGGATAGCGGACTGACTCCCCTCAATCTCAAAGTCCACTACCTCTAAACCCCTGAGGATTGATTCCTAGCTAGCGCATAATTCTGCCAACTCCCGGGACCAGACTTCCTCCTGGCGCCTCAATTCCTCTTGATGAGCCACCAACTCTACCCGAAGACGCGCCAACTCGATCTCAGTGATCGCTTCCACATCCGCTTGGCAAACTGTGTTGAGCGTATTCACCTGATCTTCTAAAGCTTCGAGACGGGCCCGGTAGGGAGCTACTCGGTCTTGTCCCACAATCCTTTCAATATTATCCAGATAGCTGAACAATATTGGACGTCCAAGATTAAAGAAATCTCTTCCATTAAGAATCATCCTGATACACCTCCTTAGTAGCCGCATAAAGTCATTTATACTGTGATTGAAGAATTCTTCAAGAGGGTCCACAGTGTTTGTGTTTAGAGAGGCAGTACTAAGGAAGATGTCACTAGGGGAGGAATAGTGCCCATTGGGGTCGAGGAAGAAGACGCCCGCCCCTGTACCAGATTCATAACATGCGGGGCCAGTAAAGCCAGTATGGACTTGGCGGAACTGGGAACCCGAGGAGAAGCATCATTAGTACAGATCACTCGGGCAGCACCACCTGCTGGGGTAGACGATGGTGTGTCTTCACCCGAAGCTCCTCCTGCGACAGAAGTGGCTTCGAATGAGAACTTCAGATTCTCTTCATCTCCCGCTGGCAAAGGACTTGAGGCTGGAGGAGTCACCAACGGCTCAATAGCCATAATGGTAGATGGCATTAATACTGCTGGTTGGGGAACAGTGGGCACACCAACAATCACCGGAAATATTTTTTCAGAGCAAACCCCGGGGGTTGGAGATGGCAGACTTGGGGAAGGCGTAGCCTCTTTCGCTGTGGCCGCAACAACCACCTCTGTCCTATCATCACTCTCGTGTTCATCGATAGGGGGAACTGAAGAAGGAACAGAGGGAGGAGTTGTCATGAAGTAGTCTGCATCAAATTCATTTGCAGAACTACCTAATCCACCCGCTGAGCCAGTGGTGCCCGAATAATCCACCCTCTCCTCAGACTCTCCCCTGGTAGTCGAATGCATCGGCGAGTGGGGGGACCACCTGCAAAAAGTAAACAAATAGTGTTACATATAATGATGAAGTGAATAATGGACAGAAAATAAAATATAGAACCCATACCAGGAGATACAAGTCTAGTTGTCGGACTTGAAGGGAGAGCCATAGCTGTTTTTAGAAGCGCACCCGTTTCGCTACCCAGAGGTTGCATCGCGAAGTGTTCAACGGATTCTGCAGTTGGGGGAGTTGGAACCTCAGCAGCACTTGGGGTTTCAGCAGGTCTACTCTCCTCTGCCGGCACCGGAGGCAGAATTGAAGCCAACAAATCTAAAGCAAACTTAGCCGCCGCCTCTTGAGGGACTAAGAGGGTCCCTAGGGCTAACTTCTGCTTCTTCTTCGCCGGTTCGCCTCTTGCAAGTCGACGGCGTTTGACAATTGGACTCTGGGGACGGGGAACCAAGTTTTCAAGGGAACCACCATCATCGCCATCATCATCATTTCCATTGTTATCATCATCATCATGTCGTCAACATCTGTTGGATCGACCGCTGCGCCAAGAAATTCGTCCATTCTTTTCACCCTTATTCTTTTAGCCCCCTTGCGGCTAGCATAGAAGGCCTCTATCTCCTTGCAGCAACTGCGGTTGATGGAGAAGTTGGGCACTTCAGCATTAGCAACTCTGTACCATGTATAGAAGCTTAACGCCATGCTGAGCTCTGGCGATTTCAAGGGTAGCATAAATTCCGCTTCGGTTCCTCCAGCAACAAAATGGAACCAGCCTCGTGCCCCTGCGTACAGATTCCCCTCGTACGCAAACTTTTTATTCGGATTTCCTATATAAAGCTGCGTATATCCAAATTGATGAGCAAATCTGCTCGGGATATACGACTCTATATAGCACATAGTGTCTTGCCTGTACACCAAGTGTCCGGGGCGAATATTCAGTAACCACCAGAAGACCCCTAAAGATAAGGCGGTGAATTGATATGTTCCCAAAATATCTTTAAATTTAGATCCATATTCTCCCTCAGGGAAGTCTGGAAAGCAGCGGAAGATCTCATAATTTTGATGATGACGGAGTGTTCTGCGGATTTGAGACATGTAATTGCTTTTCCAGACAGAACGCTCATACTTCTCTACGAGGTATGGCTTGTCAGTTGGGTTGTAATCCGCAGCACTCATCAGCGACGGGCAGTGCATGACTAGCTACGCCATTAAATATGTATAGGGCATCTCTACCCTTAGGTTCGGTGTCTTTACCGTGGCAGCTTCTTTGGCCGCTTTACCCTTCCCAGCTTTCCCTTTATTCTTCTCCGCTGGCATGAAGTTGTTGCAAAGGGCCCGGAGCCCACTTTGGAGGTTGGCAACCATTGCTAGTAACAACCCGAACGGTCGACCATAGGCCAATAGAACGGCTGGATAAACGACATTCTTGGTGATGGCCTTCTTGGGAAGAGAAGGGACAACAAATCTCTTTAACCAAAGCATCAGGAATCTCGCAAGCAGACCCCTGTCTGAAATTGGAAACTGTTCTTGGTAGTGGAAGCTCTGAAAGACCGTGCCCAGACCAAATCCTTCTTCATTTTATTCGGTTGTATATGATGTGCCTTCTAAGCTGGAGATACGCTCCTTCACTTCTTCAATACTAATGGAAGGATGTCCATGAGCCATAGGGAGACTCTCCTTCAGATTAATGAAGAGATAGTCTGCCCACTTCTTATGGCCAATTCCCTGGTTCCTTACTCCAGCCAGGTCGGCACAAATATGATAGTGACACATCATTTCCCAGTAAGTCTGGTAGATGTGCTCATCCCCTGCTTTCAGCATCTTCAATTCCTCAGCAGTAGAGATATATTCCTTATAAGGGACTTCGCCCATTGATCAACTAGACACTTCGAACATCTCATGGAGAGCGAATCCAAGCTCACCCACTGGTGTGAAAAAGGTGCCGGTCTCAGGGTTATACATCTCCAGCAGGAAGAATAAGTGGAATGCACTTTGAGGCAAACAAAATTGGACGTTTCTAATGCCTTTGTACAAGCCAATTTCCTTTAGAGTTTGCTCTTGTGTGTCCAGTATGTGTTTGACAAGTCTGAACCACCACATGTTGCCTGAAGAGTGGACCTATCCAAGCATTCTAAAGTCTTTGGCAGGGTACTGACCACCCTTGACCAAGAATTCGCTAAGGAAAGTCTTAGCACGAATTGGGACTTCACCAACAGGGTGCTCTTTGGTGACTCTGCCTGGGAGGAGCCCTGTAATACATCTAGGGAAACCGTCTTTAAAGGCCCCACTCGCACCGAATTTGCCAGTTGCAACACTATCATACTCACGAGTTAGCTCAAATTCTAACTCGAAATGGGAAGACAGCCTCTGGAGATACACCAAGGGGTAGCTACGCTCCATGTCAGGCAGAAATATGAGCAGATCCCCAGCCTGGTACAGCCATTTGCCCTCCTCTTTAAAGAGGATCTTATCCGAGTTCTCTATAACATCTCCAAAGAGGAACCCCGGCTTCTCCAACGCCTCCCGGTTTGTGGCTTCAAAAGGAGCATCCGTAATGATCTCCCATGCAGTAGCAGGGCTGTATCTGATTAGCTTCTCCCTGCGCTCTCTCAAGCCCAGCTTGTACGCAGCAAAAACAGTCGTGAAACGAAACTGGGTGAGTGAGTCTGCACCCCCACCATAGCCAAAGTGATGCCCTTGGGAGATTGGATCCACTGAGTAGACAACTGCAAAAGAGGGATTAAGAATTAGGAAAATTTCTACAAATCAGAAAATTTTTCTGAGTTTGGAAATGCGGAGCTAAGGATAACTCCGCGCGAAGTTAAGAAAATAGCCTCGCGTTTTGGAAAAATGCGAGGATGATAAAATAACTTCCCGTTTACAAACGCGAAACTAAAATTCTAACCTCGCGTCCGAACGCGATAGTTAGCAAAAATAACTTCGCATTTAAAACGCGGAGATAACGCGATAGCTTCGCGTGGAGGAAGATCAAAGATCTTTTCCATCCTCTCCAAGCCATTTGGCCGGAGTACGGCGATCTCGCCGATAAAAGAGATGATTGGCTGGTTAAAACCGAGCCAAATCACTCTAAAAATATTCCGAAGGGCCCCAAAAGTGAGGATCTTACCTCCGATGGGCGAAGCATGAACTGGCTCACCGCTGCTGCACCGGTCGCCGATGGCGAGGCTGCGCGTTAGGATGCGCGAGTCTTGGGTGCCATTGGTCTTGAAGAAAATGGAGAGAAATCGACGAAGGACTTGGAGAAATCGATCGGGTCGCCTGAGCTCTAGTCGCCGGAGTTCTTGAAAATTCTTCAGATGAGTGAAGAAGAAAGAGTTAAGACTCCATTTAAATGAAGAAAACCGCCTCTTGATATTCGATGCAAAAATCGGAGCAGCTAATAATCAGTTGCTCCCAAAACACGAAGTTGTTAGCTTCGTGTGGTGATGAAAAATGCGAAGCTAACTTGGTATTTTAGCTACGCGTTTCTATGAAGCTTTGACTTGGTAAGTGTTATTTGGCGCCTCTGCCAAAATCTGATAATTATAACAACAATCATCTTGTCGTGTGTAACTCATGAGAGCCTTGAATTGCCCCCATCAAACTAAGGCACGTGCAATTAAGCACCTCTGTCTAAGTTAAATGATTTTTATCTGATCATTTCAGGTACTAACAAATCTAAGTTACGTAAATGAGCCTTAGATTGTTTTACCAAAACTATGAACCATCTATTTGTTGAGCAAGCAAAATTCTTGAACCCAACTGATAAAGAGAAAAAGAGTTATCTTTATTCATGAAGTAAAAGGTTACAAAGAAGAGGGAGTTATAGCTCTCCCGAAAGCCGCAACATATTCATCGACTCATCAATAACCCAACAACTAGTCTTTTCCATGGAGTGTTGAAATTCCCTAGTTCATATGCAAAAGATCTCCTCTGCAAATGTCAACTATGATCTGTTTAAAGTTCTTAGTGGATTATCTGAAGATACTGCTATAAGAATCCTTATGAAGATGTACAAATTGGATTCGACATGCTACAAGCCCTTATATAATCATCTCTATCACTTTGGAAAGCGAAAGAGATTGTCATTTAACAGAAATGGTCCTCAAGAAAACTTAATGAGCTGCCGCAGAGTTCTTGTAACTCCTTCAAAAGTTTATTTTTTTGAGCCAGAGCTTGAAACCTGCAACTATGTTGTAAAGCATATGCTTCTGGCTTCCTTAGAATTACTTTTGCTGATGAAGGCTGGTAGAGCCATATGCACTCCACTTCAAAAAGGATCTGGTCCGAATACTCCACTGCAAAAGAAGAATCAAGGGTTAGAGAAAACTCGAAAAATTTTCTAAGTATAAAAACGCAGAGTTAAGAAATAACTTCGCGCGCAGCTAAGAAAATAGCCTCGCGTTAAAACGCGACTGCTAGTCAAAATAGCCTCGCGTTTAAATGTGACTGCTAGTCAAAATAGTCTCGGATTAAAACGCGACTGCTAGTCAAAATAGCCTCGCGTTTAAACGTGACTGCTAGTTAAAATAGCCTCGCATTAAAACGCGACTGCTAGTCAAAATAGCCTCGCGTTAAAACGCGACTGCTAGTCAAAATAGCCTCGCGTTGAAACGCGACCGCTAGTTAAAATAACCCCATGTTTTAAATGCGAGGATGACGCGATAGCTTCGCATAAGAAGAAGACCAGAGTTTATCCGTTTTCTCCTTTCTTCCAAAGCCTTATGGCCGGAGAACGGCGGTCTCCCCGGTTCAAAATTGGTTGGTCGGTTAAAACCAAGCCAAAACACTCCAAAATTAATTTGAGGAGTCTGAAAGTTAAGAATTTCTACCTCCAATTGGTGCAGTATGGATTGGCTCGCTGTTGTGGCCACTGCCTCGGCAACCGCCGCTGCTAACGTCGGTCGCCGATGGTGAGGAGGCGCGCGATGCTGTACTCTTCTTAGATGACATCCTAGTGATGGAAAATCTTTGGAAAGTTTAAAGAAGTTCGGTTGAAGATCTTCCTTGAAACTGATTCGCCTGAGTCGCCTGAGCTGTAAGCTCTTGAAATTCTTCGAATGAAATGAAGAAGAAGAAGAGCTTGAGGCTTTATTTAAATGATCCGCCTCTTGGTATTCGGTGCGAAAGTCAGAGCAAGAGTAATTACTGAGTTATTACTGAGTAATTACTGAGCGATTAATGAGCAGTTACTTGCCAAAAAAAGCGAAGCTATTTAGCTCCGCGCAAGTGAACAAAACGCGAGATAAACTTGGTATTTTAACTTTGCGTTTCCAATTTAAAGATCCAAAGTATTTCAAAATTTGCTAAGTTCTAAGCCATTTTGAAAACTTTGGAGTGGGTTCTGTTGGCGGTGAAAATTTTTAAGTAAATAGAGTTTTCCACAACAGAACGTGGAGCTAACTCCGCAGCTCCGCGTTTGGCTACTTTAGCCTCGCGTTTGAACAAAATGCAGAGATGTTTAATAGCTCCGCGTTGGTTCCGCGTTCTGGTCTCTTAACTCCGTATTTTGATAAGTTTAACTCTGCGTAAGCAGATAACCAAAATCTCAAATTGATTGAGTTATGATTTGGGCTTATCCAAATACCCAAGTTAAGTCCGATTAGAACTCTAAATCAAGAGATTTAAATCAAAACTAAGATATTTGATTGGAATCCTTGAGGAGAGCAAATTCTATTTAGATAGAAACTCTCAAATTATCCTAAGGCTCTAATACCCTCTTGGGGAAGCCCTAGGGGTCTTTTTTTTCAGCTAGTTTTCTTTTCTTCTTTTCGGCATCTTGGAGAATTCAAGTTACGCATAGAGCATTGAGTTCGTGAAAGACCAGAGAAGATCGTCTATAATCAGCCATCATCTTTAAGAGAGAAGATCTCGACGTCAGATCGTCCAAAGAAACTACTTGATATATCCCATCACCACACAGATCCCACATCATATTATAAAAGAGAGAGATTGACATATAAAATCCTCTCGTTTTTTCTTTCTATCTTGTTCTCTTTCATTGTAATTCGAATTTATTCAATGGAAGGAAAGCGAAAAAATTCCGCTGCGAACAAACCGTACATAGTACGGGTGGTGCACTATCACGGTACAATCGATCTCGAGAACCCTAAAAACGGTGATTTATTCAAAGTGAACGGTCAGATATTAAAACCATTTTTAGAGACTCGAGCTAGCAATAATACAAATGTCGTGACACTTCACGACCTAATCTATGCATAGAGGCATGTATTCATTTGTATAATAGAATGTATATTATGTATTAATAACATGATGCAGGGCTGCAAATAAAACTGAGGAAATGTGAGGGGCTGAATGAAATTTGCCATCACTATAAATTCCCAACCAGTCCTAGTTTCATCCAAACCCAAACCCTAGCAGCCCTCATCCTCCCCCAAAGCCTCCATTGCTTCTTTGTTTTCTTCTTTGCTGATCAGTCGCGACTCTTCACTTTTTGCTCAAACCAGAGGTGACCAGAGAGTAGGGTTCACGCAGAGCTTCTTACTCCTTGAAGCCGTGCCCCAGACACCTCACTTCTGCTGCCAATCCATGGCAAAATGCCGCCAAATAGCGGCAGTATTTTGGATTTTCCCCCTGAAACTTCAAGGGAGGTAAGCTTACTGGATCCTCTATTTACTGTTAGATTAGAATAATTTTTGTGGTCTCTGATAGAATCCAATGACACTGTTTGTTTACGAAAAAATCTTCGGTGAGATTTTTGCCGTATTTACTGTATATTTCTTATCCACTATTGAAACTTGGGGATGAAATTATCAGATATACATGCCCAATTCATTCTACATTGCAGTTAGTAGAGAAGTTTTATGCAAGTTTTGTAAAATCCGATATTTCAGAGAATCACAGAACCATTAAACTTCACTGGCGTGGAAAAATCCATGAAGTGCAAGCAGTAGCCATCTTTGCATCCACGGGTTTCCTCCTTCACCTTGGGCATCAAACCCCAGACGCGATTGAGGACTATCTTACACGGATGGGCCAGAATTGCAGAATGACACAAGATAGAGGGATCAGAATGACCCAGATGCCTTCTTTGACCAAAACTTACCAACGGATCCCACTGAGCAAATTAATGTTGTCAGGCGTGGTCTTGGAAAATTTTGGCATCGATTGAAACAAATTGACCTTGGAGAAACTTCTACTACACATGCACGTCGTGCACCTAGAGAGTCAAGTAGGCGGCAAAGAGGATGACACCAATGATTTGTGTATGAGGATATACACAAGTTTAGGTGTGGGGGAGTGAATTAAGAGATTTTTCTTTTTTAGGATTTTTATTTTATTTTTTGATTTTTTTTTTTGGGATTTCTTTATTTTACACTTCAGGTCGTTTTTACGATAACAAACTAAAAAAATAATTAAAAAATAACAAAAACTGAAAAAACAAAAGTAAAATAATATTATATATTTTCATCAATAGATCAACCTAATTATAAATAAAGGAATAAATTTAGTTTTAAAATTTGATATGAGAGTAGATTGGATTATACACTCAGAATTTTATAAAAAAATTTAAAATCCAAAAAATAAATACCACTAACAGTAATTTTGGTGTAAGTATACATCTATTTTTTTACTTCACAATAGTTTATTAGGTTAAGGACAAAAATGATAACGATTGAGTGGCCTTCTCTCTCTAAACAAGAAAAAAAAAAGAAAAAAAAGGGTGAGCCTGGTATTAAGGCAATAGTTTCAGAAAGAAAAAAAGGGATGAGCCTGGTATTAAGACAATAGCCTCAAGAGTGAAAAAAAGAGTATGATCCGAATAATCAAGTACTTTGCGCCTAAGCAAGCATGAATATTCGCATAAAAGGTGAAATATTCTTTTTAAAAAATTTGTTTTGAGACAGAAAATGAATCATGAGTTAGAGTTAGAGTCCAAGGCCGAAGTAGACTATCACACGTGTACGTAGATGTATAGGAGCTAATGGATTATCTATTAGTGAATATTGAAATATAGGATTTGAATTTTTGATTAAAATGATAAGTGTATCTGATATGACGCTTGACTTGAAAATTGATAATCTAAATGCATTCTTGAGTTTGTATATTAGAGAGATTAATTGAAGAAAATATTTAAAAAAGATTTTTTTTCTTTCTTTTGTATAAAATTTTTATTTCTTGATTTTCGGTTATCCTTATTTTTCTTTCCTTTATTCTTTAATCTAACTTCTTCATGAATTTTGTGGGTATATTCACTGCAAACCCTCACAAGACACCACTCGTTCACTAAGATAACCTAGGGGTTTAATGGCTTGTTGCACGTACTAAGTACAATCGCAATTCCTGCGAAAGTGAGTTAGGATTTTTTTTCTTTTTAGGTTTAGGTTTTACTCGAGAACTAGTAAAAGATAGGTGTGAAAGTGTGATGAGTGCCATATGTTGCCTATTTATACCTTCCATAATATCTATTTTTGTATTTAAATAATACTACTCGGGTATTTTTAGTGTGCTTTTCAAATAAATCTATTCCTACAAGGAGATGGCATAAACTCAGAGCCGGATTAGGAAATCAAGTCCAAAAAAGAGTTAAAAGAGAGCAAAATTACAAGACTATGATGCTGTAGAGAGTCAAAGTACAATTCAGTCATCAAAATCAAAGGAAAAGAACAAGAGATTCATATAGAAGAAAGTTGAAGCCCAGAAGAGCCACTTTTGCCGCTTTTTGGCGGTATTAGCCGTCAATTGGTGGCTCCCCAGGGCCCACTCTGGGTGATTTTCTACGGGCTTCGATGTAATTTTGTATTTTTTTCACTTGTACTCAAATTAGGGTTTTATTCTCCGAAGCCTATATATTGGTCGTATCCTTGTAATCTAGGGTTTGATGTTGATGATTAGGATATAATTTTCTACTCATAATTATAAATAAAATTATGATTTTGCCAAAGAGGCGACGACTACCATACCAAACTCCAAAGGTATTCTTTGTTGTTCATCAATTGTTCTTAGATAATTTTCTTTTAATTACATTCTAATTTAGATTAATCTTAATTTCTAGATTAGATTTTCTTGCTTTCATGAATAAAAATAGGATCTTTCTAATTAGAACTATGAGTAACTAATTTAGTTTAGCTCTAGGATGTAGATGAAACTAGAAGTCCACCATGTAGTTGCTCTTTAGTATTTTCTTTCTAAAATAAAATAATAAACACATGATTTTTCTATGAAATGATTAAAATACAATAATTGGTAGATTAATACTTTGATAGGTTATACTTGAGTTAAATTTCTTGATAGTCTATACTTAGTTAGAGTTTGGAGTTGTTGATTTTCATCTTTTCATAGAATTATCTAATGTTTTTATGCAGAGTAGTATCTTTGATGAGTTATGCTTGCACACCACTTGATTGTTCATGCTTAGAACACTTTAATTAAAAGATTAAAATTAAAAAATCAGTTTTTATGATAGAAAGAAGATAATAGAAGTAATATTTGGTTATGAACTAGTGGATTGTATATCCTACGCTAATAATAACTCTCATTCAACTTAGAACCTGTAATTAATCTGTTAGGATTAAAGAATTAGTGAGAATGCAAAAACACCCTAGATCTCTGTGGGAACGACCTGTTAGCGCTACAACCGACACTATGCATTTGCAGTAGATTTATCACATCAATGTACTTCTGCTGGTAGGACTTTGCCCATTACCAATGAGAGGTTATCAAATCCTTCTATCAAACGGTCTGCCATCCCTCTCACCAATAAAGAAAGGAAGCAAGTGTTCTTGCAGGCCATTATCGCCAAGTGGATGGCTAGAAAGCAGAACATGATGGAAAGTGCCCTAGGTGACAGTAAACCCCATAACAGTACAAAGAAATCTTTTGAGGCCAGAGTTCGAGTATCGAGAGAAGCCTCAACTTTTGAAAAGCCTCAACTGCTCAACCAGAAATGCTGAAGGAGATCACACAAATACCAACAAGTGCAAGGTGACCATGATTTCTTCAGAAATGACCCTCGCTCCAACTTTGGACTTAAGGGAATGTCTCCGCCAGATTCATCAGGCTTGACGAACCTCATCTGCGACAACCAATATGCTGGCCAAACCTTTAGTGTTTAGCCGGTTATAACTCGCTTCACCAACTCTTCGCTCGGTGGTGTCAATACTTGAGAGGTCTCGTTATCATTCAAAGAAACTGCAAAAAAAAAAAAAAAACAGAACTAGCCCATGCCATAGTCTACTGCAGCATGCAGTCTATGACTAAATTGGCAACAACAAGTTGATCAATGTCTCCTCTTTGCAAGAAGAGGAAAGCAGTCTTTAGGAGCAGACGACATATACTTTCTTAGAAACAGCTAGTTCTCAGTCTCGGGATATTTCTGCCCATATAACTGGGGATGAGATGAGTAGTTGGCTCCAGAGGCTTAAGCATCAGGAGGATTTACCTAAGTAACAACAAGCAATACTTGAGCAATACAAGGCAACGTTGGATACCATCTTGATGTAGTTGCAACTGCTCAGCATTTCGGAGAGCACAATAAATCGTGCAGAGGTCCATCTGGATCCGAAAATAAAGACAAATAAATAGACAGATCCAAAGAAGAGGTCAATGGTCTTTACTAAAGTGGAGAAACAAAAAAAGACAAGGTATTGCAGGACATCCAGATAAAATTGGATGCCCTCACACATATGGATACCTTGCAAAAGGCAGGGATAATGCGCCCTTATCTGCCAGAATTGGATCTAATACCTTTTCACAAAACTTACCAATCTCCTAATATCGATAAGTACCATGGAAAGAGTTCTCCCAATCAAAATATTTTTTTATTTACTCATCGAAAATGCTATGGGTAATGATGCGTTGATCACTCAACAATTTATTGGGTCATTAAAAGGAATTGCCTTCGATTGGTTCCGCACTTTACCGGTCAGATCCATCAAGTTATGTGTAGACTTAGAAACTCGGTTTCTCAACCACTTTTATGAAGACGATACTGAAGTATCCATGCCCACTCTTATTGAAGAGAATCAAAAGAAAGGTGAATCTATAAAAGACTTCATCGAAAGATTCAGAAATCTGTCTCTTAGATGTCTTGAAGATATGCCTCTTTCCATGATGCTATAAACCTGTCGACACAATCTTCATGCCGACATCAAAACCAACATTGGTGCAATCCGTGCTCATATATGGAAAAATTACAAGAATGGGCTGAGATTATTGAGAAATCAATCTCAATGCTCTCAGTCGATAACAAAGGCAAACAACGGGCATAATCTAATACAACAGGCAATTCCTCTTCCAAATTTAAAGGGAAGAATGTGCTGATTATAGATACGCCTGTGGAACTCAAAAAGAGTTCGCTGCCCCAACATAATACAACTCTGCACAATGAGTACAGAAAAAGTACTCATTTAAAAAGGAACAGGTACATAAAATCTTTAATGTATTGGTCAATAAAAATAAGATTGAGCTATTTGAACCCAAGAGGCCAAAAGAAGTGGGACATATATAAGATCCCAAATACTGCCACTATCACAGAATCATAAGTAATCCTACCAAGGATTGCTTCATCCTGAAGGATAAAATTCAAGCTCTGGTCGAGGCAGGGGTACTCCGCCTAAATGAAGAAAAGAAGAAAGTGACTAAAAATATGGTCTCTCTCCAATTCGATCACGAATTACCGAAAGTAGAAATACCAAATAGATTTTGGGTCCCAAATATGATTATGCAGATAATCAACGTGGGTCCACACCCTCCATAGATACAAGGTTTAGTACATGTTCCTACACCAAATGGAAAAACAATGTGGGTACATCTCGACCTTGCTGAAGGGGAACTATGGACCATGGTAACTTACAAGAAGAAGACAAGAAAGGGAAAGAATATGGGCTGCCATATTATTTCTCTAAGTACAAGAGAGTACGACACTTCAACCAGTCTACTCAATAATTCAGAAGATGAGAAGATTGTCTTAATAGCGGATCTAGTCAAAAGAACTTGGTCAGGAGAAGAGTATCTAAAATAATATGATGCGATTAAACATGCTGAGCCGTCAAACCCTCCTGCCACGGATTTGGTACCTCCTTCATCAGCACCTGAACCATCTCTCTATAAGGGTAAGCCCAAAGAAGTCATGTTTGATAAATCCTTGTAAAAGAAAGCAACTAAAGATTTGACTTCTCCTTTTAAATCCAACATCCTAGCATAGCTGGAAAATATTCTGGCATATATTACAATGCATGAATTACTTTGGCTCTCCAAAGAGATAAGAAATACTCTCGAAGAAGTCCTAGCTGACTCCGAGTCATTCTTGACTCAAATTCCACTCCTAATGGAAGTAGAGTGCCAGCATTATCAATGCTACCAAGTCTCGGCCTACCAAGCATAACCTTGAAGATATGCTAGTTAAAAGCTCATACCACAATCGACCACTCTACTCTACAAGGTACATCGAGTCAACCAAAGTTGAAAGAATATTGATTGACCTAGGTTCTACTCTTAGTATCATGTCAGTCTGCCTACTTCAATTCTTTTGGATCCCGATATGAAATTGGCGACCACTACAACAACTATCCATGGATTCACTGCTCGGAGTAGCCAACCTATGGGGAAGATGCACTTAAAATGTCAAATAGGTGATCTTAGGACGGAGGTGACTTGCCATGTCATCGATGCTAAAACTTCCTACAATCTCATATTGGGACGACCATGGATCCACTCCAACTTGATCGATCTCTCTTCATCAGTGCTTTAATTACGTGGAAAAATAGGGGGTGGTTAAAGCGGTATATGCGAAAAGTAACCGTTCAAGGGAGTGAAAAACTCTTTTCGTAAGCCGCTTCCTTCACCGGAAGGATGGCGTCACGGGTCGTTTATCATCACTATGAACAGTTGATCACATTCCCAATCATCAGTACCATGCCAAAATGAAAAAAGGACGATACCAGACGACATGAGTTGTAGAGTGGAAAAAGAGGGGGATACTCGGTCTAATCAGGATCGACGTGCATTAGGTGGATCTTGAGGTTGACGGTTGCCTCATCGAGCACCGTTCAAGGAAGTGAAAAACTACTTCACTGATGCAATTCTCTATTAAGATGAACTAGAGGATGGCAATGAAGCAGACTTAGAGTCAGACGATGACTCTGGTAAAGCTTCAATTGAAATGGATTCTCTTGTAATCAGTACAAGTAATGTAAATATTAATCCAAACGTCGATGGTGAAGGAAAATAGGTCCTTAATAAAGATATTGCTTTTGAGTATGTCTTGTCTAGTTCTAATGATACATCTGAAACTGAAAATGTGATAATTAAGAAACTTAATAAGATACCGACATTACAGATAATGGTTTACTCGAACTCAATTAATCAACACATTGAAGAAGAAACCGACGCCATGTTCATTGTAAAAGCGAGGCATAATTGGTACCCTATTATCTTTGGGAAAGCCACCTTAAATCTAAATCGGCTCTAAGTAGCTTAAATGAAGACTCGGACATTTCGCAGTTTGATTGCTACAGGCTAAATTTTCATAAGATGATGATGGGATATAATCATGTGAAAAGTGAAAGATTATGCTTCAACTGTGGAAGAAGACTTCCCCTACAGCTATGCATGCCAAAAGGTAAAAGTATCAACTATTATAGCAAAATCAAGCATAATCTTGGTTATACTTAACCACTGAACCGGGGATAAATATTCTCCAAGAAGATTCCTCTGAAAGTACTCTAGCACAATCATCTTCTGCATCTAGCTGTGATTTTGATTATTGTTTGAGGAGATTGTTCAGGCAAATGACAATCAATATAGTGTCTGCCACCCAACTAAGTCAAGAAGGATCCAATGGCAAAGATCCCTCTCAAGCTTGGGCATAGAAAATGGATGCACAGTGAGAGTTTCAGTTCAAACAACGCGAACCTCCCACAGAAGATCAAGTCATCCAGATGAATATGAGAGATGATAAAAATCCCAACCCATATTCATAAGTAGGAATTTGGATCAGGATGAAATGTAAGACCTGACCGGGCTTATACGAGAGTATATTTATATTTTCGTGTGGACTTATGAGGATATACCAAGACTTGACCCGAAGATAGCACAACATCACCTCAACATTAGGCCTAATGCTAAACTGGTGAAATAACAACAAAAAATTTCAAATCGGAAATACAAGAAGCAATTGAAGCCGAAGTAAAGAAATTAAAAATATGTGGCTTCATTCGTGAAGAACAACACTCCAACTCGTTAGCCAACGTTGTACTAGTCATGACGAAAATTGGAAAAGTCATGGTTTGTGTAGACTTCAGAAACCTAAATGATACTTATCCAACAGATGACTTTCCATTATCAATTTCCAATGTAATGTTTAACAATACATGTGGTTTCGAAATGATGTCTTTCATGGACAGTTTTTCTGTATATAACCAAATTAAGATGCATCCAGAAGATGAGAAACACACATTCTTCATAACAACGCAGGGGGTATACTGCTACATAGTAATGCCTTTCGACTTAAAAAAATGCAGGAGCAACATACTGGTAAGCTATGATGCTAATCTTTTGCGATCACTTGCAAAAGATGGTACAATGTTACATGGATGATATTGTAGTCAAAAGCCAAGACAAAGAAAATCACATCAAAGATTTGAAAAAATATTTGACTTAATGAGGGCTCATCAATTAAAGATAAATCTGACAAACTCCCTCCGAGAGGTATCCAGTGGAAAGTTCCTCGGTTTCGTGGTGACAGCGAATGGTGTTCACTTAGATTTAGAGAAATAAAGGCAATTCAAGATTTGCAACCTCTGAGAACTATCAAAGAACTCCGACGATTACAAGGGCGGCTGGCGTACATCCGTCTTTTTATTGCTAATTTAGCTGGAAGTTGTCAACTCTTTTCTAGTCTGATGAAGATAGGCATATCTTTTATCTGGGACATCGAGTGTCAATGGATTTTCGATGACATCAAATAGTACCTCATCAATCCACCAGTACTAACTGCCCTGGTATCCAGTAAACCCTTTCTCCTATATGTAAGAGTCATGGATCATGCCTTTGGAGCTCTACTTGCTCAAGCCAATAAAAAAGGATGAGAGAAAGCAATCTATTATCTGAGTTGGATAAAGATTAGAGCTGAACATAGATATGATCCTGTCTAGAAGGAGTATTTAGCTCTTGTTTTTTTCGTTCAGAAAACAAGACATTACCTAGTGGGACAAACAACCCATGTTATATCTAGAATAAATCCCTCAAGGATATTAATGACTCAACCAGATTCACTAAATTCAAGCCTTACCAAATAGGCACTACCGCTCTCGTAGTATGATATGAAGTTCGTTCCTCAAACTTCTTGGCTGATTATCTAGTACCTGAGAGTTCTAAGTTGTATGAAGCCATGCCCGATGAAACGATCAAAAGCAGCATAACTTCGAGAGATGGTGTGTGGCAAATGTTCTTCGATAGAGCCGTAAGAATGGGCCATGGAGGAAAAATTATCACAGGAGCAAGGGTAGTATTTATTTCACCTGAGGGTGATATACTACCTTATGCATACTCGTTGACAATGCCGTGCTCGAATAATATAGCGGAGTATAACGCTCTCATTATCAGACTACAAATAGCTAAGGAAATAGGGGTGAGATATTTGGAAGCATATGTCGATTCAAAATTAACCATCAATCAAGTCAAAGGTGAGTACGAGGTAAAAAATGAAGATTTAATTCCCAATCATTGAGCTACTATCACCTGGACAGAGAAATTTAAGGGGTATATCGACTATATACCCCAGAAGGACAACACACATGCTGATGCTTTGTCCAAGATAGATCAGAAAATATTGGTTGCTAGCTGAAATTTATATTATTCAGAACATGCTTTGGAAATCAATAAGGCTACCAAACAAGTTGTAAAGACCAACACAATCTGTAAAGTATCATTCAGTATGGAACCCAGAGATTGGTGATTCCTGTTCATAGATTTTGTATTCTATGGTATTCTTCCTAAAGATCCTAAAGAAGCAACTTGCATTAAATGGAGGGCAAGTCGGTTCTTCTACAATGCGGTCACCAAATAATTATACCAAAGATCCTATGATGGAATATTGCTTTGGTACTTGACCCACAAAGAGGTACAAACTGTGCTACAAGAAGCCCATGATGGCATGTGCAGTGCTCACTAACCCAGACCCAAGCTCTAGGATAAGCTACAAAGAATGGGCTACTATTGGCCAAGAATGGTCATCGACGCCATAACCTATGCAAAAATATATCACACATGCCAAATTCATGCTGATTATCGCCACCAACCTTCAAAATACTTACACCCCATGGATGTATCATGGCCATTTGAAGCATGGGGTATCGATGTGGTTAGACCTATTGCTCTTTCTTCCTCAATCGGTCATTAGTACGTCCTCGCAATTACCGATTACTTTTCTAATTGATCAGAAGTCATTACATTGAAGGAAGTTAAAACTTTTGACGTGGTGAAATTCATAAAGAACCACATTATCTACTAGTTTGGTGCTCTTCGAAAGAGAATTCATGGCAATAGACTGCAGTTCATCAATCAGGTGTTCTACAAACTATGCGATAGATTCAAAATCAAAAGTGTCACATCAATGATCTATAATCCCACTGCAAATGGCCTAGCCGAAGTATTCAACAAAATAATGATCAAGATACTAAAGAATCTCGTTAAAAGAATTAAATGAGACTGGCATGAGAAGCTCTGTGAGTGTCTCTTGACTTACTGCACTACCGTGGGCACGCCTACTAATACCACACTATTTTCTCTGGTATATTATTGCTAAGCCATTTTACCTTTGAAAATTCAATTATCGTCTCTCTGCACAGCGTTAACTTTGGAGATGACAATCGAAAACAACCACAAAGTACATCTTCAAGAATTAGAGGAATTTGATAAGAAAAGAATCCAAGCTCAACAATGCATAGAGTTCTATCAGGCAAAGATTTTCCACGCTTTTAATAAGAAAGTGAAGCAACGGATGTTCAAATCAGGCAACCTTCTCTTAATAGTAAAGCGCTCTATGATAATAGCTCATAAATCTAGAAGGAAATTTCAACCAAATGGAAGGGACCATTCGTGATAGAATCTATATAATATCTCAAAGTTCGTGTTACCTGTATTCCCCTTTTGAGTACGATCGTGCCGAATAAGGCTACCGAAGTCAATTCTGGACACCGAAATAATTTTCGGTGGATGTAACTTTAAATCCGCAACTCAAAATAACATTCGGTCTTCGTGGTTACTAATTTTATAATATTTATGGTTTTTAAAAAAATTTCTAGCAAGCCAAAAAAATATTTCTAAATTTGCCAATTTAACAATATTAAATTATCCTTCTAATTAATTTAAAATTTTAGTTTTTTATTTCGGACTTCGAAATGATAAACGGATAATTTTCTAATACTTCTCTTGTTAAGCACTATGGTTTGCATTAATTTGGTAGTATTTGGAAAAGATATCGCGGATCCATAAATAAAAAAATTAAATAAATTAAAATTTCTTTCCACACACCATATTTTTTACACTATTTTCTAAGGGCACACCCCAATTATCAGGTCGCCTGTGTATGTGATAAGGTGGGCTGTATACGTGATAAGGGGGGTTGTGTGTTGTTAGGAGAAGGAGAAATTACCTTGCATGTGAAAGTTGAATGAAAAAGTTTTTCATATTTACAAAATTGCCACTCAAAATTAAAGAGCCTTCCATCCTCATTTCATTGAAGAGCACCCACATAATTTCTCTCCCTCATTTTCCTTTCCCAATGCACAGAGCTAGACCTGGCAAATTGGTCAGGCATGCCCATCAGCCCAGCACGTGTCGGGCACATACCCAAACGGCTTGCCGAAGCCGTACCGTGCCTGGTACAATCTGGGTTCAGCCCGAGCCGAGTAATCCAGGCTACCAGCACGGTTTGGCCTGGCATGTTTTCTTTTCTTAAAAAATATTTGTTTATAGCTGTTGGGGTTTTTTTTTTAATTTTTTTTCATAGAACCACCCAACAACTATAAAAATAGCCGTTGGTTGTTTCTTACAAAATAAATTTGCAAATTTTGCCCACAATGGTTAAAATGACGGTTGGGCGTTTTCGTAATTTTCTTTGCAAAAAAAACTTTTCTTCCCCTATAAATAACCATTTCATTATTCCATTTTCATTTTTCTCACAAGTCACCAATCTCTCAAAACTCTGCTCAACCTTCAACTCTCTTAAAAATTCTAAAAATAAAATTCTTCCAAATAAATTCTTCTATATTCAATCAAGATTCAAGCAAGCATCAAGTGACTAAGAAGTCTCAAGTAAGCAAGTATCAAGCAAGCCTCATGCAAGCTCTTCTTTCGGCTTCCTCTCTCAATTCTTATTTCTCTACTCATCTCTCAAGTGGTTTCACCTCTCAAGAGGTATTTATAATTTAATTTTTATTAGGTTTTTTTGTGAGTTTTTTGAAATAGATCCATACTCGTTCGGCGCTTCTTCCTCTCAAACGGTTGGTACTTTTTTCCTTTTTTTATTAAATGAAAAATATCAGTCTTTACCAACCATTAGAACACCTTCCTCAAGTACCATTTGCATCAAAATCATATGAAAATATAGAATCAACTAATATACCCGAAGAAGAGCCTATTGAAATAACATATCCAAAACCTAAACAACATCCCTAGTAGGACTTCAAGATTGGATATATGGAAGCAATTTGAAAAATTCATAAAAAATAATGTTGGAAAAACTAGGTGTAAGTATGTCAAAAAGCATACTCCTTCCCTTTAGGTAGTGAAACGGACCAGCTTAAAAGACACTTAAATAAAAACACACTCACCAAATAAATCACAACAAAAATAATTAAATACCTACAGAGAAACTTTAGGAACATTTAAATATAATCTTATGACGACAAAAGGAGAATTAGAAACATATATAGTACATGCCAAACAACCTTTTTTATGGCAGAAGACCAAAAATTAAAAAACATTATAAAAAAATCTTTTTCTCCCAAATATAAACGAGTCCCACGTTCTACATGTAAATTGGACATTGTTAAAATATATAAAGATAATAAGAAAAGTTTAATTACCATTTTAACATCTTTAATTTATAGAGTAATAATAACCACAGATTATTGGGAGATCTTAAATAGTTATTATTTATGTGTAATGGCCAACTACATAGATCAAAATTGGTCTATACAAAAAAGAATAATTGGCTTGAGGAGATTTAAATTTTCCCATAATACACATAATCTATCACAATCCCTGCTTAGTGTTTTTGCGGCATTTGGAATAGAAAGAAATTTTTTTCTATTTCTTTCGATAATGCTTCCGAAAATATGACCGCAATAGAAATTCTAAAAAATATTACTAAATAAATTTTAGATGGTAAATTATTTCGTATTAGGTGTACTTGTCACATACTTAATTTATGTGTACAATATGGATTAAGAATACTAAATGGTTCAATAACTAAACTTAGAAACGCAATAATATTTATAAAACGTAGTGGGCTGAGAAGACAATCATTAGTGGGCTGAGAAGACAATCATTTAATTAAGTATGTAGGAATTTTAAAATCTCACCTAAAATTTTACCTCTAGATATAAAAACAAGATAGAATTCTACATATAAAAAGTTAAACGCGATAATTAAATATAAAGATATAGTAAATATGCTTAATGAAATGGAATTATTATCTTGTAGTTAAGATTTTATTGAATGGAACTATTTGCATTGCATTTGTAAATTTTTAAGTAAATTTAAAAATACAACTAGAGAACTATTAGGCACTTACTATCCAACTACTCACATTGTATTATATTATATGACAGAAACTAGTTTGGTTTTTAATTAATTTAGGAATATCCCAATACTTGAAGATATTGTTTGATTAGTATCATATTTTGCATATTTTCTCCTATATTTTATCTATTTTTGTATATAATTAATTGCTACTCGGGTATACTTAGTGTGTTTTTATAGGTAATAAAGGATTCACAAGTAAGAGAAGAAGAAGATGCAAATTTGTCAAGAATATGAGCGAAAAAAGTTAATTAAGATGAAAACAGAAACTCAAGTGCAGCAGAAGAAACTTCAAGAGTATTTTCGACCAAGATAAAGCTTAAACTGGAAATATTCATGTAGAAAAATTTTGTAGAGCTCAGAATTATCTTTGAAATGAGTCTAAGAACAGTGCAATCTGAGTTCGTATGCAAAAATTATGACCATTTTATTTAAATACTGCAGAGTGGAAAATCCGATCCAGCAGGGTACAAGTTTGCTGAAGTTAATTTCGGATTTTGGACATGAAAATTAGTATTTTATACCATTGGTTTCTAATACCTATGGATTGAATTAAGATTATATATCTTAAGATTAGTTTGTGTTGGATTAGAATTATATCTTTTGTATTGAGTTTGAGTTGAAGTAGGATTGTATTTTGGTTATAAATACCCCCATGAATCCTTGTAAATGAAAGAGCTTTTTATATGTACTTTTAGATGTACTTTTGATTAATAAAAATTAGAGTTTTACCGGAGGGGTGACAGTCACAATACCGTACTTCAGAGGTACGGCATTGTTTTCAAATTCTTTCTAGTAAGTAGAAATATTTTATTTGCTTTTTAGATAGATTTAATTGCTTTCTAGTATAGATTTATTTTCTTTGTAGTATAGATTTATCTTGTTTTCTAGAAAAATAGAATTTTTTATGGTTTTCATAAGTAAATTTAGGTTTTTGATAATTAGTAGTATGAGTAACTAATTTGCTTTAGCCCTAGGGTGTAGATGAAATTAGTTTAGTAGATCTAATATGGATTTATCTCATCTTCTTAATAGAAATAAAGTTATGATTTTTTTTATAAACAAATAAAAGATAGATTTCGTAAATCATAATTCTTTTATGGATTATGCTTAATTCATATTTTGATAATCTATACTTAGATGAGATTTGGAATTCATATTCTTTATTTCTAGAATTATTAGCATGATTTTCCTATAAATAAATTGAAGAGAATAAACTTGTAAATCTAATTTCTTAGATAGGTTATACTTAAGTTTTGTCTTTTGATAGTCTATACGTAGATTAGAATTTGAAGTTTATTTCTTTACTTTTATTTATAAGATTACTGATATAATTTATTTTTGAAAAAGATGTTATCTTTGATGATCTATGTTTGCACATCACTTGATAGGTCATACTTAGGGGCACTTAAATAAAATCAAATTTAAAAAAATCTCCTTTTTAATGTGTTACTTGATCGTGCATAATTAAAAATTTAGGAAGAAAGAGATAATTCTTTGTTAGGCTATTATTCTAATTGATTCGAAATCCTAGGCTAAACTTTAGGACTTAAATCTAATCCTCTCAATTTAGAATCTCAGACTGTGCACTTCAAGTAGATATTTTTCATCATTGTTCAACCCATAGAAACTAAATTTAATAAATATTTTAGAATTTTTTCACGCTTACTATATTTTGCAACTATTATAAATCCATATTATAAGTTAGATGAATTTGAAATTTAATAGATTTATTTTATAATAATGTGTTATGAAAATAATGTTAAGGATTTAGTTAATGATATTAAAACTTGTTTAGATATTATGATTATACATATGAAGATATGTATGGTGATAAAATACAAATTACAAAGGAACAAACTGCTAGAAGAACCCAAAACTCAATAATATTATCCGTATTTCACCAAAAAAAATTTAGGCAATTTAGTACTTATTTTAATTAACTTCATTATTATTTAAAAAGGGCCAACTGTGAAGATAACGTGTCCCCTAAACATTATGAAGCTATTGATATTTTGGCCTGGTGAAAATTACAGAAAAAATATATCATATACTTTTCAACATGGTCTGTAATCTACTAACCCTTTTGCTGTCTACAGTAGCATCGAAGTCTACTTTTAGTGCAGGTGGTAGAGTGCTAACGGGGTGGCGGAGCTCAATGACAACGAACATATTGGATATGGGTATTTACTTGAAGGACTGGTTCGACGCAGAGTAAAAAAAATAAGGACAATCTAACGAAATAAAGTAAGAGAACTAACTAGATAATGAATGAAAATTGAAGACTTTTGTATTTTCATTTCGAATTCTAATTGCTAAATTTATAAATTTTTTTCATTTAATTTTTTTAAAACTCATAAATCTCTTGAAAACAATACTAAGAACAACTTGAGGGTGACGGCTAGGGTCCTCTCCCCTCTCTTCGGCGTTTGTGTGATTTCCAAAGAGATTTATACAGTAATTTTATTAATGTAATTAGATTTAATATATTAAAATTTTATTTTACTATCATTTTTTTTTATATAACTAATCAAATTAAGCTAACTATTTTATTAAACTAACTTAATAATTTAGACTATTATTTTGTGAAATGGTCGATTCACAATTTAGACTATTGATTGATATTGAGAACTAGACCAGATTATTAGATAAATTTTAATATATATAAATATTGTAATATTTACTTATTTCTACATTATCTATAAAAAAAAAAAAGAGGAAAGAGACTTGCTTTTATATGAAATGGCATGCAATAGAGTTTATATATGTGGGCATGAATGAAATTAATGGACATTTATGTATAAAAACCATACCAATTTGTTTTATTTTATTCAGGTATAAGTGACATTTATTTATATGGTGCTCCTGTAATATAGTTTCTACTCAAAAAGAATAAAATAAGGCATGTCAATATATTCATTAATGACCCTTATAAGATTTGGAGTTAGAAATAATGCAATATTATTACATGATACAATATTTTCCAAAATAAATCATAAATAATATTAAGATAGCATGTAATAAAATTTGGGGATGGGAGAAACTATGATAGATAAGAGCCATGTTATATAAATATTATTGTAATGTTAGGGCCGATAATCTTTTACTGCAGCGGCCTAGGTGATACTGGATCACTAATTGATAATTGATACCCAGTGTGGTATATCCGTTACTGTATTACAGTATGAAAATTGTATTGAATACCTAGTAATATGACATGGTTCAGCGCCATGCGATTGAAACCGAAATTCGGGTATGTACGGGAACTTATACGATAATAGATAATAGCATTATCTTATCCATTAATACAGTTTTACAATTAATTTAGATGATGATCGAGACCAATATAATACATAATTAAAATAAATAGATTAATTATTATCATATTTGTTTATTTATTTATGCATTTAATTATACTTGTTTAGATATTTAGTTTATATGTTCACAAACAACATTGACATAAGCATGGCCACACACACTGATATTCATGTAGTATGATAGTACACATTTTCTCTTCTTAAAGTGTTGCTTACTGTGTTTAATCCTCTGAGTTTTGAACCCAAATTTGGAACGCCGAAGATAGGGAACTAGCCCCAACTGAAGGCCCGTACTTCATTGAACAGACTGCGCGATAGTAATCAGTGAAGCACCTTCTAGAGACCTTTTGGATATTTTTTTTTACCTAGGCACTCTTTACTCCTTTGGACTTTTAATTTTTTGTGTTAATATTCAGAGCAGTGTGTCATGTTATATAATGAACACTTTATGTAAATAAAATCTTTTCAGTTTCAGACGTGTTATTTATCAATCTGAATATGACAGTAGTTACGGTTATTCTAAGATCCTATGACTGTTGGGTTGTCTAATATAAATTTAAGTTGCGTTCTCTGTTTTGGGAGGCAGCTGAAAAATGGAGGTGTTACAATCTGTCTATTCTAATAGAGCTTATCGGTTAGCCAAGCCAAATGGCAAAGTTCTAATGGTACCCATCAATAGTAAGTTCTTCAAAAAGTATTACCCTTAGAAATTTCCGAATGGAGATATAACAATAATAATAATAATAAAAGGGAGTTAACTAGTTCGGTTTGGATTTATGGATTAACACTCCAATACTGAGCAGAAAAAAAAAGAAAGTTAACTATATCGGTTCGAACTTGTAAATCAACACTCCAATACCAAACAAAATAAACTAAGTCCAAAACCTTTGCGGTAGAAGATTGACAGAAAATTTGGCCTTTAAGCCCAAAAGAAACTCTCGCTAACTCATCACATCGAGAGGAATGGTGTGGCTAAAATAATTCAAATGGTAGTTGGTAAAGGCATCTCAAACCCGTTGGTAGCTGAGAATTTGCTAAAAAAATTCTAAAGTAAAACCGATGTAAAGCAGTTCAAAAAAAAGAGACAAGTACACCAAGTGTACAGATGAATAAAATTATTTTATTGATCTTTACATGCAAGCTTTACATCCAAAGTTCGATTCAAATTACATTGGTTGTTCTGAGCATTACAATGAATTCATATGTTCTAAATATTACGATGAGTTCATAAGTTCTGAGCATTCAATGAATCCGTAATTTGATTTGTTTAATGTAAGTTGCATAAGGAAAAAAAGTATTCAAAGAGTTCAAGCAGACTACGGATTCGACGAGATCCACAGCATGAACTTGAAAAGCCGAACCATTTCCTCGAATGAGTTGTTATCATGAGAGTCTCGATGTTGTAATAACCCTAATCCTTAAGCTCTTCTAATGGTTTATTCCGTATTATTCGTATCAGCTCGGAAGCTCAGATATTGAGTAAATTGAGTTATATCTTTTAATCTAATCTTCAATTTCAAATTCCATAGAACAGAGACTTCTTATCTCATTATTTTATTTTTTTATATTTTTCTTTAATTATTCCGGACTGACCAATTTTCAAGTAAATATCTGATTAAAATAATTAAAATAGATAAAGAATTCCAATTTTACCCTTTCACTAACACAAAATTTATACCCAGAAGCCTTGCAATTTTCGTTGACCAAATTTGAGTTGAGATTGACCTAATGGCAATTTTGTGAATAAAATAAAAATTAAGGATTTTTAATATTGTTGTATACCTATCTTCTCCCACAAGTTTGACCTCCAAAATAAATTCAGAAAAATCTAAAAAAAACAAGCTTCTTACTCTCATTCCCCCTCTTAATTTTCTCTTCTGACCACGAACCTAATTCTCTCTGAATTTTTCTAAAATAAATTGCCAAATATTCAGCTTGAGAGTGGTCTAAAAATCCACAAAATTGCTATATTAGCCTTGTTTTTGAGTTTGACCTCTCCAAATCAACTCTAAACTTCTCCACCAATGTGGAAAAACTTATCCAGTCTCTACCCTTAATTCTTAGTATGATTCTTGGGGAATTTCTCTACTTTTGAGGTGCAATCACATCCATATCAGTTTATTTCCGATTTGGGTTCAACAAGAGGCAAGAATACACTCTCAAATTTTTAAAATTTATATTTTCTTGATTAAATCTTTTCATATATTATATCATAAGTGATATTAAGCATATTTATAGGTTATGCATGCTCTAACTTGCATTTATCTTGAGTTTCATGTCATGTATCACATCATGCATGTCACATGTGTACAAAATGTATCGTTGTGTAGACATATGCGATAACCATCTTAGAACTGCCATAACTTTTGCATCTAAATTTTGATTGACTTTATTTTAGTACAATTAGAAAGATAATTCACTAAAATACAATTCATTCAATTATAGCCATTTACTTAGCAAAATATAGCCTAGAAAATCATTACTTAATATTGTCCAGGGTAGCAGCATAACAGTACTTAGCGACAGTAAAATCGCCATAACTTTTGTTCTAGAAGTCCGATTGAGCTCATTCAAATTTCATTAGATATCTAATTGAATTATCTACAACTTTCCAAAATTTTATATTCAAATTTAATTCTTATTCTAACCAAATCATACTTGGAAGTTCCCTTGCTTCTGTACCAAGTCCATAGCAAAAGGTTCATGGTAATAAATCATATCTTTTGTTTTAAAACTCCAATTGTGCTCATCCAAGTTTTATTGGAAAGCTTATTGAATTATCTAGGATGATAAAAATATTATACTATAATTTTAATGTTATCTTGGTCAAATATAATATGGAACTCTCAGTTGTACGAGGTCCATTGCAGTAATAGTATGTCCACAGTAAAATAACCATAACTTTTGTTCTAAAACTCTAATTAAACTCGTTTAAAATTTATTACAAATATGATTAAATTTTCTACAAATATACCATATCTCAACCTATAATTCCATTTTGCACAAGTGAAACAAGACCTGGAAGTTTGATATGTCCGCTAAATCGTAGAGCATAGGCACACGTACTATGTCCGTGCATATACCTCTTGATTTATGATATAATACCCATGTGCACATGTGTAATTTATCATGTTATTGTCTATATATGATGAGTTTAGACTTTTCATAGCCTATGTCTAGGCATACATGCCATATTTCTACATATACTACGTGGTATAAGATATGATATACATGCAGGCATATTTGTTACTTGTACATTTTGTACTTGCTTGGAAGTGATATTACACGCACGTGAACATGTCCTGTAACTCTTATACCTACCAGTATTAGTCTTGCACTTGCCAATATTGATGTGCGTGCTGTTTCATCTTCACTTGGCCTATATGCACACATGTTTAATTATGCATATTATTACTTGTACATGTTATTCTTACTTGGAAATGATACCTCATGCATGTGAATATATCCTGTAAATTTATACCTACCAGTATTACTCTTGCACTTACCAGTCTTGCCCTACGTAGTATTTCATATTCACCTAGTTATGAATACATGCACCCTTATTATATATGTCACATTAATACTTAGCATTTACTGTATTGTTGGTATGAAAAAAAATGAATGGTAGAATAAAATATGGATTGAAGAAGTTTCTTGTCTCACTTGGAATGCATCTGCTTATTTGTATGCTAGCACTATCAGTTCTTTATTTGCTTAGCGACGGACCGGCTCGTATAGAGACTGGTGTTTGAGACCGTTATCCCGGATATGCATGAGATTTTGAATTCTAGTTTTTATTCACGTAGAGATATCCAGTTAATTTGATGACCGGGTCTGTAGTCTTCTCTCTATTACGCTTAGCGGCAACTAGTTTGTGTGACGACAGGGTTTGTAGTCTTTTTTCTATTATGCCTAGTGGTGGACGATTCATGTAATGATCGGGTTTGTAGCCATGGTACCGGGCATTCATTGTATACTTCTAAAATATGTGAATACTCGTACCATTTAGTTCCAAATTAATATAATAGAGAGTGCATCTTTTTGCCTGATCATATCATATTATATATATATATATATATATATATATATATATATATATATATATATATACAAGATTTATATTATGTTTTTTATACCATGTTGCTTAATCATATATTTTGATCATGTTATACTACGTGTACCAATTCCTTCATAATTCACGTTATATTATGTACACCATGTACTACGTGATTCTTGTTATATTCAGTATATCTTGTTGCTTGATCCATATTTATCACGGTTCATATTATATTTAGCATACTTTAATCATGTTATATTCTACATGCCTTGTAATTCATGATTCAAGTTATTTTGCATACTCTGTAGTTCATGATTCATTCGCATACACCTTTTATATTATTCCTTCTAGCATACCATTCTGATATGGTTCCCATAAAATTGCATGAGTTTAGATTTGTATTCTTATTTAGGTTATGAGTCTTGGGATAATCACATGCAAGCCTGCCAGCTGAGACAGTGGTAGCAGCTCCTCGTGAATCCATATTTTCAGGAGTAAACCGAGCGCGAGTATCTAACTTCTTGTAGGATTCTCATAATATTGTGTATATTTTATTTTTATTTGTATGTGCACATGTATCCTATTTTCTAGTTTTATCCGCGGTATCCTGACACTCTTGTATATATTCTTGAGTTGTTCAGTTTTGATACTGTATATTACTCTATATGAACAACCTTTTGATATAAACATTGCTTATAATTTCTATGTAAACATATTTTGGATTTTTGCTATATTTATGCCTGTGATGTTGTGGCAGATAGAATCTGACATGTGGTTTATATACTATATTCACACTTCCATATATCATGCTTGTATTTGTTTAAAAAAGAAAAAATGGTCTCATGCTCTCCGGTATAAATAGTGCCTGTGAGTGACACCCTACCCATTATTGGGACACACTCAGACCTAGCTGTGCGATTTGGGACGTCACAGAGTAGTATCAGAATAGCCATTATTTTTTAATTTGACTCATGACCTTAGAATTCTTCCATATTTATACAATCAATATCCATTAACATTTTCTTGTTTCTTTATCTTATTCTATATCCTAATCTTTGTTTCTAATACTGATTCTGTCATTATCCTTTTATTTCCAGAAAAATGATTTACCATCATCATACGGGGACAATTCCTGAGCACAAGGAGCCTCCTCAAGAGGTGTGTGATCCAATGAGAGAGCTTGTACGTGTCATAAGGGTACAAAATGCGTTACTCAGGCAGGACTTGAGGCAGCCCAACATCTAGAACTGGTCATTGGGAGGAGGAAGGGAGAGATGGGGTTGCATAAGCGTCCAGTAGACCAGATGTCTGGGGTATCGAGCAATAGAGCTCCTCTAGCTCTAGCTAAGTGTCAAATGATTCCTTCTGTACTTAGTCCACTACTGATTGTAGATATTGCCAGTTGCTTGGGCACACTCAAAATACATGTAAGAAAGCTCTTGGGTTGTGTTTATGTTATAGCACTCTAGACCATCAGGTGGGGGCATCTTCGTAAAGGAGATATTTTAGAGGTAATAGACAAGAAGTGCAAACTGAAAGGTCTTAGCAGTCACCTCAACAGCAACAACTAGGACCAGTAGTAATACCAATCGGTCTAGTGCCAAGAAGGCCATTGGTATCACAACAACAGGCCTTGCGAAGAGCTCAGATACATGGAGCTCTAGGATGCAGACAGGGTTAGACTTACATCTTGACAACAGAGAAGGCCCGTGTATCCGGAAAATTTGTGATAGGTACTATCTTAATTGATTATGTACCTGTACGTATATAATTTGACCTTGGTGCATCAAAGTGCTTCACATTATTTGCTTTCATAATTCAACATACAATAACATATATTACCTTAGAATTGGGGTTGGACATTAACACTGGAAATGGGATAATTGTGTCTAGTAAACCTTATAGATATTGGCCTGTAGTGGTAGGTAATAGGGAATTTTGTTGATCTATTGGTCTTAAACCATTGTGCCTTTGATGTGATCTTAGGCATAAATTAGCTAGGTGGCTCTCATGCGGTGATTAATTGCCACAGGGGAGCCATGGTATTTTAAATCCTTAATCAGTCTCTCTTAGGATAATTACTCTCCGGGTAAGTGACATTGGAGTAAGAGGATGATATTCGGAAGAGATATATATATCTATTCTAATGATATCTCGGTACCTATTTAAATTCATTATTAAATAGATACTTCTCTATTTACTTTATTATTATCTTCCATTCTTGATCTAAATTCTGAGAACGAAATATTTTGTTAGGTAGGTTGAATTTAACAACTATGATCCTTAAACTCTTGTAATGGTTTATTCCTTATCGCCTCGGAAGCACGGATACTGATATTAGCAGATACTGAGTAACTTGAATTATATCTTTTAATATAATCATCAATTTCAAATTATGTAGAGTGGGAACTTCTTATCTCATAATTTTACATTTTTTATATTTTTCTTGAATTATTCTGGACCGGCCGATTTTTAGTAAATACCCGATTAAAATAATTAAATTAAATCAAGAATTCCAATTTTATCCTTTCACTAACTCCAAATTTATTTCCAAAACCTTGCAGCTTTCATTGACCAAATTTGAGTTGAGACTACCCCAATAACAATTTTGTAAATAAGATGAAAATTAAGGTTTTTTATCATTATTTCATACTTATTTTCCACCACCTATTTTACCCCCCGAAGTAAATTCAAAAAAAATATGAAACAAATCAAAATTCTTCCTCTCAATTTCCTTATTTCTCTTCAGACAATGAACCCTATTTCCCTCTTAATATATCTAAAATAAAATTACCAAATATTCAACCTAAAAGTGGATTGAAAATCCACAAAATTGATATATTAGCTTGTTCTTGAGTTTGACCTCTCCAAATCAACTATAAACTTCTCCACCAACGTGAGGAAACCTTTTCCAGCCTCTTCCATTGATCCTTAGTGTGAGGAGCAATAGAATCCATATCGATTTATTTCCGATTCAGATGCAACAAGAGCCAAGAATACACTCTCAAATCATTTAAACTTATATTTTCTTGATTAAATTTTCTCATATATGATATTAAAAGTGGTATTAAGCCAATTTCTAGGTTATACAAGTTCCAACTTTCTTTTATCTTGAGTTTCATGTTATGTATCACACCCTGCATGTCACATGTGTACAAAATATATTGTTGTGCAGACCTATGTGGCAGGCCATTTTAAAACTGTCATAACTTTTGTATTTTAACTCTGATTGAGCTTATTCTAATGCCATTAGAAAGATAATTTACTAACTACAATTTTTTTAACTACATCATACCATAATTTAATCATTTAGCTAGCCAAATATAGTCTGGAAGATCATTACTTAATATTGTCCAGAGTAGCAGCACAACAATAGTTAGCGATAGTAAAATGGTCATAACTTTTTTTCTAGAATTCTGATTGAGCTTATTAAGGTTTCATTAGATAGATAATTAAATTATCTACAAGTTTTTAAAATCTTATGTTCTAATTTAGTTATTATTCTAGCCAAATCAAACTTAGAAATTTTCTTGCTTCTGTACTACGTCCGTAACAAAAGATCCAAGGTAAATAAATCTTAACTTTTGCTCTAAAACTCCAATTGTGCTTATTAGAGTTTCATTGAAACGCTTATTAAATTATTTAGGACTAATAAAAAATATTAGACTTTAAATTTAATTTTATCTTGGTCAAATCTAATCTGGAACTCTAAGCTTTACCAAGTCCATAGCAGCAGCAGCATATGCATAGTAAAATAACCATATCTTTAGTTCTAGAAATCCAATTAAGCTCATTTATAATTCATTAGAAATATTATTGAATTATCTACAAGTATACCAAATATCTATCTCTAATCCCATTTTGCACTACTGAAACAAGACTTGGAACTTTGATATGTTCACAAAATCGCAAAAATAAGCACATGTACTATGTGTGTGCATATACCTCTTGATTTATGAAATGATACCTATGTGCACTTGTTTGATCTCTCTTGTTATTATCTGTACATGGTGAGTTTAGACTTGTCATAACCTATATCTAGGCATACATACCATATTTATTTATATACCACTTGATATAAGATATGATATATATACACGCATGTTTGTTTATGCATGATATTACTTGTACAGGTTATACTTGCTTGGAAATGATACCTCATGTATGTGAACATGTCCTATAACTCTTGTACCTGCCAGTATTGCTCTTGCACTTGCCATTATTGACGTGTATGTTGTTTCATCTTCACTGGCTTATATGCACACATGTTTAATTATACATATTATTACTTGTACATGTTATTCTTGCTTAGAAATGATACCTCACGCATATAAAAATGTCCTATAACTTTGTACCTACTAGTATTACTCTTGACTTACTAGTTTTGCCATGCATGTTATTTCATATTCACTTCATTATGGATACATGTACCCTTATTGTATATTTCACATTAATAATTAATATTTACTGCATTGTGGATATGGTGGAAATGAATGGTGGAATAAAATATGTATTATGTGAGTTTCTTATCTTGCTTGGGATGCATCCACCGATTTATGTGCTGAAACTATTGGTTCTTTGTTTGCTTAGAAGTGGACTGGCTCGTATAGAGACTGGTGTTTGAGACCGTGATTCGAGGTATGCATGGAATTTTGAATTCCAGTTTTTGTTCACTTAGCAATAGCCAGCTCATGTGATGTCCAAATTTGCAGTCATATCTCGATTAACTTAGCGGTGGCTGGTTCATGTGACAACCGGATTTATAGTCTTTTCTCTATTACGCCTAGTGGCGGCCAATTCATGTAACAATCAGATTTGTAGCCATGGTATCAGACATGCACGATACACTTCTAAAATATGTGACTCTCCTACCATTCAGTTCCAAATTAAGAGAATAGAGAGTGCATCCTTTGGCAGGATCATATCATATTATGTATACCATATACTGCAAAATTCATGTTATGTTTTGTATACCAAGATTCATGTTATGTTTTGTATACCAAGATTCATGTTATGTTTATTATACCATGTTGCATAATCATATGGTTTAATTATGCTATACTACATATACTAATTACTTCATAATTCATATCATATTATGCACATCATGTACTACGTAATTCTTATTATATTCGGCATACCTTGTTTCTTGATCTATATATATCATAATTCATGTCATATTTAGCATACTTTAATTATTTTATATTTTGCATGCCTTGTAATTCATGATCCAAGTTATGTTTTGTATACTCTGTAGTTCATGATACATTCACATACATTTTTTATATTATTCCTTCTAGCATACCGCAATGATATGGTTCCCATAGAGCTACACCAGCTTGGGTTTGTATTCTTGTTTTGATTCTGACCTCTGAGATTGTCACACCTAGGCCTGCCACCTGAACAGCGGTAGTAGAGGACCTCGAGGACCCACATTTCCAGGGGTAGGCCGAGCACCAGTATCTTACTTCTTGTAGGATCCTCATTCTATTATGTATATCTCATTTTGGTTTGTATGCACACACATATCCTATTTTCTACTTTTGTCTATGGTATCCAAACACTCTTATATACATTTAGTACTTGAATTGCTCTATTATGATAATGTACTTCTCTATATGAGTAATTTTTTGATATACATGTTGCTTATCATTTCTATGCAAACATATTTTGGATATTGTAATATTTATGCCTGTGATGTTGGGGCAGATAGAATCAGACCTGTGATTTATATTCTATATTCACACTTCCATATATCTTGCTTGCATTTGTTTGAAAAAGAAAAAAATGGCCTCGTGCACTTCGATATTGAGAGTGCCCGCCAATCACACTCTACCCATTATTGGGCACACTCGAGCCCACCTGTGTTATTTGGGGCATCACAGATGTGCACTACAAAATGTGTGCCTTCCAATAATGGATAAGGCAGAGACCATGTAGAAGGATTCTATAACCTTTAAGGGCCCATAGACTCAAGCCGATTTTTTTGTTAATGAGAAAGTTATGGCTACCAACCAATAATGTTGCCTTGAATGCGGAAATGAAGCCCAAAGGCGCTCTTCTTGCTAGGCCATGCAATGGCAGTATTATTGGCTAGTCCACAGTTAGAAAAAAAACACATCATTTCCTAACGATCTGAAGCCGAGAATTGCACTGCAAAGCAAAAAAGCACATAAAAGTTAGAAAGGACATAAAAAAAGAAAAGGAGGAGAAGTCAGAGAATCCCTACTCCATTGATGCAGATAAGAAGCATGATCCATAGATCATTATTAAGAGTTGAAGGTTTCATCCCCCTCATCATCGACCAAAGGGTCCATAGATATGGAACTACCCCTTTGTAGAGAGGATAAGGCTAGCCAAAGTTCTTCATCCAAAAAACCAAGAAAACCAAAGCCAAGAAATTGAAATAGAAAAGAAAGCTTGATTATGGAAGTATCCAGATCCCCTCAGATATTTATAACCATAGAAAAAAATATCCAGAAGTCATAATACCGGATCTCTTGGGCACGACTAGCAAAGAGATGCCATTAATGCCATGTTATTTTCAAGGTAGAATTTCAGCGCGACACTCACCCCGAAATGCAAAGCGACGCTTGACACTTCAGATCTTGAAAAGATCACAAGCGATCTAATTCTTCGATATCTAATAAAAGAGAAGTCAGCACAGCTTTCGCTGCCCGCCTTTGCCAAAAGTACAAATTGCGGCTTTGGCGAGGTAACTCTCAAAATTCTCCAAGCCCATCAAGTTAATACCAAACCTATAAAAGGTCCAAAAGTTCTCAAGTTCAATACCAAATCTCTAAGAAAAGCCAAGTCAGTAAATCCACAAATTAGTATTAAATCTCTGGGATGGCCTAAATTAGCCAAGTTTATTAGGTCCAGTATTGAACCTCTTTAGATTTTGTCTATTAAGTTAAAAAAAAAAAAAAACTATAAGTTTCTTAACAACTCAAAGTAGTAACCAAATGTGAAGACATATCTCTGGTAGCCAATAGAATTATGATGACAAGTTGCCCCCTACACCTTTGTCAGATAAATCCTACAAAGATAAGTTCAACACAAAACTCTAGTTTATAATGTCAAACCACATGTTCAATATTAAACCTCTGGCCAATATGACATTGAAACATCAAACCAATCCAAGTTCATAACCAAATCTCGGGTACCACCAAATCAAATTAAAAAAAATGCTTAAGTGAGATTAACCTTGCTAAAGTAAATCATGGGCTGCAAACATAGAAATAAAAAATGTGATGCAGCCACAAAGTAAACAAGTTAAAGGCTAAATGCCTAACAAAAAATGATGATGAATGAATGAATGGAGAGCTTAACTTAAATATTGTTATCACATAAAGATATAAGTGTTTAAGGTCATTTTAATGACCGAAGTTTAGCTCTGGCATAATTTTTGAGCTCCTCTTAGGAAGCTTGGACATTCTCTTTAGCCAACCACCTTAAGCGAACCATGTAGAATTTGGCTTAATCTTGTTCTGAGAGACTCATGCTAGGTTTTTTACTGTGCTATAAATTACCGATGACATTGAATGCTCCTTTCAATCTCGAAAAGTTGGGCAGATAATTCCTGGATTTTCAGCTTGTTGGTATGAATCTCTGCTATTAATTCCTCTAGAGTTGCCTTCAAGCTAGAAAAATTGTTGGTTTGTTGTAGCTAGCTAAGGTCAGTAACTCTCACCTCAAATAAGAAACCTTGTCATGATAATTTAGCTTCCACCAAAGATCGAGCCACTATCTCATGTTATTCCAAGAGAGCTTGAGTTCTTCCTTTAGACTCTCCCATGAAGCATTGAAATTTGGTTTCCATCCTACCAAAACGAAGACTACAAAGAGATATCTACCAATCATGGCTGGATATCAAAAAATCCCCAACCACAGCTTGGAGTGTATTGACTCTTCCAGGCTGATCAAATTTGTAGCACTGGACATTGAGGATAACAACATATCTGTCAAAGCTTCATTAGGGATATGTTCATCAGTCATCACAGTGTCCACACAATCCCTCAAAGTTTCATACAAAGTGGTCTCCACACTTTTGATTAAGTTGGCACAAATGGACCTCAATAACGTTGATTCAATCACCTGCCATTTGGGCTTTGGTGGGTATAGAACTCCCGACATCAAGTCATCCAGGCTAAAATTTAAAGATGAACCAAATGAAGGGGAAATCCCAAAAGTTGAAGTGCTCGCTTAAACATGTGGAGAATCCAGTATAGGCAACACCACTGGCACAACAGAGATAGCAAGTATTTCTCTAACAATTGGATTGTCCAACACAAGAGCATAACCCATTAGAAGGTCTGGAGTATGCCAAGGCGTGATGGGTGAATCTAAGAAAGAAAATAGGAAAAGAGATATCAAACATTAAAACCACAACATTTTTAAGAAGCAACAAAAGCAAAGGCCACAATTAATCAGTATCTGAAGCTTTAGCCATTGTGTGCATGTCAGCAGGCTCCAAAGAAAGCGCGTCACCTGCACCTGTCAGAACATCCTTAAGGGCAACTTGGCTATCGCCATTGCTTTCATTATCCTTAATTAGGATAGACATTCCTTCTTCTATGGTGGGAGCCGAGACTGTTGGATCCTCCCTTCTCAAATCATCCCCGTCAAGGCGCATGGGCTCCCTAACATCTTCATCGGGTTTTGCAGATTCCAGCAGAGGACTACGAGCCAGTTAGGTAGTTGCATCATGAGTAACAGGGGAGCATCTAAAGAAGATTACAAATGCTCACTGCTCCCTATTGCACTCACATCTCTTGGAAACATGGACATGTCCTTACTCATATCTGTCGCAGCTTTGCTAGGTAAAGATGAAGTAAGCTTGGCAACATGAGAATTAGAAGAGTTAGGAGAAGGGGGAAAAGAATCAATAGTCATAGAATTTAGGAGAGCCACCACCTTCTCCCCTACAGCAGTATTGGCTTGCCCTGCTTCCTCCAAAGCCTTATCCATGCTTAGTTGAGTGGCTGCAGCAATCCTCCCAGGTGTCGCAATTATAGCTGACATGGAAGGTAACTGAAGGGCCTGATGCATGAGCTGCTTATTTCCTTCTTGGCCATGGTGGTGGCAAAACTGTAGCATTCGCGGCCACCGAACCTTGAAGTAAAGGTTGAACCGAAGATGGCGAAGTAAGGCCAATACTATTGGTAACTTGGTCACATCTCCAGTGAGAACTAGGGGAACGTCTCCAACAATGGCAATAAAATAGGGTAGATCACTGGGATCATTAACCCTCGTCTTCCTTTTCCAGACAACAAAAAACACTAAAGGAGCATCATCAAGGTCTTCTTCTGGTGCATCACTCTCACCATCCCAAACTTGTTGAACTGTGGAGATCAGGTCCTTACCCTCTGGTGCTTCCTCATGTTTTTTGCCCTCACTGGAAGAAACATCTTCAGGCAATTTAAGGAAGGGTAAATTCTTCAAGTACTTTTTGAACCCCGCAAGTTTGGAACCTTTGGGTTTAGTTACAACCTCAGCAAAATGCCTATGAATGCACACCAATTCAGTATGGAAAAGATCATACTCTTGCTCCGTGATATTACTTTGACAATGCCACTGAAATAAAGCTACAGTAGTCAACAGTAGAGGATCTCTAGTTGGCATTCAGAAAGTACCACCAATGGAAGACATGGTAAAATGCCTCCAACCTCTAGCACCATCGATCAAACTGTCGCTATGTGCCAAGGCCTGTAGGGAATGCCTATATACAACTGGTCATAGTTGAATTGCCTAGCAAATCGATTTGAAAAATACGGAGCCAATTCACAAGCAGGGTTATACAACAAATGTGAAGAGTGGATACCTTATAGCCACCTAAAAATCCTAGCAGGCAGCAAGCCCAGGTCACAAAAGACATCCCCAAGATTAATTACTTCCCAATTGGGGAAGAATCGTAAGAATCTATAAGCACTATGCCGATCTACAGCCTTCCCTGCTACCACAATGTATTAGTGTTTACATCATCTTTCTTTAAATTGACAAAGAGTGGAAAGACCCTCTTTATCAATATCGACCCCACGGATCATCAACCTTTTATAGTAGGTTGCAAACCATTCCATAAAATAGGCATACGGTATTTCAATTCGAGGGCTCTCCTTCTACCCCCCCCCCCCCCCCCCAAAAAAAAAAAAATGCTGGCAGAAAACCCCCAATCCCCCATGGATCCTACAGATCATGATTGGGAGTAAACCTAAGGATCTTTCACAAGCCAGCAAAACAATATGATAAAGATCCTTTAAACTTAGACATTCTCTACGTGTGAAAGGAACTATGCACTTTTTGAGCCACAAAGCCAAATAACTGGCTAAAGCTGCACCAGGCATCAAGTTGACACTGGCCCAATGATGATAATTAGGAAGGAGTGTACCTACAGTAAGACCTTCCTCATCTTCACCGATTATTGCCTCCGGAATATCAAACTCTTCCAAATGCTTCTTCAATTCCCTAACTGAAGGTAGACTATTGATAGTAATGAGCTCTGGTCCATCAAGATTGGTAAAGAAATAGTCTCCCCACTTCATATGCTTAACGAAAGCTCCCTTCGACCCTGTCACGTCGATACGAATGTGAAAGTGGCAAACTAATTCCCTTAGCATCATGTAAACTGAAAAGTTCTAGTTTTTAAGCACTTTCAGTTCTTGCAGTGTTGGGAAATACTCTTTATAAGGATGATCTCCCATTGACAGCCCTAAAAAAATCTACATTTCATAGAGCCCGATACTAAGCTTGTCATTAGGTGTGAAGAAAGTACTGGAAGATGGAAAGTACCGGAAGATGGAGCACACATCTCTAGCAAAGTAAAGAATTGTGCAAGATTGTTACTAATTATGTACTAAGTAGCCCATATGGCTCGGTACAAGTCCAGCTTATGCAACTGGTCGCATACTTGTCCAAGATAAAGCCAATAAGGCACGCTCACCAATCAGTTTTATTAGAGTCAATCCACCCAGGTGTGCGGAATTCACTGTCGAATAATTACTCCTTGATCTGATTAGTTCATTCTTAAAGTTTCTAACTATCACCGGTTCCTCAGTCACTAGTATATCACGAGTAATTACTCTTGAAAATAGACCCGTCACATTGATCAGAGGACTGCTCTGAACAAAATCACATCCCCCTTCGGTGAATCACCCGACCTTCCCCATGCAAGTCCTGAAATACGACAAAAAGTGGTAAAGTTCTAAAGGAGGAAAAGTGTACACCACCCCTTCTCGGTCATAAAACCAAGGAGTCAATTCAGTGCTCTCAGTGTCTTCATATTCAATTGCATCACCAAAAATAAATTGAGAACTATCAATCTTTTGCCATCGAAACCAGTAAACTTCGTGGTAGTGATGATTTGACATAGAGTTATATGATCACCCTACCAAATCAAGTTGATCCTATCTATATTATCGGGCTCATTAAACAAGGATACATCCTCTTCAAACCATAATCTAGTTCTGTCACTTGAGCCAGCAGGAGCCCCAATAGGTCACTGTGCCGAGAAAGTTTCCCCAACTTAGTGAACTGCAAAGGAAAAGAAAATCTAAACAATAGTGTAAAAAAACCATCAAGTTAATTTAAGAAATTGATATCAACGAAAAGGAAACCAAAACGCTTACCAGCAAAAGGTGGAAGAGCAACGACCATCTGTGTATCAACCACTTTCTTGCCATTGGAGATCCTTTTATGCACCATGAAAACTAAAGATTAAAGCTTCAAAACATTGAAGAAGACAATAGCTAAGAAATTCCAACTCCAAGTAAAGAGAAAACAAAGTCACTGCTCAGGGTTCTTATACTTTTTGGACTAGATTTAGAAAGGTAATCATCTCCAATGGTAGCTGAAATGATCACATTGAATGCAGAATAACTTTTAAAAGTTGCGATGGCTATAATTTCCTATCAAAAGAGGAACGACAGATCTGAAGAGCCTCTTCTCAATAGACAACAGCGATTTGAAATATGGAGAGATGGGCCCGCCAAAACAGAAATTTTAAAAATTTTCAAAAACTCAATCAGAAATCTCGTAAAAATTGGAAGATGTGAGATTTAAAGTATTTCGAAAAACAACAAATTCCATACCTTTTGAAAACTTTGAAGGAAATTTTGTAGTAGGTAAAATTTGCCCATTGCTAAGATAAGACCAACTACATAAAAGTGACACATCATCATCCTGAGTTGGTAAAGATACTGTAACACCCCACTTTCCGTAGTGTGGATAGCTAAGATATTCGATGTCGAATGATAACTCGATAAGCCACAATAATATTACAGTTATAATATGACGGAAATATGAATAACAGATAACAATAACAATATTTTTTTAGTCAAAATAATAATAATAAGTTTGTTATTTTTAAATAAATCCAACAAAATATCACTATGATAAAATTATCTCTAAGCAATTGAAATATCTCAAATAAAACTAGGTTAAGTGCCATATGCACTTATTACATTTTTCTAATGCGAATATAGTTAACTAAAAAGAATTCGCCACTCCTGTAGTTCCTTCTATTCCTTAAAGTACATCATGTGATGCTCTATTGCTTATGGATCTACTTCTTGGATAATATCTGCATCTGGTTATGCATAAGTAGGATCGTTAGTAAAGCAATCCAGTGATAAATAGTAAAGCATGAAAAAAAAACGATAATGTCTCAGTAACATTAAAAGTTATATGCAAATAAACGGTAAAAAATCTCATACTTGAATGTTTCATGTGGTTATCATTAGTTTTTTTTCTTTTTCAGTTAATGTCTTTTAATTATGGTATTTGAAAATTTAGGAAAAATATGAACTTAACTGGTCGGAACGCATCCCCATCTACTCTCAGAAAAACAAAACAGTAATGTTGATCAGAGCCTATCTCGATCCTCCCAAAATAGAAAATAGTGGCAAATTTTGATCGGAGCCTATCCTGATCCTATCAAAATGAAAAACAGTGGCACAATTACTTCCAACCATCCAATTCATATGAACCTAAATTTTTTTCCAAACCCAATGTATGTCGATTCTAGTTTCAATTATTCAGTTTAGTTTAAAAGATTGGTGATCATTATTAAATTTCAGTATTCTATGGCAATAGAGAACAATATATAATACAATAGTTAATGATCAACCACTAATCACATATTAAAAAGTTTTTCGGTGTCTTTTCAGATTTCGTTTTCAATGTTTATATTTCATTTTCCTTTTTTTTAATAGGAAAATAAGAATAAGTGAGCAGGAACTTATAAAATGGCCATTTGAATAATGTACATATCCTTAAATGGGATAGAGATATGGACTTGATAAGAAAATATTCATATTTGGTATTTTACTAACATGCACATGAATTCAAATAATACTAACAACTAAATCTGTAAGAAAAAAATAATTTTAAGCTACCAACAAATAAATAATTCTTATGGAACACTTGATCTATCAAAATTTGCAGCAAATCCAAAGGACAAATAGTTGTTTTATATGCATACTTATCTGAAATTCTTCAAGTAAATATGTTTCAAATACTCATCATTCTAGTAAGCACCTATATTTTGAAGTATCAAAACAAAAATCTTTGAACCATAATAAATAACCTTTGGATAAGTAAACAGGTTCTGCCAATAAACTTAAATTGGGATAAGGAAAACCAAAATATTTGCTCTGCAAATTTCTTGAGCTTTAAAGATAAGTGCAACATTTCCGAAAGGCTACAGTGCACATTTATTAACAACTAGTGAATAATTTTCATGGATGATAAAAATGTTTATTTTGCTAAGAAATATAAACATCTTCAGGTTCTATCTACAAATACACATATTGACTGTAATTGGGAAATCAATATAGGACTTTTTCTTTTTTCGTTTTCCTTATATTCAGTTTAAGTGCTTTACAAGAAGGCAGCCTCTTCAATTTCCTTTTTCCATAGATTATCCACTAATGGAATTCTCTTCTAGTGTTTGACAACCTAAGAACCACAACATGCATGCTGGAACCAGAATTGGGACCTCATTAATTTTTCTTTATCATGCTCACAAATTTAAATTTGGTGGTTCTAAATCAAGTATTCTTAAAAGATATTTTTTTAAGAATAAATGGTGAAATGTGAAGCTTCATTCTATCGGCATCCCACCCAATGACGAAGCAGCAACAGCTCCTTTCTTCTCTTCATTACCAAGCTGTTAAACTAATTAATCTACCTGTTTAATTGTTAACTATAGTAGACGATGGGATGAGGTAATGCAAACTTTTGTTGTTGGACAATCAAGTATGCGATGTTATAGAAGATAAGGTTTTATGATTGAAAAACAGAATAGTATGACATCAATTTATAAGGAAAAATGCCCTACATCAATTTATAAGGCAAAATGAAGGGCAGTGTAATTTTACAATGACAGCATCCCCTCAATGCTATCTTGCAGTGTGAATAATTTGTTATGGTCAAGCCTCTACCGCATGTTTGGCCAATCTGACGGTGAATGTGGCGTTTAAAATATATATAAGAGAAACTAATTATATATATATATATATATATATATCACAACTCCTATTATTTAATTATTATAAAAGAAACTAAAGCTACTACATATTACAATGAATTGTGCATAAAACATCGGTGTTAAGGATCATCTATTCATGATTATAACTTTAATTAAGTAAACAAAAATATAGAAGTAAATATAATTAACAGCATGTAACAGTGAGTTAAAAATTCACCTTTGCCTGAATTTCCTTCTTCCCCCCTTTTTTTTCTTCGTTTTCTTCCTCACGTATGTTCTGTAAATTTTTTCTCTATGTTTTAGAAGAGGGGAGAGAATTATGTTTCTATTTAGTTATAAGAGATTAGATACTTAAAAATAGAGTCCTATTAGTTGGGAATCTAAATAACTAATTTCCAGATAAGAGCCAATCTAAGAATTTGGTTTCTAGTTGGATTCAATCTCTGTTTAAATTCTTATCCTATTAGATCTGAGTCAAACAAAAAATATTTTTTAACCAAATATTACTTTTTTAAAAAGTTAAAAATTAATGCACAATAATAAAAAAAAAAAGTGGCTGTCACAAATACAAATCAGAGCAATGACCATTCTCGCCGCACAAAAGATCTTAGCCTCGCAGAACAAGAAAAGGTTCTCCACCAAATCGAGAAATTCTAACTTCACCAAATGAAGCAAGATTCCTCACCAAGCAAGACAAGTCTAAAAGCCTCAAAAGAGACAGGAGACAAAGTCCACTTTGTCAGCGAAGACATTCCAGCCTTGCCAGACCAATGGAAAGAAACAAACCCAAAATGGTTGACAAATGACTAAAATCAACTCTCCAAAGGAAGACGTTCCAACCTCACCAACCAAAGGAATCAGCTCCACCAAAGAAGACATCCCATCATCGTTGGTGGGCGATTATATAAACTGATCAAATCGTGATGCAATCCCACCACAATCCCTCAGGTTCAGTTCCACCATGATCATTCACAAGTCAAGGGACAGTTACAACAGTTCAAACTACAAAACCACTCTGAGTACATGGATAAGAGGTGATCAGAAAATTATTTCCAATAATATCATATAGAGAGAGTTCTAATTCAATAAAGATCCTTTACCAGATAGTCAATAGAAGTAAAAAGATCGCTCTGATCATACTTCTATCATCACATACTCTCCGGAAATATTGATTGTATTCTCTTGATTAGTAAAGAACATCCTGAGTGTTACAATTCCCAAATCTCAAAAATCCAAAATTTTGTTTTGTTTTCATAATGGCCGCATTCTCAGGTAATGTTGCAAATGATAGAAACACTTATTACTTTCACCATAAGTTCAGATGGTGATATATGTTGGTTGTTGTAGTATCTCTTCTATACTTAGAGTCTTGAAGGTCTAGACTGGTATAACGTTAAATGCATCTCCAATATTGACTAAACAACTTCCAATTATTAGATTCCGAATTTAGCAAGTAAATGGAGAAGAATGTGTCAATATGCCTTCTCTACTAGCTCGTGGTATGAAAAGTTAATTATGGGTATGGAAAAAATAGTCAAAGCAACCTTCCCAAGGCCCATAAGAGAAACATTGGAAGGGATCCATGTCTCTTTGAGTGTTTTAGCCAAGGCTCTTTGCTAGACTATAGAGCACTTTAAGAGCTCCATTACTCTCTTTGCTTGACTACATAGAATTTTAAGAGCTCCATTACTACAATGCGGGCTTGTGCCTCACTCATTTAGTTCATTAGGCCATAGTTTTAGGTAGGTTTGCTATTGGTTCTGGGTAAACATGGTCGTTAATTGGGGAATCATCTTCTTCTTGTTATGGTCGATATAGTGCAGTTGGAGAGAAGTCCTCACTATCTAGAGGTGGGTCAATCATTCACTTGTGTTGCCTGTGTCGATGCCTTCTTCGAACTTGGAAAAAAAGCACAAAATCTTGGAAGACTAGTTCTGAAATTGGAGGAGGATGAAATATACTCATACTCTGTTGAGGTAGTGGCATAGAGGTAATTCATCATGAAATGATAGGGGTCCTTTTCATAGTCATAATGTATTCCCTTCCTATTCTAGTATGAGCAATAGCATCATCATCAACTGTTGAGTTTGACTAGACAAGCTTACTGCTATGGTACAAAATAGCTCTTCAAGGAGGTGCCACCTTAGGTGATATTAAGAAGTTGGAGCAATAATATGGTATCATTATGCTTCACTTGATTAAGAAATTTGTTATGGAGATCTAAGCATGGGCTTGAGCTGCTAAGAGAGTTTTGTGCCACAAGTGGTTACCCCAAGGGGTTTGTAGATCATCGACCTTCCTACATAAGTAGGAGACAAGTAAGGACTTTCATTAGAGTTGAGTATAGCAACATTGTTGCTATTGAAAGCCATAAGAGTCTCATACTCCCAGCTAGATGGTTGAAATACTCTAACTCTAGTCTGATAGTTAGGCATGGGGCTCTGGATAGCTCCTATCTAATTGTGGTTCTTGTTGCGACTCAAACTTGAATAAACTCCTTGATGATATGTCATTCAATCTGTCATCATTCATGGAGGTCATAATTTAAGTCACATAATTACCAATATCCTTCTGTGACGTGTCTGGGGCTTTTATAGAAAGCACAATACTTGATTGATTAATATTTGGATTTAAACTTTATTTGAGAGTAGAAACTTCTATTTCGTTATTTTTAAATTTGTGAAAGTTTTCATATAAGGTAATGGTAAATTAGAATATGCCTATCTCATGCGTCTGATTCTTATAGGGTGATTTGCCCCTTGCAGTGCTAGCTATGAAGGTTGCCACCTTTGTTGTGCTGTAAACCAGGAATTACCCTCATGACTCATATAATTTACATCCCCATGAGTAACCCCTTTGCGAATCGGGGTTTTTGTAGTGGATGCTTTCTTAGTGTAAGGTGCTGATGGCTGTGACGCAATAGAGAGACTATTCAGTTTGAGTAGAATCTTGTAATGAACCATCTTCTCAGCTTTAGGCCCTTAATGATTCATTTCGGCAAATGTGTTTCCAGAATGAATAGTCAGTCATCCTCCAATATCAGGATCTAGACTTTAAAGAATTGAACCACTTGAGGCCAGTCCCTCAAGTGGCATTTGAAAATTAATCCTTGAATTGTAGCGATATTGCAATGTCATCTTATAAAATTTGTTTAGCAATCTTTGGAATCCACTCTCTGGAGTACTTTCATATCTTGGATACTTGAATCCTGAATGTAGTGTAAAGTTTGTGTTCTATAGTAGACACTAGTAGACTTCTTTTTGTATTTCCAATATGTTCTTTAATTAAGTCCAGTACCTTATCTTATAAAAATACATTATTAGCAGCACCTGTTAATGTAACAATTAAATGCTAAATTAAACATGTCATGAGACGTGTCATGTGCTTGGAGGTCGACTGAGCGTTAATGTGGACCCACAAGTTATGCTATAGTAGGAAGCAAAGCATGATGGGTAACTTTTTATTGCAAAGGTTGCCCCCACTGATGTGTAGTATGTTGTGGAATTTGGACAGTAGTAGGTTTTGTGACTTGCCTCCAAGTGAGGGGAAAAATTGGTACTCAAAGAATTTGAAATAGACATAGGAGTAGTTTAGGGGTGAAAGCTAAGTTCAACAGAGTTGAAGATGAAGTAAGAGTAGGTTGATACTATGACATAGACGTACCTGAGTTAGAACTATGTTGCTCCAAGGTGGAAACGAAGTGGAGGGGGCAATGATACTTATGATGCTTGTAAAACCTATGAAGGATATGACACAACAATATGTTGCGTTAGGACTAATCCACTAAACAAGAGACTAGAACAAGAGGAACTCATAATAGTGGATTGGAGACCCAAGGTTTGTTGCTATGGAGGACTCCGCAGCAAGTGGCTCATTATAGTTGTTCTAGGTCAATGATAATATCATGATGCAAGATTGCACTGGTATATATGAACTGATTGAGGAAAGGAACCTTTAGAGTATGTACCGATATGGTCCATATCTTGGTTCAAGTCAAAAGGAATTTATGCGTGTGTGTGTGCGCGCATGCGCTTGAGATTGTTTGGGCATAGTCGGCTTGTGTTGTCAAGCTTGACGAAGCAAGTGCATTAGGATCACTTCTTGCTATCTAGGGAGGTGCCAAGAAGTTTAAATCGAGACCAAAGTGGTTTTGATCTTGTAGTTCTAGCAGTGGTTTCCCAACCATGTCTCTTATTTGTTCGAAGGTGAATATCAGAAAGAGATGAAAGACGTCATCTCAAGGTTTGAGTAAAAATACTCGAGATGTTCCTATTATGGCTAGATAGTGATGCATGTACATGATAGTTGTTGTCCCTCGATGGGATGTGCTCTTTAACGTCCAGCGATACTATGTCAATAATATCCTCCATTTGGTCGTCCATCATAGCCACCATGTTTTCTGTGAGAGAAAGCATCTTGAATCAGTCTTAGAAATTAAATCATTTTGGGATAAGTGTCACAAACACTAGAAATACCTCCGAACTTGTTGAGATTTGACAATGATAAGCCTAGTGCAATAGATAGGTTTCAATGCTAAGGATACATCCTTTGCCTCTTCATTGGTACACATACATAAGATAGGGGCATTGGTCCTAGCTGGCCCTACCAGAGGCCCACAAGATAGTGAGAAAATCCTATGGATTCTTCGATAAGTCTCAGAACCCTATTGAACCCTAACTAATTACTCAGAGGAAATCTAATACTTAAAAGCCTAATGTGAATCAAAGCTCAATCACCTTGTGAGGGCGAGAGCTGCAAACAGAAAAGTGACGATAAGTGTAGTCTCATTGGGCAAGAAACATGCCTCACTGATTTCAAGTGATTAAGTTTTTTTATATTTTTCAGATATTGAGAAAGTGGGCATGCAACAATGCTTTTTTTTCCCTTGAAAATATGAGTTCTTGGTTATAAAAAAAAAGATTTTTTGGTTGTAAAAAATAGTTTATACACATCAACCTAACCTAGAAAAGAAGCATTGAGTAGCTCTAAAAGAAAGTCTATCCTGTAAGAAAAAGGATTGGAAAATCTTAAAACTAAATCAGACACCTAAGTCATCTTGTAAAAAGAAAAACGAGTTCACACAGTTCCTGTCTTGGCTTGCCATATCCTATGCAAAGTTTCATTAATTCCCTTACGAGTCCCTTCCATAAAAATAAAGATAAAAAGGTCAAAAATTCTTTAAATTGCAATGCTTAAAAATTAGTATTATAAATAAATTTCTTAAAGTACAAGATTTCAAAATTAAAAAGTGACAAAAGGAAACGTATAAAGAGGTCACGATCTGTGATGTGACAGTCCCATCACGATTACCATCTGTTGGATCTAAATCTACAACGACATAAAATCTTGGCTTGCATCTAGATTGTAAATGTCCACACCAATTTCGGGTTTGATTTTGTAGGTATATTGCAATTGCCATGCCAAACTACCCGAAACTCGAAAAATGTTGTGGGTTGGTTTTGTTAGAAAGTTGACCTTCACAACTCACTTCATTTCCTTGCTTCTGATCCTAAAAACCTTGCTTAAAAATTCAAAACAAGCAGAAAATAAAAATGGCTAGGAAAACGACGTGTAGTGACTAGATCTAATAAATACATATGTAAAACTAAAATTAGAAAGTCCATATCCACAGGAGTTATCCCTTTGGAATCAAATCTCTAATCCAAGAATAGGTTAAAAACATAGTAGAATTGCTTTGAAATCAATATAATGAATTTTAAAAGTGGTTTGAAGTGATTCAAAACATAAATGCTCGTTTAATAGGGAAAATAGTAAAATCGAGTTTTTCTCGTTAAATATGAATAAAATCTGAATTAAAGTATATAAAAGAAACTAAAAGTATGAGATGAGGACTTAGACAATTTTCTCTTGATAGAGATACATGGTGCAAGAAATTTGATGTCGTTCAAACTCATGATCGTGAAGAACTGACTCCTAAAACACCAAAAAAACACACTCTAATTAGCGATTTCTAACCTTTTGGACGTCGTTCGAGCTCTTAGATCTTCAAGAAGGTTATGGAGACGGAGAATTTTCAGATCTTTATAATTTTTAGAAGTATTCTTCTAAATACGATGGAATAAGAGGGGGTTTTAAATAGCCAAAAAACTGGGTTTGAGGCCCAAATTCCTTGGACGGCTTATGATAGGCCTCCCAAATAGTGGGCCCTCTAGGGCCCGTGGACATATTACAATAGAATATCTGGTTGTTAAACTAAAAATCGATTGAATAGCTTATATTTATTGGATTGGATTTCGATTTCGATTTGGATTCATTCAAGATATAAACAATAAGATTTTGAAATTTTGAGATCTCTAAGAATTTTTCAATTCTTCAAGATGTGAACAATAAAATTTGGTGATCAGTAAGCAATCTTCAATATAAAGACGAATAGGTTGAAATCGCAGTAGATAATATAGATTTAGAAATGATTGGGATCATCGATTATGATCAACTTTGAGTGGACATAAATTTTTTATTCGAAATCCAATGATAACAAATAAATAAACAAAATTAAAGATATCGACAAAATGAAGTTAAAAAATATATATTTCTAATCAAAGTTTGTTAAAGCATTAATCAATGGGATTCTTTCCAAGATAGCTTGTGATAGGCTGTCTAGGAGTTCTAGGGGGCCTATCAAGGGCCATCCAGGACCTCTCAGCCTAATGGGAATAGAGAAAGGTCCTTGACTAATTCTAAGCAAGTTTATCAAAAGAACCAACTTGTTTTGAGCTCGTTTGAAATCTAGTCAAAGGATTTGACTGCAAACCAACACAATTGGAAGATAAAAAGTCCGACAATAACTTATTTTATCATCTCTTACTTATCCAAAGTCAGAATCCAACATATGACTAGTTGAATGGGGGCTACTCAGACTAGGAAATTGAGTGGTGGAATTGGAATAAAGAAACTCAACTGTTATTAAAATATGCCAGTCTAGATATAAGAATTGGAGAAGATCCGAATGACTATCGATTGTACATGATTTGGATGAAGAGATAGGATTAAAAAGATGGAAGAAATGGGAAAGATTGACTCTCAATGAAACCTTATGATACCAGAATTAGACAAATTAAAAGTTCTCGCGATAGTGAAATAATAGTTAAAACCTATATCAACACAATTTTGTTGTCTAATGTTGTTTTGGGCTAAGATGCTATCTCATGCGAGCTATTTTATTAAATGGTTGCTGGTAGCTACAATTGGAAGAAAGACTACTTAAAATATTGTCTGGACACTACTAATAACTATGATAATTACATGTATTTGGTTGTCATACATATTATCATGTTAGGAAGAGTAAGTTGGATCCTTGAGCTTAGAAGTTGTGTTCTTAGACGTTAGCACATATATATAAAGGGATATAAAATCTGATGCCTTGAGTAAAAAAATATTTTGTAGTAGTGTGACATTTTATGAGTCCTCTATGTTGATAAGAAAAACCAATAAGAACTATCTCAAGGTGACAGTAACCATAGGCGTACCCCGTAGCAGGTGGAGTTTAAGACTCCACTTTTGACAAAACAAGTAACAACAAAGTTTCTACAGAGGAGGACATAGGTACAGGTGATATGGAGACATAGGGATGAAGTACAATAATATGACTCCATTACAGTCAGAAGAACCAGAAGAGATACTAAAAGCCTATACGATTCATTGATTTGGTGGCATATACACTTCTGTTATTGAAGAAGATGATCCTAGTACCTACAGAGAAGTCAAGGTGAGTGGTGAAGATGAAATTTGTAAGGGTGTGGTGGATAAGGAGATGCATTCTCTTCATAAGAATAGGTTAATTACAATAAAACCTCTTGCAGTATGAGGGTAATATAACTTATTATCCCTGAAATTTAAAACTCTCACTTTAATCCATGTCTCCTAAAAGTGTGAGTCAGCTATTCTCACACTTTTCTTAAATTAACCTTCACTCTTTTATGTAATTCCCAAATTGCCCTCTTCTCTTTAAGAACGCCACCAAAATCATAGCAAGCTCCACCCACCTCCACTCTCTCCTCTCCCCTCTCTCTCTCTCTCTGATCCTCCTTATCATTCTCTTAGATACTCCCTCTCCTTCCTTGCATCCTCTCTCTTTCTGTCTCTCTTCCTCTCTCTCTCTTGCTCTCTTTCTTCCTCTCTTTAAACTGTTGTCTCAGTTGTCTTAGTATTTTTGTGTGTCAAAATTTCAGGCATCAAATGGCCTCAAGGCTAAGGATCCCTTGCAAGCTTTTGCCTCTTTTGCGAAGAATCTGCATAAGGATCCCTTGCAAGATTTTGCCTCTTTTGCACAGAATCTGAAGAAATTCATGCATCACTGCATTAAAAGTTGTGCTCTCTTTGTTGTATTTATTTGTTTATCCATGTACCAGTCTTGTAGCAGTAAACATTGAATTAACTTGAGAATAGTCATATAATTTTGTTGAATATTTTCGTTAGCAGCAGACACTGAATTAACTTGTTGTATCCACAGGGTGATCAAGCATCTATTATAGGAGAAGCCATAAACTTCATCAAGGAACTCGAACACCTCCTCCAAATTCATTTTAAGGGCAAAAATATTTTTTTTACCACATGTGCGTCTCACGTACTGTCACACTAAACAGATCCCTCACTCCGTTTACTCTTTCAGGAATTAAAATGAGAGTTTTAAATTTCAAAGGTAATTGCATTATCCCCATACTACAGAGGGTCTTACTATACTTAATCCTAAGAATTTTACTTGGGAGTTGGTAAACTTCCAATGAGAATAAAGGTTACAAGAAGCAAGTGGGTGTTCACTAAGAAGGATATTCTCTATCACAAAATAGTGTGAGAGATACCATGGTATGTTGGTGGCGAAGATTATGTTCAAAAGGAAGAAGTTGATTATAATGATGTATTCTCATTAGTTGTGAAATATGCTTCCATTAAAATTTTGCTAGTTTTAATTATGCAATATGATTTGTATTTGATTCATTTAAACATGAAAGACAATTTTGTGTATGGTGATGGAAAAGAGAATACTTTTATGACTCTTTCGGATGGTTATAAAGTTGGTATAAAAGATAACTTGGCTTCTAAGTTAAAAGAAATCCTTGTATTTGTTGAAGTAGTCTCCGCACAGCAATATGAGAAGTTTGATCAATTTATAATTTGAGTATATCAAATGCTACTATAGTTTTTTGGAGAAACTCAATGATGAATCCTCAATTTATTTGCCCTTATATAAGGATGATACGTCTTGAAAAATAGCTAAGTCAGCCTACTCGTAGCTATGTACCACCACACAAATTTTCAAGCAAAAAATAATATCAAATCATCTAAACTTAAGTTTACGCTGGCAATAAAGTAGTCTAACCAGGAAATTACCAATTTAAAAAAAAAATAGAATAAAGTAAAAGAATGTCTACAGTCCTTTTCATTATAACTTTAATGGAGTCCAACAATAAGGTCACACCGTTACTGGCGCTAACAATCAATAATCGTGTTTATGTCTCCAGAGAGCTAAAGCTCCTTCTGGAAATTTCGGGAGTTTCCAAAGACACATCAATTTTCTTAGTGAGCCCACTTCTCTGTGTTTTTTCCTTATAAAGTGGGCCCACGAAGAAAAAATGGTGTGCTCTTTCTGGAAACTCCCGAAATTTCTAGCTAAGTTCTAGACTAATCTTCACTCTCCAGAGCATGGAATTTTCGCCCCCCCTATACTTTTCATTGCTGGATCCAGCAATTATAAGTGCTCTCCAAATGCTTCTCCCTTCGCCATCCTAAAAAGAAAAGGTTCGCTACAATAACCAAATTACAAAAATCCATGTCTCTATCTGGAAGCATCTTCGACTCATGGGATCCCTTCCAGGCCCTCCGCATCCTCTCCGACTCCCACCCCATCTTCGCCTCCGAGTCCTCTGCTTCCGCCAACACCCGGCTTGACTGGAAGGAGACCCATAATGCGCACGTCTTCACGTGTGACCTCCCGGGACTCTCCAAGAACGACGTCAAGCTCGAGCTCGTCGACGGGCGAGTCCTCGAGATAAGCGGCGAGCGGAAGGAGGAGGAGGAGGATGGAAGTAAGGATGTGAAGTGGCATTGTGCGGAGAGGAGCGGTACTGGAAAGTTCTTGAGACGGTTGAGGTTGCCGGAGGATGCGGTTGCGGAGAAGGTGACGGCGAGGATGGAGGACGGGGTGCTGACGGTGACCGTGCCAAAAGAGGAGGGGAAGGAGATGGTGAAGGTGAGGAGTGTGGAGATTGGTGGGGGAGAAGGAAAGAAGAGTGGGAAGAGCAAGAAAGGTGTGTTTTGTTGGGGATTGGGGGTTGGAAATGTGAAATAGTATGATTGGATTGGGGTTCATTTTGAAGATTGAAAGAGAAATTTGGTTGGTCAGCTTGTGTGTTGTTTGTTTTGTGTGTGATTGTAAAAGGAGAGATGCACATGTTTTGTGTAGGTCGATTGTACAAAATAGTGTGAAGTTGTAACCTGCTATGTGACGGTAGTATGTTTAATGTATAGAGTGAAATTGGAATCGCATCTCTAAGCTGAGGTCATGACTCCCTCCCCCATCACATTCTATACCCTGTGGATTTCAAGTCTGAATATTTTGCTTTGTAAATAAGGACTAGTGGTAGAAGATCACTTTCAACTTTTCCGTGATCTCCAAACAATAATTTTGCAATTTATTTTTAGCCTCATGATCACCTCGTTGATTCCAGGGAAAATTTCAGAATATGTAATTTTGCCTCTCCATGTAGCACTTAATAAATGATTATAAAGATTTTCGAATAAATCATACGAACACCATTTCAAACCTGGAAATTTTCTGCCCATCAGAGTTATGGGGAGTTTCCAAAGGAGCACGCCATATTTGTCAGTGAGCCTATTAGATAGTGCAATTTTGATTTAGATTAAAAATCCGGACTTATTAGATAGTGCAATTTTGATTCAGATTAAAAATCCGGACCGAATCGTTGGGTAATGGGCTCACTAAGAAAAAGGGTGTGCTCCTTTAGGGGGTCCATTAGACTCGAAAGAGTGACATCTGAGGTGTCACCATATATCAGAATTTTTAAGATTTTTTTCTCCAATCTCAACAATCCAGGCCTATAATTTTGCAAATTTTCACGATCTCCAATCTCCAATCTATAATTTTACAATTTATTTTACACCTCACGATTCATTTTGATTTTGGTGGAACTTTCGAAACATGTCATTTGTCTTTCTATATAGCACTTAGTCAATGATTATAACTATTTTAGGATAAGTTATCCAAACACAATTGTCAAATTATCAAGACAAAGTTACGGAAACTTAACTGGAATTTTTATTTTTTATTTTTTTTTAGGGTCTTAAGAATTATGAAGGTCTGTTGGACTCGAGGGAGTGACACGTGACACCTAATTTCCAAGATGTTCTCTGTTTAAGAATCCAGACCTTTACTCCCTTCGCTTTTAATGTCCCTTTTGTGATAAATTTAAGGTGGTTGAAAGTATGAAATCAAAAATAAAAGAGGAAAATCAATATTCGTAGAAAAGAATGAGATGTTAAGAGTAAAAAGGAATTTCACGAAACTTTCGGTGGTTATTTTAACAAAAAAAAATATGATGATATTCAAAGTTTCATTTTAGGATTTTGAATTTTCAGGGATTTTTCATTGAAAGCAAAGTTAAGATTTCGTGGAAAATAATAGTATGTGAAGGTCTTTTTTAGAACCTCTATTTGTACTAGGCTATTTTTGTTGACGGGAAAAAAATTGATGAGAAGGGAATCCATATTTGTTGTTATCTCAAAGAATCCTAACAAAATCTCATAGTAGATGGAGATTTCAGATTTAATTAAATGCAAATTAAATCTAATCTAATCTAACTGAAAATCTCAGAGATTCTGCCAAATCTTCCATTTACCAAATCCCATGATTAAAACAAGATGAAATACGTTGAATCAAATTAGAACGAGAAACCAAATATTTAACCAACTATTTGATTAGATTACGGCATAATTCCATTTTTATCTACAAAGCAGATGATCCAACCAATTTATACATATAAATAGGCATCATGAGGCATGAGACACAAGGTCAAAGAGTACGTATTTAACGTGCTCTTGAATGCGTATAAGCTGGCAATTTTTTACGTGCCAGCGCAGACAGGGCTCCCATGTATGTTGGATTGTCAAGAGAGTCGCTAGATTCTATCACTATTTCAAGAACCCACAATATCTTGTAAAAGTTGGATTGTCTATGGAGTCGCTAGATTCTATCACTACTATAAGAACCCACATTATTTTGTAAAATAAAGCGATAATATATAAAATCCTCTAGTTTGTTTTCTTTAAATCTTTCATTGTAATTTTAAAAGTTTTGTAATTTTGAAAATCTATAGCAATAAAAAAAAGTGTGAATTTCCTCGAAAACAAACTGGCAACCATAATGGGAGGAGCCTTCTTAATGGGAAATTCTAAATGCACATTGCATTTTTCCTAGTGAGCCCCATTTTCTTAGTGAGCACTATGTAACTTAAAATCCTGGTGTTTTTTTCTTAGTGAGCACCATAATTTTTCCAAAACTGCCCTTCCTAATCTCTATAATTGTTTCTTCTCTCCTACGAATCCCTTTTTCCTAGTGAGCACCATCCCCCAAATTGCCTTCCTCTACTCGAGCTTCCCTCCCATCTTGTAGACTGTCGTCCTCCGCGCATCCCACCACCACAGAACCGACCAATCAATCGATTAGTCATCGCCAATCGCCGTCGCCCAGTCGCCCGATTTGCCATCGAGACCGACCAACAAGTTAGGATAAAAGAAAGCAAGATTTTTTTAAAAAAATTTATGGAATAATGTAGGTTTTTGAATCTTTGTATTTCATAATGAAAAAATTTTGAGTAAAAATAAGTAAAGAGAAATTATAATCTTATATTTAGTTGATATTGAACTATTTGAAGTTAAGAATTTTGAGAGGTGTGGTACTTTATATGTATCTGATTTATTATTTGAAATTTTTTCGTAGATATAATTCTTAATAGATGTTAGAGTAAATTTAAGTTGTTATTTGTATCAATTAAAGTAAATGTGGATTTTGGAATCAAGTAGCTAGGCATGTTTTTAACCAAAGAAGAAGAAGTTGCACCAATTGGCTTCTATATGCGACAATTATTTCTTAAATTTGCTATGTAGTTCATGGTTTATGCATCGCAATGTTTAATTTTACTTTCATTAGTCCAGTTGTGGTCCATGACGAGAGTGATGCACCCCAGTAATAATCCATCATTGTTAACAAGGTTTGTTATCCATACAGATTCCCATTTTGATTGTTTAGTGTCATTAATTATGTTTAGATGCAAATATTAACTCTCAAAATTAATACAGAGATCAAAAAAGATTGATGGCATAATCAAGCCTTTCGTTACTGATGGGAAAGAGAGGAGCAAGAAACGATCGGTCATATTGTATAAGGTGTTACTGCGGATCAGGTCGGTCATTCGTAGATGCGGTCAGATTGACGAGCCAGGCAAGGCAATCCCCATAGCAGAGTCAGCATCTCCTGCATCACCGATTACCACGAAAAGTGCCTGCAAGGCCGTGCGGAATATTTGCCATCGTTGATGTGTGTTTTGTAATGTTTGTTAGTGTTCTATAATGTAACCGGAAAAAACTCTATTATGTTATGGTGCACGTATATGATAAAACTCATGTTCAGAGTTTTTGGTGTATGTCTATCATGCTTGTTGAAATTATTTGTAGCATGTTTTATTGATGTGTGGGGTTCCAGAAAATTGTAACTCACTATTCGAGGTCGAAACCCTGTCCTATCCAAATTATGGGACGGGATTTTCAACCCCGGATTGAACTTGTTTTGGATGGGGTTTTGACCCCGGACAATGAAGTACTATTTCAATGAAAAATTCACTATCCGGGGTGTACATCCCGGACAACTCTTAGATGAGACAGGGTGTATACCCCGGTTGATTACTTCACTGGTCCGGGTTCCCATCCCCGACCAGTGGTTTTCAAAGCAAAGAAAAAAAAAATGCAACTTAGCATATCTTAACACAACAAAAGCAAAACACATAACACATGATAGATGTAATGTGTATGCAAGAGTTGAAAAGTATATAGCCAAAACTTATTTCATTTCCTTTCGCAACACTGTCAACAATTTACACTTTGTAGCCAAAAAAAAATAGGCAAAATATTAATAGGACATGAACGTTGTTACTTTTAAAATGTCAGCAACAAGTGTTACGCTGTTAAGGTTAGACATCGATAATTTTGCTGTCGCAGTGATGGTGACACAATTCTTCTAAACTGTTGAATTTGTTCTAAGTATGGCGTGTCTCACCCAGTAGCATTGGGCTGATGATGGTATTGCCAGTTGAGAACCACATTTGGAATATGATGTCCCGGTATCAGGAAAATTTGCAGAGATTAGGAATTTGCAATGAATAATTTGTTGAAACAATAATTATTTAGATGACACTTGGTATTTTCTTAAATCTTGCATTGCCACCATGCTCGCACCCAAACCAAACCTATCCCTCCTATTTCGTGCTCTACTATCAGATTTCGAAATCATAGTCACAAATTCAAGCTTCTTTCCTGTATCTCCTACCCACTGACAAAGTTTATCTTTACTATCAAATATCTGCAAATAAACAATATGAACATTAGTTTCAAGAAATATTGAACTGTTTTGTCCACATGTTGTATAGTTTATTACATATCCGACATGTATTGAAGTCCAGACTATAGTCAATATCACCAATATAGGACTTAACTTTACATGATTGTGTAAATATGTCAACATTAAATGGCAATACAATTATCGAAGGATTATATTGCATGGTACTCTTGTATCTCTCGGCATTTCATAGGGCCAATTGAGGGTGGAGACCAGTAAGGGCCAATTGAGGGTGGACACCAGTAAGAGATTCGCTAGCCCGTTGTTGAGGTTAGACTGTGCTTGCTCTTTCATATATGACCTAATATGAATAGCTTCTATTTTTGAGACATTTATTTATGTTTCTAACTAATCTAAACTTATTGTAGAGAATTAAACAAATTACCGCTATTGTTCATTCTTTTTTGAACCAAGGGCCGAGAGAAAGCAAAAAATGACCAGGATTGCTTTATACGGTGATAGAAAAGATTATGTCCATTATCACCGGTTGTACTCACAATCATGAAGCCCCGGAGACCAGATCCCTAAAATCACCATGAGCAAGTGGAAGACAACATTCCATTAGAAAGAGTTATAGGAGACAGTGATTATAGCTTATGTTTCAAACTGTTTTATTGTTTGTCCTTTCATTTAAGCTAGAACGTCATAATTTGATGTAATATATCTTAGTTATTCATGAGAAACAAGAAAAACCTTCTGTTATAAGTGTTGTTTTAATGTAAGTTATGTTTTGCCTGTATCTCTCCGATTGTCTGAATCTTGGATCTTCACATTTATATTAATGTTGACTTTTTCATGATGTTATTGTTTCATGGAGCCCATCTCTTTTTACTATTATAGGTTAGGGTTACTTCCTAACCACAAGTATATAAGGACGGTGATGTAAACTCCGGCGTAATTGGAAAAAAATTTGCTAAGGGATTGCCGGCGTGGGAAACCCGACTAGTTGGCTTGTGAAAACTGACACTACGGGCTTGAGTCAGGGTGTACAGCCCAATTCTTTATCTGCTGGTCGAGTTCTACAGCCCGACCATTAAGCTACTGGTTGGGTTCTGCAGCTGACCAGCTAGTGGTCGGTTTTCATAACCCGACAAAAGAATATAGAGGTTAGGGTGTACACCCCGACTTCTTCATTTATGCTCGGTTTTCATAACCCGACAAGAGAGAATCAATTGGTCGACTATTGCATCATCATAAATAAAGAGATTATTTTCTAAATTAATATCCATACTTCATTAAATAAGTATCCATACTTCATTAAATAAGGAGTACAAGAGGGAAAAAAAACTTAACAACTAAAAATAACATCACAAGTTTCAACATGTATTACAAGATTCATTTTTACAACTCAATTATCTCTTGTGTGGCAATGTTAGGCCCCACAATGCGCTGAAATTGGTCAATCTGCTCCAAATATGGTGTTTCCTACCCATTGGTTTCATAATGATGATAATGTCGCCAGTTAAGTACAATGCAGGGGACTGGGTGAAGTGGTGAAAAGTATACCTAAATCAACAAAAACTAAATTAGTATAAATATTTAGAGTTTTATAAATATTGCGAGAACCAAGAACTACTCTTATCGGAACAAAATTATAATCAGCAATAAAGGCAATTCCGATATCTTTTCTTTGGAGAACGGATGAAGGAGGGGACGTTCTGAGTGGCAGAAAAGTAAGACACCACGCCTTAGAAATAAAGAATAGGACAAAGTTTATCGTGATGCTATAAGATGTCCTATGTCCGACATTGTTATCTAGTGGTCGACTCGGGAAACATCTTGGAAGCAATTTAATATCCTTGTCAACTCTTTAATATGACCGGTGTTCCCAAAAATGGCCATGTATTCTGTATGATGGTTGTGAAGCTCAATGATTAAGTCGCCATGAACCTGAATCCACTGGTCCTCACCAAGTCCGAGACATTGTGTGATAACTCAAAATCCACAATTACCATCTGTCTTAACATCACCAACATGCATAATGTATGGAATAAAGAAATGTGGAAGGAAGGATATATACTTAGGTAGATAAGATTATGGTTATGGAGGTGACTCATGATGTAGAGGAACAATTGGAAGTTCATGCACAGGTGGAGGAGGTTCGACAGAAGAACTATGGTGTTGTTGCTGCATGTTTAATAAAAAGTGTAAGTAAATAATATAACTTTCAAACAACTTGAAAATATCTTAAATCCTCGAGAAAAAATAGTTTTTCCTCTACTTTTTGCTTAGGAGCTCTCTTCGGTGGTAACTTACATGCCCTACTTTTTCGAGAAACTAGCGTAGTTCCGACCGATGGAGAACAACTGTCATGTTCTGATATGACTAACTCGAATGCACATGGATTACAATGTGTAGAAATGTCTATCTTTCGGCATTGTCGCCGAAACCTTTTTTATTGGATTAGCGATGGAAGAACTAACCGGATTCTGTCAACTTCTTTAGCATACAAACCCTGGTTTTGTTGTCCGTATTCAATAAAGAATGGATGAATACCTCCACATCCTTCTGATAGCTTATTGGATCAATAATTTGTGTGTCAATGACTGACAGCATGTCGAGCTTCCTCCAATGAGGGTCTGTTGTCTCCAAAGGTATTGGCTGATTGTCTATCTTATACATCAAAATCTCATGTGCATATGGCAAGTTGTGAGTGCGTCGAATAACGCAACCACTCGTGACTGGATCTACGCTAATAAATACTGCTCTTTTCAACTGGCTGTGTATCAGTTTAAGTGCATATATTGATATTAGACCCCGTAATTCTTTGAATTCAGGCACCATAAAATTACGATGAACGATTGTTAGACTTTTTTCAAATGAAGCCTTAATTTATGTTGGAGTTCTAGCAGAGAATGGATGTTAGTCCAACAGTTCTCGAAGTTGCCTTGGCTGGTTCGAAGTTGTCGCTTAAGCCGGGTATGTGCACTCTCAACCCTATTAGTTGTCACATTATCCGGTGTAAGCACATTTCCGTCCAGTAAGCAATTAATCTTTCCTTATATGGATCCAACCACGTTGCCATAACATAGTCAAGTGCACCCGGATAGCTTTGAAAGTCATTTTGTAGAGCGGACAAGTGTGCATTATACTCATCAAGCGTGTTGAATAGTACGACAGCCTTCCAGCTAGCATAAAAGTTCTCCCACTCTTCTTGTTGATCAAACAACTTTCTGTTGTTCGCTAGAATGTTTTTGTTTATTTGCCATCTACATAGAAGATGTCGACTAGAAGGGATGGTCGATTCAATGGCATTTAGAAGTGTCAACTCTCTGTCTGTCATAATCACATCAGGCTCAATATTGTTGATGAATAGCCCACGTAGCTTGTCCATTGCCCATGCATAATTTGCTTCTTTTTCTCTTTCCAGAAATGCAAATGTAACTGAAAATGACGTATTGGTCGATATAACACCCACAATTTCAAATAATGGGTAATTGTATCTATTTGTCTTGTATGTGCAGTCCATGATTAGAATGCCTGGGAATGCACGAAGAAGTTCTACTCCAAAAGGATGAACCCAAAATAGGTCAGTGACAGACTTAGTATGCTCACAACTATGATGTCACTCTATATCTTTATATTCTGCAATTTTAAACAACAAATGTTTTATATGAGATCTCCCACCCTGCTCAATTACTGGCAATCTTTGACATGCATTGTATATTGTCTTCATGGGTAAAGCATCTCTAGGATCTATCTGCTTTAATGATGTCAATATATCTTTTAGACACACATGTCACTTCAATATTTCAACTAATACCTTCTTCTCGGTTTCTGACAGCCTCCCTACATAAGAATGGCCTTCCATGTACTCTGCAGCAAGATGGATGTGCAAACCACATGTCAGTTTCATCGTCCATTCCTCCCCCCTACACAGTCAGCTGATCACATTTCAAAAGGAATGTACACCCACATTTTTTTGATCTACTCCTTCTCTTATGATCAACCGTATCTGTCATATTTTTGGATCTGGGTTGTCCACCATGCTCACATCCAAACCAAATCTTGCCCTCTAATTACGACCATTGCTATTGGATTTTACAATAACAATAACAAAACCTAGTCTTCTTCCTTCATCTCAGACCCACCTAGAAAGCTCATCTCGATTTGAAAATATCTGTAATAGTTTATCACATGAAATAAGGAAGTTGTCATAAATAATAAATATAACTTTTCCAAAAAACTAAAGAACACGTACTCGAGAAGTTGTAAACTCCAAAATATTTTCCACACTAAAACCAATGTGAGTCAAACTACACTATGTCGCTACATCCACCTATAATAATCAAGAGAACCAATGAATCATTTTTCTATATTATTTTTGTCACAACCTCTAAATTACTTAAAAATAACAATCTTTCTCTACCATTTTTCTTTCATATCTTTATAATCAGTGCACACTTAAACCCACAAAAGAATTTTTAACAATAATTTAACAATTGTTATCCATTTTGTTTAAGTCAGTTATTAATATCTGACAGGAAAAGTAGTCGAATATTAATACCCAACCTAAAATCCAGTCAGGTGTTAACACCCGACATGTCACTGTCTCCCCTGAATAAAAGAAAAATTAGTAACACTAAACTATAAGTAAAAACGCATAAAAAACTAAGAAGAATTTTAATTCATACCTTAGATTTGTCCTCCGACATTGCACCTTGGATGTTTCCATATGCTTCGAAAAACTTAAACTCTAAATCCTAATTTTTCTTTTCATAATAAATTCGAAGAATTTAAAATTCTTCCAAACTTTTTAGGAATGCAAATGTAAAGGAAATCAAATCGATGAGTTTGTGCGAGATGTATTTGTTTTTAGAATTAAATACCAAAAAAGAAGTACTTTTTTTGGGTTTTAGAAAGAACAGAGGAGGAAGACGACAATTTTATAATTTTTTAAGAAGCGTTAGAGATTTGGGATTTAAAAATGTATCTTAGTAAAAAAAAAAGAATATAGCAAACTTGTAATTATTTGTAATTTTAAAATATGTGCGTGAAAAGTAAATTTCTGTGCATAAATAGAATTTTCCTTTTGTAGTGGATTATGTAATGTCCCTACTACTTTCTAGCGATGTAGGATTAGTATTTTAGTGATATGGTAAAGGATTTTCTAAAGGGCTTAATAGATGATTTCTCTATGTTTGGAGATAGTTTTGAGTTATGCCTCACCTGTTTAGCGGCAGTGTATATAATGTTAACAGAAAAAGTTATTTCTAAATTGGGGTCACTTTATAGCATGCATGAGTCTACTCTAATTTCACATCTTGAATAAGAACGTGAGCTAAATATCTAGTAATATTACTGACATTGTGTAAAAGCCAGCATGTTCTAAAAATGAACTTATGACCTTGACCATTATTGGGGTTAGTATTTTGGAGATTGATTCGAATTTCGCCTTATCGACTTCCATACCCTTGGATCATAGAATATGCTACAAGATGTGCAATTAAATTCATTTTCAGGACATGCTGGCTTTTACACAATCTCAGTAATATTATTAGACATTTAGCTCACGTTCTTATTCAAGATGTGCAATTAGAGTAGATGCATGCATGCTATACCACATTTGACACACTAAAAGAGATGTTCATCTCCACACCAATCATGCAACCTCTAGATTGGTCCCTCCTATTACAAATAATGTGTGATGTAAGTGACTACACCATCAGTGCGATACTAGAACAATACCATGATAAGAAGTCATATGTCATCTACTTCGTATATAAGACGCTCTACGAAAAAGAGCTTCTTGCAGTAGTTTTTACATTAAATAAAATTGGTTCTTATATCCTTAGCTCACATGTTCTTATCTTTATAGATCATTCAATATTTAAATACTTGCTTTCCAGAAAGGATGCCAAGCCACACTTGATAATTACGAGTTGAAAGTGTGCTATTTCATATGTAATTTATGGACATAACCCACTTTTGAGCATTAATGATATGATGTTATTTATATATTATGAAATTGTATTAAATCCTCAAATTGAGTACATTTTGAAATCAAGACAAGAAGAAACGAGGCATGAACAACTTTGTGCACATAGATCGATTAGATGGTTGTCGATAGTTATTTGATCATTATCAATAGCATGAAGAACTCTAAAGATTGAGCTAGCCAACAAAATGTTGTCGAAGTCGCTTTCAAAGCAACTATTGACAGCACTATAATACTGAACTTACCTGCATACAGCTGTCAAAACAGTTGTTGAAGCTGTCATCGACAATACAATGGACACATATGCAGATATGACTTCAAATAGAGATAATTGTGAGTTTCATTATACTTAAAATACTAAGGGATGGTATCTCAGCCTAGGAGCTATAAATACTCCTTGTATAATACATATAGAGGTATAGATAAAAAATCTTTTAGAAAGATTGTTTTTTCCCTTCTTCTTCATTGTTCTTAAAAAAAAACTCAAATATTTTGCTTTTCGACCATTGTAGGTTTGATTAATAAAAGTAATTCCCTTTTTTTATAGATGATCTCAATGGACAGGAGGGCAATTAATTTTTTTCCAGGCAATGGATAATGAGGCTAATCCTAGATCTTCGAACTAGTTTGAATTAAATTGTTTTTAGAGTTTCTATTGATTTATGATCTTATTTTGGGTTTCCTATTTATATTACTTGATAAAAATATGATTTTGCACTATTTGATAGTTTATATTTTGAGATTATAAATGTTCATTAGCATTTGATGTGCCATTAACGCTTGAAGAATGGTGCATACTTAGGTTTTAAGTAATTATTTCTCATTAATATATTATTTCTATAATCAAGTTTAAGTATTTATAAAGTTACAAAGTTTTAGATCGAATTTAGAAAAAAAATAATTTTTTGAATTGCATGCTTAAAAAAATAATTTTCCAACTAACTTTGACCAAGTTATCTATCTAGTTGAGATAAAATTTGTATGTAACCAACCAAGGAAAGATTTAAGGGAATTTTCTCATCTATTCTGATATTCTCTCTATCATTTAAACCATTAAAATCTCTTTCCCTATAGCCAATCTTTTCACTCTTTTTAACCGTAATTTTTTCTTAAAGTTTTTTTCGCTTTTGGTACAACATTCTTGAGAAGAACAAATCTTGGATTGACTTTTGAGTATTACTTGCCAATTTTCTGCGCTTGTGTGTAGAAATTAGATCGCATCAAGTTTTTGATGCACATCAATATTATTGTGTTTCACACTTTTGTTTAGGTTACAATTAAGTGCCACTTACTTGGGTGTTTTGATTTTGTATGATCAGTTAGTAGAGAGCGTCCAATGGTAGAGTTGTTTGGCTATTCTCAGAACCAGTTCAACTCTCAATGAATCTACAACCAATGTGATGCCCTGAAAACATATTCTCAGAGTGCGTGTCCCCGAGTGCGTGTCCCAATAAAGAGTAGAGTATTACCGGCAGACACTCTCTCAATACCGGAGTGCATAATGCCATTACACTATACAATCACAAGAAAGAGATATGGAAGCACACATATATGATATATATACTATAGGTATAAAACTATCTGCCACAACATCACAGGCGTGAATATAACAATATCCAAAAATAAGCATATGGAAATGATAAGTAATATGTATACAAAATATTGCATATGTAGATTCAAGTACAATATCAAAACTGAACAACACAAGTACTATATATATACAAAAGTGTCTGGATACTATGGACAGAACTATGAGTATGATATATATTCATATACAAACCAAAATAATATACATAAAAAGAGATGAAGATCATATGAGCTGTGGGCTGCTGGCGCTCAGTCTGCTCCTAGAAGTAATAATTCTCGAGATGTGGGTCATCATCCTTAGGCACCACAGTCACGACTGCGAGATCTAGAGTGTAAAAATCTAACGGGTTAGGACCCAAAAAAAAAAATACAAACCAAGTTCGTGCAATGCTATAGAAACCATATAAAAGTTTGTTTGGGACATGCTAGTAGGAAAAAAATGTAAAATATGCATGCATATGAATATGAAGTACATGGTATGTATAATGTAACTTGAATCATGAAGTACGTGGTAGACATGATCATATATATGAATGATGAAGTACAAGGTATGCATAACATACTATGAATTATAAAGTACTCGGTATATATAATATAAATGATTAAGTAAATGGGAACATATTCTATCCTATTAGTTTTGAACTGAATGGTGGAAGAATTCACGTATTTTAGGATTGTACCATTCATACCCGATACTCACGGCCTCAGGTACTAGTCTCTACACGAACTGGATGGTGTGCCACTAAGCACACTGGATATCCCATTCATACCCAGGTTCACAACCTCAGGTACCAATCTCTACACGAATCGAATGACATGCCGCTGAGCATAAAGAAATCAATGGTGCTAGTACGTATATTGACAGATGTATCCAAACAGAACAAAAAGCTCCCACAATATGCGTTTCATTCTACCATTTATTTCCCTCATACTAACAATATAGTATATGCTAAATATCAATGTATCAATGCATTATATGTAGTATGATTCATGTATCAATATCCATGTATGTATTCTAGTGTCTTATGTTCTCATCAGATAGTTTTAATAACATGTTAATACTTTACTAGGCGATATAGAATTATAGAGGTGGCCCTCATGGATTATAGAGGTGCCGTCCATAAATTCAAGAGGTGACCCCTACTTTTTTCGTGACTTTTTCCTAACAGCAGTTAGTTCTATTGGCACTTAGTTCCATACACCAGACATGTATCAATAGCCATGTAGATATAAATGGACACACACAGTGATACTAGCAAGTACAAGAGTTATAAAACATGTTTACGTGCATATGACATCATTTTCAAGCAAGAAAACTATGTACAAATAAGAACATAAGTAATTAAATATGTGTTCATGTATATCATATTTTAAATCAAGTGTTATACACACGAACATGAGATAAATGCCTAAACATGAGTTATAACAGGTTTGAATTTATCCATATATAGGTAAGAAAAAAATTAATTAAACATATGAACATATATATCATAAGTCAAGCGATATATACATGGACATATTATATATGCCTATGTTGCTGCAATTCGACTGACAAGCCAGATTTCTAGGTCTTGTTTGACTAAGGTAAAAAATAGATTTAGAGACTCAGATTTGGAATATTTATAGAAAATTCAATTATCTTTCTAATGAATATTTAATGAGCTTAATTAAAGTTCAGAACAAAATTTATGGTTGTTTTATCATGGATTTACTGCTACTGCACTACTACAACAACAAGTGAATTTCTAGGTTGGATTTGACCACAAATAAAATAAATTTAGAGTCTAAAAGTGAAATAGTTTTAAATAACTCAATTATCTTTCCAATGAATTTGAATAAGTCCAATTGAAATTCTATAACAAAAGTTATTATTTTTTTACCATTAACTTGTTGCTGCTAAACTACTGACCTGGTGCAGTAGTAATGACAGAACTTTCAGATTATTTTTGGTTAGGAAAATAGCTGAATTAGGATCCATTTTAGTTAGAAAAATTATAATTTAGTAAATTAACTTTTAATGGCACTGGAATGCTGTCAAATGGAGTTAAGATGGAAAAGTTATACTAGTTCTAATAGATTGCTGTGTAGATCTGGACAGTAATATTGTATGTGCATATATAACATGTTTGACATGTACATGCAATGAAACTTAAGATAAATGTAAGTTTAAACATGTATAGTCTTGAAAATAGATTAATAATACATCTGGCATCATATATGAGGAGATTGTATCAAGAAATCATAAATTTAAAGGATTTGAGAGTGTATTTTTACCTCTTGTTGAGCCTAAATCAGAAAAAAAAAATCGATATTGATATGTTTGCCCTTCAAAAGTTGAGAAATTTTTCAAGAATCACACTACAGAACAAGGACAAGTGTTGGAAATGATTTTCTCAAGATGTAGAGAAGATTGTGGCTCATTTAAAGAAGGTAAACTCAAGCACAAAGCTCCTATTACCATATATAGATTTTTCAGTCTATTTTTGGACTAATTATTTGGTAAATTATTTGAGAAAAATAGAAAAAGAATTAGGGTTGGAATTTTGAAGAGAAAATGAAGAGGAACATGAGAGAAAGAAGCATGATTTTTTCAGATTTTTCTAAATTTACTTAAAGGGTTAAACAACTGCTAGAAAATAGGTATGTTGTAAATGTTAAAACTCTTAAACTTCACCTTAATTACAAAATTGTCATTGGGTCAAATTCAATCCAAAATTGATCAATGAAAGCTGAGTTATTGATTCGTTAATCAGCTGATAAGAATCCGAGTACCCGCTTTATAACCCGAAGTTAGTCAAGTACTCTGCTGGGCTACTGAAGATAAATCTGAGGTAGGAAAATAGTTAAAATTGGAATTTTAGATTTAAATTGATTAATTTACTTAGTATTTGCCTAAAAATTAGCCGATCCGGAAACTCTAGAAAATTATGAAAAAAATCCAAAAAAATAAGATAAAAGATCCCTGCTTTGTAGAATTTGAAATTGAAAGCTAGAAAGAAAGATGTAACTCAATTTACTTAGTATCCACTTGTATAAGTATTCGGGCTCTTAGGCTAATAAGATGATATAAAATAGATCAATATAAAGGTTTAAGAATTAGGATCGTTACATCCAACAATATAAGAAACTACTAACAAAAATTAGAATACAAGTCCCAACAACAACAACAATGGGCATATAGCGCACAATGTTGTTGATCACAACCAGTATGGAGAAACGGACGATCTCTTTGTGACTATTTGCAGCTCGATAGGATGACCCAACTCTCTTGCGTCATATTGCTTCTCAATATTAGGCATTTTGAGATCAAATTATGAGTCATGCAGCTACTTCCAAATTTTCATAGCATGGATGCGGAGATCCCTTCACCTTCAAGGGTCTGAGAAAGTCTGCGCCAATATCAACTTGCAAAATATCAGCACAAAACAATTAAATTTGAAACTCTTCCCGTTATCCTTGAAAGATAAATCAAAGACATGGCTTCACTCCTTAAGGCAAACTTAAGTGGGGATGGGACGAGATGCAAATAGAATTTCTTAAGAAGTTCTTCCCTTTACATGAAATAACTATCTGCAGAAGCAAACCGTTATCTTCTACAAGAAGGATAATGAGACTTTTTTTGATCGCTAGGATTGCTTTAAGTATTTGTGCCCACATCACGACTTGAAATATGGAGATCAGTTAGTCAAATCTATTATGACCTGAATACTACTTCCAAACAATTTATCATGACAATAGGTAATGGAGACTTTTCTAACAAGGATGTTGAAGAAGCATAGGAGTATTATAATATCCCATAATTCGTGCTACTCATTATCTTCTTTTGAGTCCGATCGTGCCGAATAAGACCACCGAAATCAAGTTGGGATACCGAAATAACTTTCGATGGACGTAATTTTAAATTCATAACTCCAAATGACATTCGGTCTTTGCGGTTATTAGTTTTATAATATTTATAATTTTTAGAAATTTTCCTTGTAAGCCCGATAAATATTCTGAAATTTGCTTGTTTAATAATATTAAATCACTCTTCTAATTAATTTGAAATGTTATTTCTTTTATTCTGGACTTTGAAATAACAAGCAAATAATTTTCTAGTGTTTCTCCCATCAAGTACTATACCCTGTATTAATTTGGTAAATTTAGGAGATTGATAAATGGAGTCAAAATTAATAAAATAATATTTTAATTAAAAAACTTGAGTTGGCTGCTTCACAAGCACCACCAAACACTGGCGGTTGTCACAAGAGAAGCCAATTAAAAAATAGATTTGAAGGAGAAGATAGGGAAAGAAGAAAGATAGGAAAAGCTGAACCGAATTATTGGGTCAATAATAATATATATAAATATTGTAATATTTACTTCTTCTTGATATTATCAAAAATGATATATATTTTTATTTAATAAATATTAATAAAAAATTTTAATATCCATAACAATAAATATTAAATAGGATATGTATATGTGTAGTGGGCATTTAGTAGAAAAAAAAACAGAAAATAAAGATGGGCTGCAGTGCTATAGTGGGCCTTTAGTAAAAAAAAAATAAAAACAAATGATTATTAATGGGCTTTGACTAGATTTGAAAAATAAATAATTATTTATGAGTTTGGAATTGAATTGGGCTTGCACTTGAATTGAAAAATAATCAATATATATATATATATATATATATATATATATATATATATATATATATATATATATAATTAAGCTTATAAATGGAAGGGTTAATTACATTCAGACCTCTGTTGTATGAAAAGTATATAACTTATCACCTCTAAAATTTAAAACTCTCACTTAGACCCTATGGGAGAGTAAACTTTGTTTATTTGCCGTCTAGAGTGAGAGCATGTGAAACACATGTAATATCAAAAATCGATTACCCCTTACTGTAATTTACCGGGGAGGATCGGGACCTCATTTGCCATCTCCATCTGGGGTGACCGCCGCGATCTCATCTGCCTCCTCTCCTCCCCCCTCCCCCAACCCCTCCCTCCTAACCCAAACCCTCGCCCAGCTCACCCCCGTCCGCCTCAACCTCCTCCTCGACAAAATCTAGCCATCCATCTGCCCAAAACCCTTCCTCTAACTAATCTCCGCTGCTCGCTCCTTCTTCCCCTTCTCCCTCAGAACCCACACCCTCCTCCTCCACTTTCTCCTCTCCTCCAACCTTGTCACCGCCCCCTGCGTCCACCTCACCCGCCTTATCAACGACCCCTTCCTGTCCATTCGAAACCCTCGTCGGCTCCATCGTCGACACCTGCCAGGGATCCACCGTTGCCCCCGACCTCCTCCTCCGCCTTTGCTGCACCCAGTTCAAGTTCGACTACCTCCGTCGTGCCACCCTCGCGTTCCGCTCCTTCGTCGGCCTCGGCATCTACCCCTCTCGCAAAGTCTGCAACTTTTTGATCTCAGCCTTGGTTAAGGCTCGAAGCATCCAGGACGCACGCTAGATGTTTGACGAAATGCTGAGGTCGTCAGGCTCAATGCATTATCGTACAGTACAATGTAGTGATCGACGGGCTATCCAAGAATGGGATGGTGGAGAGATAGCACTTGCTTCTTGTTGCTCAATAATGCATTGTCATTGTATAAATTGCATCATGCTGCATTTTTTAAGTATGAACATTGTTGGCTTATGATCAACATTTTTGCCTGGATAAATTGTTGTTCTGTTCCATTTTGCACTTTGTAATGAATTATATGCATGAATGATAGAACATGTATTTGTTTGTCGATGATCTCTTGTATACCGACATGTGATTTTGCAGCCTAATCAGATTTTGTATATCAGATATTGGAGTTTGGAATCATAGTCTACAAGTCTCAGATATGAATTAATTATAACTACAACTTTTGTATATCAGAATTTGTTTTCCAAACTAATGAGAATTTGTATATCTGAGATTGGAGTTTGGAATCAAAGGCTACAAGTCTTATCTATGAATGAATTATAATTGCTACTTTGTATATTAGAATTTGTATTCCAAACTAATCAAAATTTGTATATCAGATATTGGAGTTTGGAATCAAAAACTACAAGTCTCATCTATGAATGAATTATAACTGTTGCTTTGTATATCAGAATTTGTATTGTATATCAGAATTTTTGTATTATATATGGATATTTTTGTGTTGATATGACCTTCTTTGTAGCAGCAACTCTCTTGGTCAAATGCAATCTTAGTTATGGTAATACACTGCAAATAGGTAGTAGTTAGCTTTTAATCAATTCGCTAGTAGTTAGCTTTTAATCAAATATATATCCATAATCATACTTCAGTCAGTATTACACTATTTACAGTGATACCAACCATTAGTTTCTAAACATACCTATCAACTCTAGGTTTGTTACAAATGCATGGACAATGTTAATGATGCTACTGTGCATCTTGCAGTTGCTGTTGCAAGCATGCACAACAGCAGTTGCTGCTGCAAGATCTTGCACAGCAGCAACTGCTGCTGTGCATCTTGCAGCTGCCGCTGTTGCAAGCATGCACGGCGGCAGCAGCTGCTGCTGCAAGATGCATAACCGCAGCAGCTGCTATTGTGGATGCTTATAGCAGCAACAACTTGCACAAAATAACCCTGTACAAAAACAAAATGGGGATCACATATAATTTATTACAATACAAAAATTCTAATATACAATACAAATTATACCACACAAAAACTCCAACACAAAAAAATGTAACAGCTTAGTGTATCACATACATATATAACACAAGCAAGCAATTTTGGATTAAACACAATAAGGTTGTATCAACATAGTGTTAACGATACATATATAACCAGGTGAGCATATATCCAAAAACTAACACAGTGTTCCAATACTCATCAATTACAAAATTGGCTCCCAAATGATAAGCCCATTAGTTACAAAGTCTTTACAATATTTTACACTAGAATCATGTCACAATCACATTTGTTGAGCTGCCACAATCTCCTCCTTTGCTTCTCCTATGCATGAAAAGATTAGGCTGTCACATACAATGCAATACTTGTAAGTATTGATGTTATGATATATATTATAGTTGGTTTTTAGATTGTTTGTGAGTATTGTTACAAAAAGAATGAAGTACCTTTCTTTGTTGCAGTGCTTGCATCCATCTTGGATTGTTTTTTTTATTGGAAGTCTATTGGCGTGATCTCTCTACAATGACATGTAGTCAACATAATAATTAGATATGATAAATGATATATTTGTGGGTTATGGAAAGAAAATAATAAATGATTTTAAAACACTTACACGGCTGATAAATCGGCCTACATCATCTGCACTTCCCATGGCCACCCCACTTCTTGGAGGGAGTACAGTTGTACCACCCAAATCCCGGCTTGATCCTAATAAAAATCCAACCTTTGTGGATTTCCTAGTCATTGAATCCACACCATAGCGAGGACCTCTTCGGGGGGTCACTGTGCTTTTCTTTTGCTGTTTTGCCACTACCACATGTTCTCTTGCTTGTTGTTGCTTGTTCTCATCCTCAACCACATTTTTCTTTCCCTTCTTTGATAATTTCAGAGTCGTGTTGGGCTTTCTTCCTCTTTTCCTACTCGATTTACTTCTAGTTGCTTGCCTTCTATGGGATCATCCCACTGAATTCCAGGACCAATGTCACCCTCATCCCGAATGTCAGCCACTGGAGTTGAACTCTGTTCTGTATCTGCTTGCTCATTACTTTCCATCTCCTTAGCCATTCCCTCATTTTGCATATTTACTCCCGTGCTATTTGGTCCCGATCCCATGAAGCATGGACCCTCCACTTACGTCTTTCATCAATACAAACTACAGTCACCTTGCTTTCTCATTCTTTACATAATGATATTCGTATCCCATATTCAAAGAATCATACCTGAGGGCCTCACGAAACTCAACATGGTCGCTAAATTCCAGGCCAGCAAATAGTTTGGAGTCACGCATGTTCTTCTCGGCGTCAAACTGGGGATATCGAACATGCTTCTTTCGATGGGCTTTATCTCCTTATTAATCGGATAGGCTCCTAAATTGGTGACTATTAGAATTATCTGATTCACCATCATCATCTTCGATCTCACACTTATCCTGCGCAACTGAAATGAGTAAAAATCCAAATCAATGGTAATGTTTAACATGTGTGTCAATGTAATAAAAAATATTGTATAAAGTATACTTAGTAGTAATTACCTGTGGTCTCATTATCTCTTGGTTTTTCCTGTCCCTGCGCCTCTGCACCTTTACCAAAACCCTCATAATTCTCATAATCTTTTGAATTTTCATCCTCCAAATCTCCAAACGAACTGAAAGAGCTTCCACTTTTTTTCGCTTCACTGCTACTCCTACTATCACCCTCCTCTCCCACATATTCACTCTTTGATGGACTGTCTTGAGTTGCTTCTTCTTGTTGCTTTCGTACATTATCAATGGGGGTTACTCTACAAGTGGCTTATCCACTAAGTGCTCAACATATATGTTCATCTCTTCGCAAGAATCTTTCTCCTTAACCTTTTTCATAACCCCACTGTCGTTGTCTACAACTTTCCACTCATTCCTACCGGACACCTTATAGTGCAATATGTATCCGCCACCATATCTCAACCTTCGTATAATATCATCCAAATCAAACCATCCAAAAAAATCTGGGTCAATATTATCAACCACATCCTCTTTTCCTCCTTCATATTCTATCTGTTGATTTTTTGTTACAAATTGATCCGCGTAGTGAATATGAAGATCAAAATTATCACTTGTCATTTGTTTACTGAAATTAACATAACTTGTATATCAAAAAACTACATGTAGATGCAGTAGCATTAACAACATATGCATATACACATTAACATATACACATTAACAACATGCTTTTTATAAACATTAACAACATATACATATGTCGATGCAGCAACAGCAACTGCTGTTGTGCATGCTTGCAGCTGTTGCTGCAAGATTTTGCACAGCAGCAACTACTGTTGTCTTGCAGCAGCAACTGCTGTTGCTGCAAGATGCACAGCAACAAACAACCCTGTACAAAAACAATTGGGGATCACATACAAATTTGATTACCAAATATTATAAAAAATATGAAGAGTACGTTGTTTTATATCCTACAGTGATATTCTATTAGCAAAAATATGTTATTCTATAATCAACAGTGGACCCCTATGGCATCCAACATGCCACTGCCCAACATCCCCACGTGGCCGCAACCTCTTCATGGGTCACTGTCTAGACCTTTCGGATCTAGTCTCCCCTCCACACAACCAACTTGTCAATGAAAATTCTTTAAAAAAATATCAACTTTATAGGGAATCACAGCAAAGTATATAAGAAAAGCTCACCACACTACTGCCTTACCCAGATTACAACTTCAATTTCTTCAAACCACAGCCGCTCCTCTTGACCACCGTCCCTCTGCTCTCACTACTCATCTTGACCACCGGCAATGATGATTACTCAAGAGCCGCCGGCGAATATGGTGATGATGGCCTCGACATTCCTCTCGCTTCCAATCCCTCCGTTCACCTCGGCGTTTCTCTTGCCTCCGAAAATCCTAATCTACTCTCGATCTGATCCCTCCGTTCACCTCGGCGTTCCTCTAGCCTTGATTTTGCTGGTGATATGGTCATCCCTCTGCTCTCGCCTTGCTTTCGCCGAGATCGAGTTCTTGGATGCCCTAGGTGTCGGCGAAAAATTCTGGAACAGCAAAGCAGATCCACGAATTCTGAGACGGAAGCCCGCAACTCATCTGATCCGCGAATCTAAGAAACTGAGGTCCGCGATCCAGACAGCAGAATAGGTTCGCGAATCTAAAGCTGAGATTCATGACACTACCCATAGCTTTTGGGTGGGGGTTTAATACAAAGTCACCCGACCCGAACAGCAGAATTGCCACCTCGGATTGTGGAAATAACTGCCAAACGAATGCAGCGGCGTTACTTCGATCGTGGGAATAACCACCTAACGAATATGGCGGCACTTCTTGAGTAGTGGGTGCTAATGGTCGAGCAAAATATGGCGGGACGTTACTCCAAGCCCCCTATAAAAGGCGGGGAGCGAAAGAAACACAAAGACACAGACATAGATAGACGTGTTCTCCCAGAAATTACCCCTTGTGATCAAGAGCAAAGAGCCCCTTTTTCTTTCTTTTAGCCAACTGAGAGAGATTGTACGGAGTGTCAACGGAGAGCAGGATCGTCCTCCATAGCTACCTAGAAACTCAGCCTTAAACGAAAAGGAAGTCCATCTTCCTCATCTTCTGTAAACGGAAAACCGTTAGATTATAATCCTTTATTGAAAGATTGTCAGTAAAGAGAAATTCAATTTTTTTGGCGAACAGAAGATTGACGACTCCGCTGGGGAGTACCATCACCTTAGGTGACTTGGTGGTAGCTCAATCTGACAACATTCCAGTTGGTAGTATGGTCGACTCGCTCACCATTTCCGTCGACCAGCAAAGGTATGAAGAATTTCTTTCTTCAGGCTCCAAGAGCGCTACTTCCCTAAGGGGATACCATAAAATTCCCAAGGAGATGGCAATAGCCCAGTTAAGGGAATCAACGGACCAAGATAGTCCGAAATCCCCTTCCTTAACAACAGGCTCTTTGCCAGTTCCGATAAAGACTCTTGATCTCTCAAGCAAAGTGGACCAAGGTCCCCGCTTCAACAAGGGGAAGCGACCACCACCTGCTCCGCAAAGCTGTCATGCGGAGAAAGAGGTTCCTCTCACTCGTACAATGAGGAGAAACCTGAGGAGAAGCAAAACTCGTGCCCTTCACAGGAACGCGCAACAAAAGGAAACTGCCAACTGATCTCGGTAGAAACCTACGATCCAAATATGGAAGCCTAAGGGCGAGGTTGGTCAAGATGCAGAAGGATTCATTCACGTTTCCTACAGGAAGCGGAGTGAACCAGTCAAAATTGTCCTTAATCAACGCGGAGCATACATTCGCGTCCCAAGGGAAAAATCGGAAGAAACTCACGAACCTCAAATTCGCAAGAGACGCATGCCTATCCGCGAGGTTGAAACTCCACCGTCCCTCATAAATGAGCCCATCACAAAGGACGCCGGTGCAAGAGATCTTAGGGAACTTCTAAATAGAAGAAGAGAAGAATCCCATGTATCTCAATGCCACTGTGAACCACTGATCAATGCAGTACTGTCTCACCGTCATTGTCCAACTCAAGCCCGATCCTCGGTGTTTTATCGATTGTCGTCTCCATCAATATCATCATCCCAATCGGCAAAAAGAAGACCACGTGGGCTCGAGTTTTCTGAACCGGAATATCCCGCGATGACCTCCAACATGATAAGCGTTGGAGAAAAGAAGAAGAAAAAGAAGGCGAAGAAAATCTCCGAAGAAGAAGCTTCGACCCAGAGCTCTCTTCGAGTTCGAAAGACCCATCCAACGAAGAGCGAGGAGTTTTTCGGCACACTCCACTCAAAAGTGGGGTGGCGATCCCTATGAATTATAGACAGATGGCAGGGACCTCATCTGATGAAGATATAGCCAAGTCTGTTATGGCTGAATCACAGATGTCTGATTCATTCTTAGAAGACTCCGCCTCTGCATATATGACGCAGAGCAATATCCCAGAAGAGTCCATACGGAGAATGGAGGAGCAAGATAGGCATATCCAGCAACAACAGAATGCCATCAGCGAGCTTAAAAATATGTTACACGTTCTGATGGAGTTAGAAAAAGCTAAACTGAAGAATACAGAAAAAAAGACTGAAGAAGAAGGTCATGGTCCTCATAACAATCAAGAAGAAGAAGAACATCATAAAGATAATGACAACCGCTCCATGCACTAGGAGGGAAATGCAAATGCTGTCTGGATGGAGAGCTTCCAGAACCAACTGAATGCCCTCATGCATAAGGGCGACCTTCAAGAACTGGGTGTAGTAAGGCCATATCCCATGGAGTGGGAAACGGTGCCATTCCCAGAAAGCTACAAACCATTGAAGCTCAAATTTTTTGATGGTAGAGGATCGCCAAACCAATACCTCTACTATTTTAAGTCGCAGATAGGGCATTTATCCGGAAATGACCCTATTATTACAAGAATATTTGTTAGTACCTTAACCGGGCTAGCTTTTGAATGGTTTCGGAGATTAGAACGGGGAACCATCAATTCCTGGAGCGACATGGAGAAAGCCTTTTTCACTCGATTCTATGAAGATGATATGGAGATATCAATGCCGGCGCTTCTAGCCGCTAAACAAAAGAAAGGAGAGTCAGCCCGGGACTTCATCAAAAGATTCCGGAACGATTCTCTCAGATGTCCGCACGGGATGCCAGAAAAGACCCTAGTAGAAACCTGTCGTCATAATTTATCGACCAAGGCTCTAGCCAGGATGGGGACGGTGAAGTCCTCAACTTGGAAGGATCTCGCCCTACAAGCTGAAGAAGCTGAAGAAATTGCGCAAAGGCTTGAAGAAGAGGGAGGCGAGGAGAAACCGAAGCGAAGTGGTGATAACAACTATAAGTCTCGACCCCGAGGATATAAGGGAAAGGAAACAATGATCACTGACGCGCCACAACCTACGAAGACTTCCCCAAAACTTCATCCTCAGACGTGAATGCTACAAAAGCAATACTCCTTTAAGGATGAGCACACGAAGACTATCTTCAACCTCCTCATGAGTAAGAAGATGCTGAAGTTGCCAGAGTCTAAACGTCCAGAGGAAGCTGGAAAAGTTAATGATCCTAACTACTGTGTCTACCATAGGATCATTATCCACCCCACCCAAAATTGCTACATCCTTAAAGACAAAATTTAAGCCTTAATGGACGCTAATGTCATCAAGCTTCAAGAGCACCAGAAGAACGTGACTGCGAACATGGTGACCGTCAAGTTCGGTAAAGCGCCCCACTGGATAGAGTCAACAGTTTAAGATGGAGTGCAGCCCATCCATAAAGGCACGATGCAAGTCATAAATTTCGACCCACACCAACAGCAAAAGAAAGGACTATTCCCCTTTGAAACTAATAGGGGGAGATACTATGGGTACATCCTGATCTTCTAAATGATGAACAATAGAGTCCCAGTTCATCTGGGAAGAAGCGAAGGGAGAGGGTCTTCACCTCCAACGTCGTTTCCGTAATTCTCGAAGACGATGAGATCGTTCTTGCTCTGACCGATTCAGAAAAACAAATCAGAAATTCCTTGGTCGCCGATGCAGACCCTCCCTCCAAGGGGACCCATTCGGGAAAAGATTACTTAAAGAATTACGGCCAAACAACAGATTCTCAACCATCTCCAGAGAAAGTCAAGCAAAAGGAGCTGAAGTTTGACAAAGCTCTAAGGAAGAACAGAGAAAACCCGAGTTCTTCCATTACGATGAAAATTCCCGTGGAATAATGAAGAAAATGGGATACAATCTAGCCGAAGGCAGGGGGTTGAATTTCGAAAAAGGAAGGAAGACAATCCTTCAACCTTTTGTCCCCGAAGGGAAGACGCCAGACTATTACCAGAAAACCGACAGGGGGTTGGGATGCGTCACCACTTCCGAGGCCTCCTCAAACGACAAAGCTGAGGAAAGACAGTACGATCATTCGTCAGAATCATCATGCTGGGATTCAGATGTCGGCACAGGTGTGATTTTCCACGAGGTATCCGCGAACATGGCTTCTGCGATCCACGAAGATGAAGATTTGAAGGAAACTTCACCAGAAAGAGACGACCCTTGGGACAAGCATCTTAATAGGGAGTGGGAGATTCAGTTTGAACAACGGGAGCCCCCAATTGAAGATAAAGTGATCCAAATCAATATGGGAGATGAAAAAAATCCTAAACTCATATTTATAAGTGAGAACCTATCCTCGGAAGAAAGGAAGGAATTAATATCCCTCGTCCGCGAATACATCGATATTTTCGCTTGGAGTTATGAGGAAATGCCAGGGTTGGATCCAAGCATGGCGGTTCACAAATTGAAGGTCCGACCAGAAGCTAAGCCAGTTAAGCAGCAACAACGAGGATTCCGCCTAGAGATCATGGAAGCTATAGAAGCTGAAATCAAAAAGTTGATCGCGTCAGGCTTTATTCGCGAGGAACAACACCCTAACTGGGTCGCAAATATAGTTCTCGTGACTAAGAAAAATGGAAAAATCCGAGTCTGTATAGACTTTAGGGATTTGAATGAGGCTTGCCCCAAAGACGAATTCCCATTACCCATCACTGATATTATGATAGATAATACTTGTGGGTATGAGCGCATGACTTTCATGGATGGATTCTCGGGATATAATCAAATAAAGATGTATCCCGATGATGAGAAGCATACGTCCTTCAGGACACCACTCGGAGTATACTGCTATACAGTCATGTCCTTTGGCCTAAAGAACGTAGGTGCTATGTATCAATGCGTCATGCATGCAATTTTCCAGAAGCACCTCCGAAAAATAGTGGAATGCTATGTAGATGACCTAGCAATTAAAAGCAGAAATAAAGAAGATCACTTAAAAGATTTGAAGACAGTGTTTGACCTCATGAGGAAGCACCAGCTCAAGATGAATCCAGCTAAGTCTTTCCTAGGGGTCTCTAGTGGCAAATTCCTCAGCTTTGTCGTAACTTCGAAAGGAATACATCTTGATCCAGACAAAGTCAAGGCTATCCAAAACATGCCACCTCCCCGTAACCTCAAAGAGTTAAGAGGGTTACAAGGCAGGCTGGCGTACATTCGCAGATTTATATCAAATTTATCTAGTAAATATCAATCTTTCACCAGATTGATGAGGAAAGGAGTGTCGTTCATCTGGGATGACGCATGCCAACAGGCTTTTGAAGAGATCAAACAATATCTCACGATACCGCTAGTGCTCGTGTCCCCAGTTTCGGGAAGACCCTTCCAGTTATATGTAAGGGCTATGGACCATTCATTGGACGCTTTGCTAGTACAGAAGAATGAGTCAGGCCATGAGCAAGCCGTTTACTACCTCAGCAGAATAATGATCGGGGCGGAACACCGGTATAATCCCGTGGAAAAAGAATGTCTAGCGTTGGTGTTCGCAATACAGAAAATGCGACACTACTTAGTTGGACAAACTATCCACGTTGTATCGAGAGTTAACCCTCTGAGAATATTAATGACTAAACCCGGGTCATTAAACTCAAGGCTATCCAATTGGGCTATTTTGCTATCACAATATGATATGCACTTCGTCTCACAGAAGTCAATCAAAGGACAGGCCGTGGCCGACTTCTTGGCCGAACATCCAGTCCTGGCATCCTCGAGGTTATATGAACAAATCCCAGGAGAATTGGAGGAACGAGATCTAATTCCAGAAAAGGATGGTTCGAGATGGTCTTCCGAATCAAATACGGTTTCGAAGGGTGTATGGCAACTTTTCTTTGATGGTGCCTCCCGAATGGGATCCAAAGGAAAGACGACAGCGGGGGTGGGAGTTGTTCTCGTCTCTCCTTGCAACCACATCATTCCTCAAGCTTACTCGTTGACAAGCTCGTGCTCCAACAATGTCGCGGAATAAAACGCCCTCCTAATCGGCTTAAGAATAGCCAAACAACTGGGGGTCAAATATTTGGAGGCATATGGGGACTCTCAACTCGTTGTAAATCAAATAAAAGGGGAGTACGAAGTCAAACATGAAGACCTCCTGCCATATTATCATGCGGTGATCAAGGTCGCTAACGGTTTCACTGGTTTCTATATTAGCCACATAAAGCGCCACCTCAATAGTTATGCGGATTCGCTAGCTTCTTTGGCTGCTACATTAGCCTTGCCCAAGCATGCTAAAAGGCAAATTATGGTAAGCAGCAAGGAGTTGTTCTGTTCAAAGGATAAGCTCAAAGAAGAAGTGAAAAAGCCACAAGAAAACGAAGCTGACGCTTGCGCGTCTAGCTTAGAGACAAGGGATTGGCGTTTTCCTTATATAGACTATGTCCTTTACGAGATATTACCCGAAAGTTCAAAAGAAGCTAAAGCCATTCAGAGAAGGGCCATCCGGTTTTACTACAATGCGGAACTCCAGACGTTGTACAGAAAATCCTACGACAGAGTTTTACTTCGCTGTCTTTCCAACCGCGAAGCTCAAAAGGTACTCGAAGAAGCTCACGCTAGCATCTGCGGAGCACATCAGCCAGGACCGAAACTCTGGAATAGAATCCGAAGGATGGGTTATTATTGGCCTAAGATGATGATAGAAGCAGTCAACTACGCCAAGAAGTGTAGGGCCTGCCAAATACATGCAGACTTTATACATCAAGCTCCAGAATATCTCCACCCGACGGCTACGTCATGGCCGTTCGAGCAATGGGGTATGGACATCATAGGGCCAATCTCTCCGCCATCAACGAGAGGACATCGGTTCATTTTGGCCATAACTGATTACTTTTCAAAGTAGACTGAGGCCATCTCCCTGACCGAAGTAAAATCGTCAGATGTTATCAAGTTCATCAAGCACCATGTGCTTTATGGCTTCGGGGTGCCTAGAAGAATAATTCACGACAACGGACCTCAGTTCGTAAGCCAAGTGTATTCCAGATTCTGCAACAAATACATGATCGAGAATGTGGCTTCATCGCCATACTACTCTGCAGCCAATGGTCAAGCAGAAGCCTTCAATAAGACCATTATAAAACTTCTTAAGAAGTTTGTGTCATCCAATCAACGGGATTGGGACGAAAAGCTCGGAGAGTGTCTATGGGCATACCGAACCACAGTCCGAACTCCCGCCAATGCCACTCCGTTCTCCTTGGTATATGGATCAGAAGCGGTCTTCCCTTTGGAGATCCAAATCCCTTCATTACGAGTCGCGTTAACAACAAGGATGACAAGAGAAGAAAAGCATCAGCAAAGGCTCCAAGAGTTAGAAGCCTTGGATGACAAGCGCTTAGAAGCTCAACAGAGTATCGAGCTATACCGGGCGCGGATCTCCAGAATCTTTAACAAGAAGGCTAAGCGAAGGACTTTTAAGAAATGTGATCTAGTCCTGTCAGTTAGAAGACCAATCATAACAAGCCAGAAGCTTAGGGGAAAGTTCCAGCCACAGTGGGAGGGACCCTTCGTCATTGATACGGTCTACTCCAACGGGGTGTATCGATTGACAAAGCCTAATGGTGACAAGGTCCTAATGCCAATCAATGGCAAGTTCTTGAAGAAGTATTGTCCTTAGCAAAATTGCAGAACACCAGTCATAATATGGCCTGGGCAGTTCTATGCTAGTCATGAGCAAATAGTTTCTCTGTGATCAGAACTTCGTTAATGAAAGTTCTCGGTTCCGGACTAAAAAGCCTTTAGTTCGCGAATCAAATTTCTTTCTATCAAAATTTGCCATGTTAAAAATTACCTCTGGCGAACCAAATTTCTTTCTCTTCATATCAAATTTGCCAAGTTAAAAATTACCTCTGGCGAACCAGATTTCCTCATATCAAATTTGCCAAGTTAAAAATTACCTCTGGCGAACCAAATTTCTTTCTATCAAAATTTGCCAAGTTAAAAATTACCTTTGGCGAACCAAATTTCTTTTTCTTCATATCAAATTTGCCAAGTTAAAAAAATTACCTCTGGCGAACCAGATTTCTTCTATCAAAATTTGCCAAGTTAAAAATTAGCTCTGGCGAACCAAATTTCTTTTTCTTCATATCAAATTTGCCAAGTTAAAAATTACCTTCGGCGAACCAGATTTCTTCATATCAAATTTGCCAAGTTAAAAATTACCTCTGGCGAACCAAATTTTTTTTTCTTTATATCAAATTTGCCAAGTTAAAAAATTTACCTCTGACGAACCAGATTTCTTCATATCAAATTTGCCAAGTTAAAAATTACCTCTGGCGAACCAGATTTTCTTTCTATCAAAATTTGCCAAGTTAAAAATTACCTCTGGCGAATCAGATTTCCCTATCCACCAAGATTTGCCAAGTCAATAACACATTTGGCGAATCAAATTTATCAACAAAGAAGTTCATTCATTCATAGTAGTTTCGGGTACATAGAAAATTCTGATCCATTTCGAAATTATCAAGTTAACAGTTATCTCTGGTAATTAAAATCAGAATCATCTTTCAGATACTCTCAGTTACGTAGAAAGAAAAGAACTTCTTTATTTATCATCAGAACAAAATTACAGAGAATTCTCTAAGTGCTATACAGCCAATAAGAGTAAATTCAAAAAAAAAAAAAATGAAGGCTCGTGCCCCTAATACAAAGACGTGTTCCTTCCGAAACAAGAGTTTGCGACCCTAATACAGAGTCGTTTTTCTATTCAAAAGATGAAGGCTCGCGCCCCTAATACAGAGACGTGTTCCTTCCGAAGACAGTTCACGACCCTAATACATAGTCGCTTTCTACCCAAAGATGAAGAGTCGCGCCCCTAATACAGAGACGTGTCCCTTCAAGAGTTCGCGACCCTAATACAGAGTCGTCTTCGGCTCAAAAAGAGGAAGGCTCGCGCCCCTAATACAGAGACGTGTTCCTTCCAAAACAACAGTTCGCGACCCTAATACAGAGTCGCTTTCTACCCAAAGATGAAGAGTCGCGCCCCTCATACAGAGACGTGTCCCTTCAAGAGTTCGCGACCCTAATACAGAGTCGCCTTCTACTCAAAGATGGAGAGTCACGCCCCTAATACAGAGACGTGCTTCTTCCAAAATAAAAGTTTGCAACCCTAACACAGAGTCGTCTTCTTCGCGATACAAATCAACGATCCTAACACAGAGTCGTATTATCCGAAAATTGTCAATAAATGAGGCCCTAACACAGAGTCACATTTCCCTTCGAAAGCAAGAAGTAGTAGTGGCGCTAATACAGAGTCACAGACTTCTGCAAATACAATGGAGATTCTAATACAAAATATTATATCCAAAGTATTCCAAAACTCCTTAAGAGTCATGAGAGTTTTTGGAAACTTTGGAGGGGGTTTTGTCGGCAAAAAATTCTGGAAAAGCAAAGCAGATCCACGAATTCTGAGACGGAAGCTCGCAACTCATCTGATCCGCGAATCTAAGAAACTGAGGTCTGTGAATTTAAGAAACTGAGGTCCGCGAATCTAAGAAACTGAGGTCCACGATCCAGACGACAGAACAAGTTCGCGAATCTAAAGCTGAGATTCGCGACACTACCCATAGCTTTCGGGTGGGGGCTTAATACAAAGTCACCCGACTCGAACAGAAGAATTGCCACATCGGATTGTGGGAATAACTGCCAAACGAATGCAGCAGCGTTACTTCGATCGTGGGAATAACCACCTAACGAATATGGCGGCACTTCTCGAGTAGTGGGAGCTAACGATCGAGCAAAATATGGCGGGACGTTACTCCAAGCCCCCTATAAAAGGCGAGGAGCGAAAGAAACACAAAGACACAGACAAAGACATACGTCTTCTCCCAAAATTACCCCTTGTGATCAGGAGCAAAGAGCCCCTTTTTCTTTCTTTTAGCCAACTGAGAGAGATTGTATGAAGTGTCAACGGAGAGCAGGATCGTCCTCCATAGCTACCTAGAAACCCAGTCTTAAACAAAGAGGAAGTCCATCTTCCTCATTTTCTGTAAACGGAAAACCGTTAGATTGTAATCCTTTATTGAAAGATTGTCAGTAAAGAGAAATTCAATTTTTATGGCAAATACTAGGTTGTTGGCGTTCCTCCAATCTCTCTGTTCTTGGATTTCTCTCGGTTGTGAAAAAACAAAATAAGTGAAACAAATTCCGCCCGACTCTCTCTCTATCTAATCCCTGTTAGATCAGGGGTAATTTGGACTTTTGATAGGACGTGCACCTCACATGCGCTCAACCCTAACGGCAAACAAATGGAGTTTACTCTCCTAGGGGGTCTAAGTGAGAGTTTTAAATTTTAGGGGTGATAAGTTATATAACCCGTATACTACAGGGGGTCTGAGTGTAATTAACCCTAAGTGGAATAAGTCCATAAGTTTTGACTTGGAAATAATGCAATATTATTACATGATGCACCTCTTTTCCAAAATAAACCAAAAATAAATAAATATAAAATAAATCATCTCATGATGTTTTATAAGCCATGTGTATCATGTATTATGAACATGGGAGTGGGGAGATGGTATATGATGGATAAGAGCCATGTCACATAACGAATATTGTAATATTAAGGCCGAGTATCTTTTACTGCAGTGGCCTGAGTGATATTGGATCACTGAGTGATAATACAGTAAATGGAGTAATTGGTAATACCTAGTAGTATGATATGGTTCAACACCATGCGAATGAGGCCGGAACCTGAGTATCTACAAGAATTTATACGACAATAGTGAATAGAGTTATTTTATCCATCTATACTATTTCTACAACTAGCTTAGACGATGACTGAGACCAATAAAATGCATGATCAAGATGCATAAAATAACTATTTTATCATGCTAGTTTATTCATTTATTTATTTATACTTGCTTACATGCCAAATTTATATGTTCATGATCAATACTAACATGAGCATATCCACGTGCATTGACACTTCTGTATTATGATAATACACCCATTTCTTCCTTTAAGTGTTACTTGTTGGGTTTAATCCCCTGGGTTCTGAACCCAAATTTTGAGGGAGCAGAAGGGGACTCTGCACCAGTTGAAGATCCATATTTTGTTGATCAAATCGAATGTCAGTAAGAAGTGGATCTATTATCACAATCTTGTATATAATATTCATATTTCATTTTGTCAAGCACTGTTCCTTCTTTTGATTCTTTTATTTACATATCTAGAATAGTGTGCCTTTTTCATATAATCAACCTTATGTTTTATAAATGTGACTTCAGTTTCAGATATGTTATTTTTTATCTGTTGTAGTAGTAGTTATGGTTATTTAAACATCCTGTGACTGTTGGATTATCTAGTATTATTTTAAGTAGCATCCTCCATTTTTTGGGAAGTAGTTGAAATATGGGGGCATTACAAATATCATGACTCCCACGCTAATTTTTTTTAGCTTGGACAACTTTGGATGCATTAGAAAGGAGTCAACCAGTAACTACATCTGCAACCACTCATTAAGCTTGGTGAAAATAAAGATATAACTGCAAGATTGATTACACTCACCAGAAAGTTAATTACTTTCTTACTAAGAGAACAGAGATGGCAAAGGCTCTGGAAGAAGTCCCTGAAATTTGTGACATCTGTGAACCGCAAAGCCATATTACTCACAACTATCCAACTCTATCAGCAGTCAAAGAAGTACTCAATAAGCAAGTCAATGCCTTTAATGCAATTCTCCAATCTACAAACAACCCATATTCTGAAATATATAATCTATGTTGGAAGAATAATCCTATTCTCTAATAGAAGCAAGCACCTCAGTAGTAGTTCGCCGAGCCCACAAAACTAGCTGTGACTCAAATGTTGCAACTATATGTCCTACTAACAATAATATAATCAGCTCCAGTATACCAATCACCACCGAAATGGAATTAGGAGGACAACTTAGTGCAAATGCAGAAGTGCATGGACCAGTTAGTACAAGCACAATAACAGTTTATCCACTCATAACAAACCATCAATAGCCAGAATACAACAACCTTCAATGACATTCTAACATAGATAATCAATCTTAATTCGACAATGTGTATCCAGGAGCACCTAAGGCAAGCAACACAAGTAAGTTTAAAGGTATCAATATAATCTCTTCCAATTTTCATAATGATAGTTCTAACCTCACTGCTGCGATTAGTCTAAGAAGTGGTAAGTATTAGATAAGCTGATTTCCACAACTACTGAAACAGCAAGTGAAGTCGAGTGATAACTCTATACAATGTGACAATGATACTACTGATATAACTTTACCCACTTACAAACCTATAGTATTGTATTTGCAGTGCTTAAAAACAAAAATTTAAATTTCTCATATGCTGAAATTCTTAATATTTTCAAACAAGTACAAATCAACATTACTATGCCAGAAGCGATCTACATATGAAGTTTCTGAAGGATATGTGCACTGTAAAGCAATGCCATTACATACAGAAGCAAGGCTTCCTTGCAATCCAAATAAGTACATCATTCCTCTCAGAGATGACTTTGAAATATAAGGATTCTAGATGCCCAGACAAGTAGGATACTCCTAATGATATGCTCAAAATCAATCACTTTTATACTCATTATTTTTAAATTATAGAGTTTCCTACTTAATGAATTAGCAGTATTATTTTCTAAACCAGAATAATGTTTGAGCATGAAAGTTTACTTCTTAATAAACTCAACCCATTTGATTTGTCCATGCCATACTCTCTTTGAAAATTAGCATAACAAAGGGTTTGATGGTCTGAGTAAAAAATAAACTCCTTGGGTAGTAAATAGTAACGCTTGTGATGCAAACTCTACACTGTTTTACATAATTGAACTTCTCACTAAAGAAAGTGATATAATAACTTTCTTGACTCAACACACTACCTATATCTACACCGAATGCAAACACGCTAGCTCAAAGACAATAAAAAATTCAGGAAGGTGAAGTATCGAGGAATAATTAACTTCTTCTTAATTTCCTTGAAAATTTTAACAGCAAATTTAGTCTATTGGAACTCCCCTTCCTTTATACAATCAGTAATTAGAGACATGATGATATTAAGCCCCCCTACAAACCTCCTATTGAAAGTAGCGAGACCATAAAAACTCCTAGTCACATGAATCGTATAAGGAGTACGCCACTCTCTTATGGCTTTTAACTTTGTTAGAATTAGCTACCACTCTGTCTTTACAGACGATAAAGCTAAGGAAGTGAACAGAGGATGCTAAAAATGCACATTTATTGAAGTTGACAAATAATTTCTCCTTACATGTAATATCTAAAACCTATATCAAGTGAGAAAGATACTCTTTCTCTGTTTGACTAATGATGAGAATGCCACCAAAATAAAATATAATAAACTTGCCTAAATAAGTACGCAACATCTGGGCATATCTCGCATAAATGTGTTATGCACATTAGATAACCCAAAAGGAATGACCAACTATTCATACAGTCCACCCTTAATCATAAATATAGTCTTCCACTCATTGCTTTTGCGGATATTGATATGATGATATCCACTAGAAAGGTCTATCTCTGAGAATATATGAGATATTGTCATCATATCCAATTAGTCATCATGTCTAAGAATAAAATACCTATACTTGACAGTGATTCTTGTGATGATACGACTATCCACGCATATCCTCTAACTACCATCCTTCTTAGGCATGAGTAAGGCGGGAACGAAACAAGGACTCAAACTCTTTCTAATAAAGCCCTTCACAATTTCATCAAAATATCTCTTTAACTCAGCTTGCTCAATAGGGTTCATTTTCTAATAAAACAAATTAGGCAAATTACACTCTGGCACAAAATTAATGGCATGCTAGATATCTTGAACGGGAGGAAGTTCATTAGGTAGCTCATAGAGCATAATATCATGAAAATAAGTGAGAATCTATGAACCTCAGGAGGGCATTCAATAAATGCACTAAGAGACTCTCCTAGGACAACTATTGCATACTCTATTCCCTCCTCTACTCTCTTTGGAACTGAGATCTGTTCGTCAGGTGAACAAGTTTCTTGTATACCTAGGTTTGATCTTCCAAGTATGTTGGGCCACTACACTAGACTTGGGTTGGGCAGCTTTGTTCGCAACGGAATTTCTTCGCTTTCCTTCCATTGAATTAGCTTAAATTACAACGAAAGAGAACAAGGAAAAAGAAAGAACAAATGAGAGGATTTATATTTTATCGCTCTCTTTTACAATGAATTGTGGGATCTATGTGGCGATGGGATCTGTCAAGCAGCTCCTTTGGACAATCTGACGTCGAGCTCTTCTCTCTTGAAGATGACGGTCGATTGTAGACGATCGTCTCTGGTCTTTCACGAACTCAAGGCTCTATGCATAACTTGAATTCTCCAAGATGCCCAAAAGAAGAAAAGAAGACCCCTAGGGCTTCCCCAAGAGGATATTTATAGCCTTTAGGATGATTTGAGAGTTTCTATCTAAATAGAATTTGCTCTCATCAAGGATTCCAATCAAATATCTTAGTTTTGATTTAAATCTCTTGATTTAGAGTTCTGATCGAATTTAATTTGGGTATTTGGATAAGCCCAAATCTTAATCTCAATCAATTTGAGATTCTGGTTATCTGCTCACGCGGAGCTAATCTCGCCAAAACGCAGAGCTAAGAGACCAGAATGCGGAACTAACGCGGAGCTATTGAATAGCTCCGCGTTTCGTTCAAACGCGAGGCTAATATAGCCAAAACGAGGGGCTAGGAGTTAGCTCCGCGTTTTATCGTGGAAAACTCTATTTACTTAGAAATTTTTACTGCCAACAGAACCCCCTCCAAAGTTTTCAAAATGGGTTAAAACTTAGCAAATTTTGAAATACTTTGGATCTTTAAACGCAGAGTTAAAATACCAAGTTTATCTCGCATTTTGTTCACTTGCGCGGAGTGATGAATAACATATATTGTATTTTTCCTCTCATACTTTATCTATTTTTGTATATAAATAAATGCTACTCGGGTATTTTTAGTGTCTTTTACAGGTAATCCGAATTATACAAGGAGAAGGCATGAAATAAGAGTCGGAGTCGGAAATCAGAGTCCGAAAAGTTACTAAAGTGGGCAAGACTACGAGAATATGATTTTGTAGAGACTAAAAGTCGAATAAAGTCAGTAATATTAAAGCTAGAAGACAATATTTACATGTATACAAAATTGCATGAATTTATCTCAAATTTAAACCGCTATTTAGCGGTTTATACCGCTATTTTGCGGTCCAATTTGGGTCCCATGCGCCGAGATTTTTCCTGTGGCTTCGTTTTAATTTGTTTCACTTTTAGGTTCAGATATAAATAGCGTTTGGTTTCCGATTCCTATTTATTGGCTAACCCTTGTATTTTGACGGAGATTCTGGACGCTGGAATTATTTTTGTATTGCGATTTTGCTGTTCAATAAAGTTGGGATTTTTACTGAAGGTCGACGGCCACAACACCGTGTCCAGAGGTAACCCATTGTTTTGAGATTCTTATTTCCTTTCTGCATAGATTTGATTGCATTCTATTTAGGGTTTATTGCTTTCTAGATTAGGGTTTACTGCTTTCTAGATTAGGGTTTATCATTGTATGAATTAAAATTTGATCTTCCTTAGCAAAAATCATGAGTAGCTAATTAGATCAGCTCTAGGATGTAGATGAAGCTAAGATCCACCATGCAATTATTTTCTAATATTTTTCTTCTTAAATAAAATTAATAAAGCCATGATTTTTCAAATGAAAGATTAAAATATAAGGACCCGAAGTTTAGAACTTTGTTAGGTTATACTTGAATTAGGATTCTTGATAATCTATGCTTAGTTAGGGATTGGGGTTGCTGGTTTTGTCTTTTTATTTGAATTATCTAAATTAATTAGTTTATTTTTATATGAAGTAGCATCTTTTGATGAGCTATACTTGCACAACACTTGATAGCTCATGCTTAGGGCACTTTAAGTAAAAGTTAAACTAAAAAGATTAAATTTTTATGATAGAAGAAAATAGTAGAAGTAAGAACATGGTTGGAAATTAGTGGATTCTATATCCTAGGCTACTTAAATTAATCCGACCTCAACCTAGAACCTTTGGTTAGTCCGGTGAACAATAGAGAAAGTAAGAACGCAGAAACACCCTAGATCCTTGTGAGACGACCTGTATAGCGCTACAACGATACTGTGCGCTTGCAGTAAATATAACACATCACGGAGCTAAATAGCTTCACATTTTAGTGAGTAATTGCTCATTAATTGCTCAGTAATTACTCAGTTAATAGCTCAGTAATTACTTCTGCTTTGTCTTTTGCGCCGAATACCAAGAGGCGGATCATTTTAAATAGCGCCTCAAGCTCTTCTTCTTCTTTATTTCATCCGAAGAACCCAAGAGTCTGGAGCTCCGGCAACCGGGCGACCCATGCAAACGATCGGTCATTGATCGAACTTCGTTCAATTTTTCAGATATTTTCATCCCTAGGATGTCATCTAAGAAGAGTACGGCATCACGCGTCTCCTCACCATCGGCAGCAGGTGTTAGCAGCGGAGGCGGCCGCCGAGGCAGTGGCCACAATGGCGAGCCAATCCATGCTGCACCAATTGGAGGTAGAAATTCCCAACTTTTAGACTCCTTAGATCAATTTTGGAATGTTTTAGCTCGGCCGTAAGGCTTGAGAAGAAAGGAGAAGACGGAGAAAAACTCTGGTCTTTTTCTATGCGAAGTTATCGCGTCATCCTCACGTTTGAAACACGGGGCTATTTTAACTAGCTGTCGCGTTTTAACGCGAGGCTATTTTGACTAGCAGTCGCGTTTCAACGCAAGACTATTTTGACTAGCAGTCGCGTTTCAACGCGAGTTTTGACTAGCAGTCGTGTTTCAACGAGAGGCTATTTTGACTAGCAGTCGCGTTTCAACGGGAGGCTATTTCCTCAACTGCGCGTGGAGTTTATCCTTAGCTCCGCGTTTTCATACTTTAGAAGATTTTTCGAGTTGTGTAAAACTTTTTCTAACTCTTGATTCTTCTTTTGCAGTGAAGTACTTGGACCAGATCCTTTTTGAAGAGGAGTGCGAGTGGCTCTTCCGATCTTCATCAGCAAAAGTAACTCGAAAGAAGCCAGAAGCATGTGCTTTACAACATAGTTGCAAGTTTCAAGCTCTGGTTCCAAAAGATAAACTTTTGAAGGAGTTATAAGCAGCTCATTAAGTTTTCTTGAGGACCATTTCTGTTAGATGACAATCTCTGTTACTTTCCAAAGCAATAGAGATGATCATCTAAGGGCTTGTAGCATGTCGAATCCAATTTAAGCATCTTCATTAGGATTCTTGTAGCAGTATCTTCAGATGATCCACCAAGAACTTTAAACAAATCATAGTTGACATTTGCAGAAGAGATCTTTTGCATGTGAACCAGGGAATTTCAACACTCCATGGAGGAAACTCGTTGTCGGGTTATTGATGAGTCGATGAATATGTTGAAGCTTTTTGGGAGAGTTATAACTCCTTCTTCTTCTGTAATCTTTTACTTCATGAATAAAGATAATTCCTTTTCTCTTTATCTGTTGGCTTCAAGAATTTTGCTTGCTCAACAATAGATGGTTCATAGTTTTGGTAAAACAATCTAAGGCTCATTTGCGTAACTTAGACTGTTAGTACCTGAAATGATCGGATAAGGATAATTTTAACTTAGACAGAGGCGCTTAACTGCACATGCCTTAGTTTGATGGAGGAAGTTCAAGTGCTCATCTGCGTAACTTGAACTGCACATGCCAAGTTCGAGCTTCATAGAAACACGTAGCTAAAATACCAAGTTAGCTTCGTGTTTTGCATATTTGCGTGGAGTTAATAACTTCGCGCTTTGGATCATTACGCGAAGCTAATAGCTTCATGTTTTTGGAGAGCAACTGATCATTAGTTGCTCCGATTTTTGCTCTGAATATCAAGAGGCGGTTTTCTTCATTTAAATGGAGTCTCTTCTTTTTCTTCCTTACTTCATTCGAAGAGATTTCAAGAACTCAGGCGACTAGAGCTCAGGCGATTCAGGCGACCAGGCGACCCAATCAATTTCGACCGAATTTCCGTCGATTTCTCCAAAATTTCTTGAAAATCAATGGCGCCCAAGACCCGTGCTTCTTCACGCACAGCCTTGCCATCGGCAACTGGCGCAAGCAGCGACGGCAGCGGCGGTGGCAGCGGCGAGCCAATTCACGCCTCGCCTATCGGAGATAAGAATCTCACTTTTGGGGCTTTTTGGAAATTTTTAGAGTGATTTGGCTCGGTCTTAATCGGCCAATCATTTCTTTTACCGGCGAGATCACCATACTCCAGCCAAATGGCTTGGAGATGAAGGAAAAGATCTCTGATCTTCCTCCACGCGAAGCTATCGCGTTACCTCCGCATTTTAAACGCGAAGTTATTTTCGTTAACTATCGCGTTCTGATGCGAGGTTAGAATTTTAGCTTCGCGTTCATAAACGCGAAGTTATTTCACTTAACTTTGCGCGGAGTTACCTCTAGCTCCTCGTTTTCATACTTAGAAAATTTTTTTGATTTGTAGAAATTTTCCTAATTCTTAATTCCTCTTTTCCAGTTGGCTATTCAATGGATCCACTCTCCCAAGGGCATTACTTCGGCTATGGTGGGGGTGCAGACTCAGCAACTCAGTTCCGTTTCACCACTAATCTTCCCGCCTTCAAACCAGGTCTCAGGGAGCACAGGGAGAAACTGATAAGATACAGCCTTGCTACTGCACGGGAAATCATCACTGATGCCCTTTTTGAGGCCACGAATCGAGAGGTACTGGAAAAGCCTGCATTCCTCTTTGGAGATTCATTGGATCACTCCGATAAGATCCTCTTTGAAGAGGAGGGCAAGTGGCTGTACCAGGCCGGGGATCTACTCATGTTTCTGCCTGACATGGAGCGTAGCTACCCCTTGGTGTATCTCCAGAGGCTGTCTTCCCATCGCGAGTTAGAATTTAAGCTAACTCGTGAATATGATAGTGTTGCGACCGGCAAATTTGGCGTGAATGGGGCTTTTCAAGACGGTCCCCCAGATGTATTACGGGGCTCCTCCCAAGCAGAGTCACCAAAGAGCACCCTGTTGGTGAAGTCCCGATTTGTGCTAAGACTTTCCTTAGCGAATTTTTGGCCAAGGGTGGTCATTACCCTGCCAAAGACTTTAGAATGCTTGGATGGATCCACTCTTCTGGCAACATGTGGTGGTTCAGACTTGTCAAACACATATTGGACACCCATGAGCAGACGCTAAAGGAAATTGGCTTGTACAAAGCCATTAGAAATGTCCAGTTTGGCTTGCCTCAAAGTGCATACCACTTATTCTGCCTGCTGGAGATGTATAACCCCGAGACCGGCACCTTCTTTACACCGGTGGGTGAGCTTGGATTTGCTCTCCATGAGATGTTCGAAGTATCGGGTTTATCAATGGGCGAAAACTCCTATGAGGAATATATCCCCACTGCTGAAGAATTGAAGATGCTGAAAGCGGGGGATGAGCACATCTACCAGACCTACTGGGAAATGATGTGTCACTATCATATTTTTGCCGACCTGGCTGGAGTAAGGAACCAGGGAATTGGCCATAAGAAGTGGGCAGACTATCTCTTCATTAATCTGAAGGAGAGTCTCCCTATGGTTCGTGGATGCCCTTCCATTAGTATCGAATAAGTGAAGGAGCGTATCTCCAGCTTAGAAGCCACATCATACATGACCGAATCAAATAAAGGAGGATTTGGTCCTGGCACGGTCTTTCAGAGCTTCCACTACTAGGCATAGTTCCCGATTTCAGACAGGGGTCTGCTTGCGGGATTCCTAATGCTTTGGTTAAAGAGATGCGTTGTCCCTTCTCTTCCCAAGGAGGCCATCGCAAAGAATGTCGTCTATCCAGCCGTTCTATTGGCCTATGGTCGACCGTTCGGGTTGTTACCAGCAATGGTTGCCAACCTCCAAAGCGGGCTCCGGGCCCTTTGCAACAGCTTCATGCCAGCGGAGAAGAATAAAGGCAAAGCTGGGAAGGGTAAAGCGGCCAAAGAAGCTGTCACGGTGAAGACAACGAACCCAAGGGTAGAGATACCCTATACATATTTAATGGCATGGGTAGTCATGCACTGCCCGTCGCTGATGAGTGCTGTGGATTACAACCCAACTGACAAGCCGTACTTCGTAGAGAAGTATGAGCGTTCTGTCTGGAAGAGTAATTACATGTCTCAAATCCGCAGAACACTCCGTCATCATCAAAACTATGAGATCTTCCGCTGCTTTCCAGACTTTCCTGGGGGAGAGTGGATCTAAATTTAAAGATATTTTGGGAGCAGACCAGTTCACCAACTTATCCTCAGGAGTCTTCTGGTGGCTGTTGAATATTCGTCCCAGACACTTGGTGTACAGGCAAGACACCATGTGCTACATAGAGCCGTATATCCCGAGCTGATTTGCTCGTCAATTTTGATATACGCAGCTTTATGTAGGAAATCCAAACAAAGAGTTGGCGTACGAGGGAAATCTGTATGCAGGGGCATGGGGCTGGTTTCATTTTGTTGCTGGAGGAACCAGAGCAGAATTTATGCTACCCCTGAAATCACCAAAGCTAAGTATGGTGTTAAGCTTCTGTACCTGGTACAGCATTGCAAATGCTGAAGTACCAAACTTCTCCATCAACCGCAGCTGCTGCAAGGAGATAGAGGCCTTCTATGCCAGCCGCAAAGGAGCCAAAAGAGTGAGGGTGAAAGGAATGGACGAATTCCTTGGTGCGGCGGCCGATCCATTAGACGGGCAACTCTGATGGTGATGACGATAATGGTAATGATGATGATGGCGATGATGGTGGTGCCCCTCAAGACTTCGTTCCCCATCTCCGTAGTCCAACCGTTAAATACCGTGGACCTGTAAGAGGCGAACCGGCGAAAAAGAAGCAGAAATTAGCCCCGGGACCCTCTTAGTCCCTCAAGAGGCGGCAGCCAAGTTTGCTTCAGATTTGTTCGCTTCAACTCTGCCTCCGGCGCCGGCAGAGGAGAGTAGACCTGCTGAAGCTCCAAGAGCTACTGAGGTCTTGACTCCCCCAACCGCAGAATATGTTGATCATTCCGCGACACAACCCCTGGGTAGCGAAACGTGTGCGCTCCTGGAAACAGCAATGGCTCCCCCTTCAAGTCCGACCACTGGACTTGTTTCTCCTGGTATGGCTCTTACATTCTATTTATTCATTTTATCGTTATATGTAACACTATTTGTTTGCTTTTTGTAGGTGGTCAGCCCCACTTGCCGATGCATTCGACTACCAGGGGAGAGTCTGAGGAGAAGGTGGATTATTCTGGCACAACTGGCTCGGCGGGAGGTTTAGGTAGTTCTGCTAATGAATTTGACGCAGACTACTTTACGACAACTCCTCCCTCTGTTCCTTCTTCAGTCTCCCCAATTGATGAACTTGGGAGTGATGATAGGACAGAGGTGGTTGTTGCGGCCGCAGCAAAAGAGGCTACCCCATCTCCAAGTCTGCCATCTCCGACACCGGGGTCTGCTCTGAAGAAACCTTTCCGGTGGTTGTTGGTGTGCCTTCTGCTCCCCAACCAGCAGTATTAACGCTATCTACCATTATGGCTGTTGAGCCGTTGGTGACTCCTCCAGCCCCGAGTCCTCCGCCAGTGGGAGATGAAGAAAATTTGAAGTTCTCATTCGAAACCACTTCTGCCACGGGAGGAACTTTGGGTGAAGACAAACCATCGTCTACCCCTGCTAGTGGCGCTGCCCGAGTGATCGGTACTAATGACGCTTTACCTCGGGTTTCCAGTTCCGCCAAGTCCATATTGGCTTTACTGGCCCCGCATGTTATGAATCTGATACAGGGATGGGCTTCTTCTTCCTCGGCCCCAACGGACGCCACTCCCCCCCAGCAACATCATCTTTAGCGCTGCCTACTTTAAATACAGACACTACGGACCCTCTTGAAGAATTCTTCAACCACAGTGTTAATGACTTTATGCGGTTGCTAAGGAGATGTATTGGGATGATTCTTGACGGAAGAGATTTCTTTAATTTTGGACGTCCAATATTGTCCAGCTATCTGGATAATATTGAAAGGATTGGGGGACGAGACCGAGCAGCTCCTTACCGGGCCCGCCTCGAAGCTTTAGAAGATCAGGTGAATATGCTAAACACAGTTCGCCAAGCGGATGTGGAAGCGATCACTGAAATCGAGTCGGCGCGTCTTCAGACAGAGTTGGTGGCTCGTCAAGAGGAACTGAGGCGCCAAGAGGAAGTCTGGTCTCGGGAGTTGGCAGAACTATGAGCCAGTCAAGAATCAATCCTCAGGGGATTAGAGATAGTGGACTTCGAGATTGAGGGGAGACAGGCCGCCATCCTTGGAGCCAGAGAGACCATTGCTAAGGCTCGAGCTATTCTGGAAGCCAGTGAGTCTCGGTTAGACGAATCCGTTAAGAAATGGAAAGAGCTGATTCTTCAAAAGGGACAGCTCGAACAGGAAGGCATAATGAGGAGCCGTACTATTGAAGAATCTCGTCAGCAGTTGGCCCAGCAACTGGCAATAAACGATGATGATTTATGCCGGCAGGCCTAACACTCCATGGAGGAAACTCGTCGTCGAGTGATTGACGAGACAACAAATAAATTGAGGCTTCTAGGAGATCCATAATTCTTTTCTATTCTTTTATTCTTCATTCTTTTTGTAATAAGAACTTGTAATAAAATAGAGAACTTTACTGATTCTTTGTAACTTCATCCTTATTGATGAATAAAGGTAATCTTTTGATTCTTTCACCTGTTGGCTACAAAATTTGTTTGCACAACAGATAACTTGTTATCAAAATGATTTAGTTGTTTAGGTAAAATAGTCCAAGGTTCATCTGCGTAACTTCGACTGCTAATACCGAGGTGATCGGGTCAGGATCACCAGATTTCGTCAAGGGCGCCTAATTACGCATGCCTAGAGTTTAATTGGAGGCGGTTCAAGACTCTCATGCGTAACTTGAACTGCACATACCAAGATGACCGGGTTAGGATCATCAAATTTTGGCAGAGGCGCCGAATTGCGCATGCCTAGTTTTAAGCAAGAAGTTCAAGTGCTCATCTGCGTAACTTGAACAAGTGGAGGCGGTTCAAAGTTCTCATGCGTAACTTGAACTGCACATACCAAGATGACCGGGTCAGGATCATCAGATTTTGGCAGAGGCGCCGAATTGCGCATGCCTAGTTTTAAGCAAGAAGTTCAAGTGCTCATCTGCGTAACTTGAACAAGTGGAGGCGGTTCAAGGCTCTCATGCGTAACTTGAACTGCACATACCTAGATGACCGGATCAGGATCACCAAATTTTGACAGAGGTGCCTAATTGTGCATGCCTAGTTTTAAGCAAGAAGTTTAAGTGCTTATCTGCGTAACTTGAACAAGTGGAGGCGGTTCAAGGCTCTCATGCGTAACTTGAGCTGCACATACCAAGATGATCGGGTAAGGATCACCAGATTTCGACAGAGGCGCCAAATTGCGCATGCCTGGCTTTAAGTAAGAAGTTCAAGTGCTCATCTGCGTAACTTGAACAAGTGGAGGCAGTTCAAGGCTCTCATGCGTAACTTGAACTGCACATACCAAGATGATCGGGTAAGGATCACCAGATTTCGGCAGAGGTGGCTAATTGCGCATGCCTGGCTTTAAGTAAGAAGTTCAAGTGCTCATCTGCGTAACTTGAACAAGTGAATGGTTATACTCTTAGTGATCTGAACCAGATGTGACAGTTACTCTGTCATCATTCTGGTTTAGTTTAGGCATAGTATTTCTTCAGAAATTTGCCGTTGATCGGCATCATCATCCTATCACCATCCTGGTTCATTAAGCGATAGGCTCCACTAGAGTATACCGTCTCCACAACAAACTGTCCTTCCCACTTGGGTTTCCACTAGAGTATACCGTCTCCACAACAAACTGTCCTTCCCACTTGGGTTCAAATTTACCCTTAGTCTTATGGGCTAGAATCATTGGCCTTTTAATAGTCAGGACCAAGTCTCCTTGTTTAAAGGTCCTTGGTTTAACGCTCTTATTGAACGTTCGCGAGATTCGGACTTGATACAACTCAATTTGTTGTTGAGCCCTGAGACGTTTTTCATCTAACGCCTCTAGTTCTTGCAATCTTAGTTGATGGCGCTCTTCTGTCGTCATCTTTGTGGCTAAGGCCACTCTTAATGATAGTATCTGGATTTCAAGAGGCAAGACGGCCTCACTTCCGTAAACCAAGGAGAACGGGGTAGCTTTTGTTGGGGTGCGAACGGTGGTGCGTTAGCCCACAAACACTCTCCCAGTTTTTCATCCCAGTCTCATTTGTTGGAAGGGACAAACTTTCGAAGGAGTTTAATGATCGTCTTGTTGAAAGCTTCAGCTAACCCATTTGCCGCGGGGTTACATGGCGTCGAAGCAATATCTTTGATTATGAACTTATCACAGAATCTTGAGAACCCCAGGCTGATGAATTGCGGTCCATTATCATGAATGATTCTTTGAGGGACGCCAAAACGGTAAATGACATGATACTTGATGAACTTAATATCTATCGTTTTCACTTCTCTCATGGGCACGGCTTCGGCCCATCTTGAAAAATAATCGGTTATTGCAAGAATAGACCGATGTCCTCTGGACGACGGGGGAGTTATAGGCCCCACAATATCCATTCCCCATGCCTCAAATGGCCAACTAGCAACGGTATTGTGCAAGTATTCTGGGGGTTGATGAATAAAATTTGCATGTACTTGGCATGCATGGCACCGTTTAGCGTATGCCATTGCCTCTGTAATCATCTTCGGCCAGTAGTATCCCAGCCTTCTTATGCGGTCTCCGAGTTTTGGACCGGGCTGATGAGATCCGCACACTCCATCATGTGTTTCGCTCAGCACTTCATCTGCTTCTGCTTTTAATATGCAGCGTAGCAGCAGACCATCATTTGATTTTCTGTACAAAGTTTGAAGTGTATGATCAAAGTAGAATCTTGGGGCCTTCCTCTTTATCGAGGCAGCCTCCTTTGGATCCTCTGGTAGTATCCCATATAGGGCGTAATCTATAAATGGAAATCGCCAATCACTGGGTTCCAGGATTAAGCCTGTCTGGCACACCTCTTTGTTTTGGAATACCGTATCTGGGTGGAGGAGTTCTCTGCTACTAATAGTGATGCATTTAGCCTCACTCGGCGGGATCGCCAATGTTGCGGCTAAAGCAGCAAGAGCATCTGCATAGACGTTCTCATTTCGAGATATATGATATATATAAAATTGTTCAAAATATCCTGCTAGCTCAATTGTTAACTGATGATAGGGGATGATGGCTTCATGTCCGACTTCATACTCACCCGTCATCTGATTAACGATGAGCTTAGAGTCTCCATATGCCTTTAGATAGTTCACCCCCAGTTGCAGAGCCATTTTTAAGCCGATAATGAGCGCGTTGTATTCCGCCACATTATTTGTACATGGTTCCGTTAATGAGTAACCGTTAGGCAATATATGTTTATGTGGGGATATTAGCATAACCCCCACTCCAGCAGCAGATCGTCTGGTAGCACCATCAAAGAACATTTGCCATGGTTGTTCTTTACTAACTATGTTGACTTCTGACGTCTATTTGGAATTGGACCAGATTGGATGATCTGCTAGGAAATCGGCGATCGTCTGTCCCTTCATTGCCTTTTGAGGAACGAAGTTTATATCATATGGCGATAGCAATAATGCCCATTTCGCCAATCGGCCGTTTAAGGATCCTGGTTTTGTCATCAGAATTTTCAAGGGATTAACCCGTGATATGACATGAATTGTTTGCCCTGAAAGGTAGTGTCGCATTTTCTGAATAGCGAACACTAGGGCTAAACATTCTTTTTCAATCGGGGTATACCGACGCTCGGCCCCGATCATTGTCCTGCTTAAGTAATAAAGAGCATGTTCATGGCCATGCTCATTATATTGAGCAAGTAACGCTCCTAAAGTATCATCCATGGCCCTTACATATATAAGGAATGTCTGCCCAGGGACCAGTGCCATAAGAACAAGAGGTTTAGTGAGATATTTTTTGAAATCGTCAAATGCCTGTTGACATGCCTCATCCCATATGAAAGAAACCCCCCTTTTCACGAGTTTAGAGAACGGCTGGCATCGCCCTGATAAATTGGAGATGAAAAGCCGGATATAGGCTAACTTTCCTTGTAGCCCCCTGTGGTAGTCCACTGTTCATCCTGTAGTAAATCAGGATGGACCCACATGATTTTCCCTTTTTGAGTTGTTATGGGGACAAGTCCTTCTTGAGCCTTATTGTGCGGGTCATGGTTTTCGTAACCAGCTTCCCCTTAGGAATCGGGATCACCCTTGCGGGGAACTCATGGGTTCCAACTACTATGGTTGTCATATTGGCAGTGACATTCTTTTGTTCCTCTTTAAGTGTCAGAACTCCAGCCTCTATCAGTGCTTGGATTCTGTTCTTTAGATGGTAACAATCCCTAGTAGGGTGTCCAACATTCCGGTGGTAGAGACAATAGTTGGGGTCGTTGGTCTTACCAGCGTCCTCCGGCTTCCTATTTTCCGGAAGTTTTAACATTCCCTTCCTCAGGAGCAGGTGGAAGAGTGTAGGCGTCTGTTCTGCTTTAAAAGTATAGGTCATCTCCTGTTGAGGCCTATTTTGCCTGGTGCTCTTTTGATTTTGGGGCTTTGGGCTTGGAGGATTTGTCTTTTGTGAAGCTGCCTCTGAGGCCATTGCCGCTTTACATTTATTTTTATTGTTATTTTGGGCGTATGGCCTACTACTTCCAATACTTTTTGATCCACGAGACTCTTCAACTCGGCGAATCAAATCTTCGGCTTGCTCTCCCTGTTTAAGCAAATCCCTTCATGTCTTAGACTCTATGGCCCCCATTTTTAGGAGCACATTAGTCTTAAGATTATGTCGACATGTCTCGACTAGAGTTTCCTGAACCATTCCGTGTTTGCAATGCACGGACTTCTCCCGGAACCTTTCTATAAAGTCTTTTACTGTTTCTTGTTCCCCTTGTTTAGTCGCAAGGAGGGAATGAACAGTAATTTCGGCATCATCCTCAAAGAAACGTGAAAGAAATAGTTTCTCCACATCAAACCAGGTATTAATAGTACCTGGGGGCAGCTGGATAAACCAAGTAAAGGCAAGCCCTCGCAAGGTACTTGCGAATACCTTGGTCATTACTGGGTCATTGCCCATCAAATGTCCTGCTTGGGATAAGAAATAATAAATGTGTTGACTGGGAGATCCCTTCCCGTCATATGGCTCCAGTTTGAGCGGTTTATATTTCTGAGGGTATGGTACTATATCCCATTCAGGTGGATATGGTCTTGAGACCCCCGATTCTTTCAACTCCTTTTTATGCATTAGCGCTTCGAGTTGACTTTGTAATTTCTCAATTTTCTCTTCATATGGATCATGAAAAGAATATTTGTCCTCGTCCTCATGTGTTGAGTGGGCTTTTTCTTCTTTATCTTCCTCGTTTACCTTGTTGAACAAGGTTTCCTTTTCTTTCTTAGCGTTATCCTCAACAATCTTCTGAGTATTCTCGACTACTTTCGAGAGCATCGTTCTAAGATCTTCAATTGTCTTTTGTTGCTCCCGAATCATCTTTTCTTGGGTTTCAAATCTTTGATCGATGTCGTCAGATTTATCCGCCATATGTGATGCTGACTTTTGTAGCCGAGATGATGCAGAGGAACGAGGTGAAGCTATAGCCGAGTTATCGCTGTCGTCGTCATAAGAATTTTTTGCAAGTTTCTTATAGTTTCGAGGCGGGACAACTCCTGACTTAAGTCAGGTGTTGTGATGGGTTCCTCATCACTTGATTCTGAATTATTATACGTCTCTACAACCTTCTTCCCCTTTCCGACCATATTGGAGGTTACAATTCTCCATTCCTTTCTGGGAGTAGCTTTCATTTTCTTAGCAGGGTTTTTGTCCGACTCGGTTAATCGATCGAACACCGATACCCTGTTCTTATTGCAGCAACAATTATCTACTACAGCGGATACCGCTGTCATAAGTTGTTGGCAATGACAAGAAAATTCGGATTGAACTTGTTCTATGTTTCTCTTCTTGGTTAAGTACTCCCTGAGGTCGGTGACTTTAGTCATGGAGTTGTGGGGTCCACTTAGCTGCCGAGAGCGTTCAGGAGCCCACTGAAACTTCTTGAGATTACTGGAGTCGAGTTCTGATCCATTAGTGTGACGATCAGCTCTGATTTGATATTCAGGTTGATCTACACAGAGCTGAAAGATAGCTTCGCGTTTTGGAGCGCGGGGCTGCAAATTAGCCTCGCGTTTTGCTGCGCTAGCCTCGCGTTTTACGCTGGCTTGACATTTCTTCAGAAGTTTCTCTTCTGGAATCTTAGCCCCGCGTGGAAGAATATTCCTGCATGCTGGCTTATTCTTGTGATTAACACAAGTCATAACTTCGCGTCTAGCGCGATTCTTACGATTGACGACAATCTGCCAATCATCTTCACGATTTACGCGGAGGTAAGGCATCTTGCGTCTCTCACAAATACTACTGGCTTCACGTTCCTCACTAAGCTCAGTATCAGCCTCGCGTGGAGAATCACACGCTGGCTGTAAGGAATTTTTATCCACACGTTTCTCGCGAGTGTAAGAAATCTTGCGTTTATCGCAAGTGCTACTGGCTTCGTGTTTCTCGCTAAGCCCAGCAGTAGCCTCGCATAGAGAATCACATGCTGGCTTTAAGGAATCTTTATCCTCGCATTTCTCGCGAGTGTAAGAAATCTTGCGTTTCTCGCAAGTGCTACTGGCTTCACGTTTATCGCTAAGCCCAGCAGTAGCCTCGCATGGGGAATCACATGCTGGCTTTAAGGAATCTTTATTCTCGCGTTTCTCGCGAGTGCCAGAAATTTTGCGACTAGCGCAAATCTTACTGGCTTCGCGTTTCTCGCTAGGCTCAGTAATAGCCTCGCACGGAAAATCACACGCTGGCTTTTCCTTGCAATCAACGCAAGTTGCAACATAGCGTTTAACGTGATAATGACTGGTCTCGCGATTAGCGCGAGCCAGTTTGCGAGGGACCATAGCCTCGCGTCCAAGGCGGGCTTTGAGGGCTTTTCGCCTCGCTCTCCGATTTCTATTTCGGAGTTGGGTTCTAGTCAATCCAGTTCTCAGGTCTTCTTCGGCAGTAGGGAGGTCATCCTCTGCTTCAGAGAAGAGGTACTCCTCGTACTTCTGCTGGTCGATTTCAACGATGAGCATGTCTACGTCGGATCCGATCATATCGACGTCCGATTGCGCCACAATCTCTTCATCAGTGAAAGAGACGGCTCCCACTGTGGTCGCCAGTTTGTTCGCAGCGAAATTTCTTCACTTTCCTTCCATTGAATTAGCTTAAATTACAACGAAAGAGAACAAGGAAAAAGAAAGAACAAACGAGAGGATTTATATTTTATCGCTCTCTTTTACAATGAATTGTGGGATCTATGTGGCGATGGGATCTGTCAAGTAGCGCCTTTGGATGATCTGACGTCGAGCTCTTCTCTCTTGAAGATGACGGCCGACTGTTGACGATCTTCTCTGGTCTTTCACGAACTCAAGGCTCTATGCGTAACTTGAATTCTCCAAGATGCCCAAAAGAAGAAAAGAAGACCCCTAGGGCTTCTCTAGCCTTTAGGATGATTTGAGAGTTTCTATCTAAATAGAATTTGCTTTCATCAAGGATTCCAATCAAATATCTAAGTTTTGATTTAAATCTCTTGATTTAGAGTTCTGATCGGATTTAATTTGGGTATTTAGATAAGTCCAAATCTTAATCTCAATCAATTTGAGATTCTGGTTATCTGCTCACGCGGAGCTAATCTCGCCAAAACGCGGAGCTAAGAGACCAGAATGCGGAACTAACGCTGAGCTATTGAATAGCTCCGCGTTTCGTTCAAACGCGAGGCTAACAACGCGGGGCTGGGAGTTAGCTCCGCGTTCTGTTGTGGAAAACTCTATTTACTTAGAAATTTTCACTGCCAACAAGCTTTCAATACTATTATTGTCTCATTAAACTTGAACTCATAAATGTTTGACCTGCCAAAACTAGTCACATTCAAATCATACAATCATGGTGTACCAAGCAAAATATATGTGGCGTTCTTATCCAGATCATTGCATCAAAGATGGTCATGATAACGGGATGTCTAGATAGGCACTAGATAATATTGGATAATAAGTTGAGTGGTTTAGTTAATCCAAGTAACATTATATGGTTATGGATAGGGTTCAACTTTGAGACCCATCTTTTAAATAGTTGTTTTAAAGATAATATTGATATGACTACCTCCATCAATTATCCCTTTATAACTCCTACCCCCAGTATAATATAAGTGTGGAAAATGCTAGATCTATGCCACTCCTCATCCCTAAATATAGCATAAAGATACCTGACAACACTTAAATAGACATTGAAAACTCTCACGTCCTTAACAGATATACTAGCGTTTACTAAGGGCTCATAAATCGCTTCCTCAAACTCATATAATCTACTTGAACTCTATCAACTAGTAAGTTCCTAGTCAGATACTGTGAAGCTATGATACTATACTCGTGACACTTGAAACGCTCTACACCTTTGGCACCTTGTTTAGAATACTTGCCTATCACTAATTTACTTTTAGGATTCTTAGTAGTTTGAGTGTTAGGTTTGACATTATTCTCATACAGACGTCTTGATTGCTCCCCGATTTTAAAAGAAAGCATGTATCTGTGGAAAAATAAGGAAGTACTTTATATTTTCTGCTAACTGACAAGTCTATACAATAAAATCCATATTCTGGGAGTGATTATGCATGGTTCGTTATAAGTCAGAGCACGATCGATAACAAAACCTTGATATTGCCTGCTGTCAATCCTCTCGTACCTTATAAGGAAGGGTCAAGTCATCAAAATAGATTATATAATCATAAACTGGCATGCTAGTTTGACAAAGAGTGTGCAACTTATCTAAAAGATGGCTTTTAAATGTAGAAAGAAGGTATTTCTCCTTATGTCTACTTTTCATATCTCTCTGTGTCTCTATAAAGTTCATGTATCTCTCATTTTCTCTGTCCAATAATGCTTAATAGATCCTAACTGGCCTTACAAGTCTCATTTGAGCAAATCGGATCTTGCACTCTTTGGGCATGCCGTACAAATTGAAATACTAGTTTATGGTCGTTAGCCAATCACTAAAAACTTTAGAGTCGTGGACACCATCAAATGAAGGAGCGTCTAACTTGATTATGTCTGGCCTATACATATTCTCATTGTTGTCTCTCATTGTGAGTATTCCTATAAGGCCTATAATCACATACTTCTAGGACAAAGCATCGTTCCAATATTTTCATTCATTGGTCCATAACTTTCGTGTGCTGAGTAATGGTTTCTATCCCTTAATTGTGGCATTAAATTTGTCATCCATATTGCTCGAAATTTGGTGCACAAGTTACTATTGCAAAGGAGGACGCACTACGTTAAGACACAAATATAACCAAACAAATAGATATAATGTAATTCCTATACACAATTAATACTAAATGTATGCACTATAAAAATAAATAAAATTTGATAACGGCTCAGTTTCTAGAATGGAAGGGAAATGCATTAGAAATTGATTATGCAATCAAGCAATAATTCAACAAATATTAGTGAAAATGTTAACCAACAATTATGTACTAAGTTCCACAAGAACTACAAAATTTATTGAAATAAATGGGTTACTTTAGATATTACTAAAAGTTGAAGAGACTCTGTACTAGTGATGGGTCTTTTGGAGTATCTAGAAGAAGATTTTCCTATTGTAGACTCTAGATTCTGCACAAGTGATGAGGAACAACTCAAGAAGTACAATATTTTGAATCCAGCGTGAATTGGACTCCAAATGATCATTGAAAGCTAAAAATACTCTTAGTGAGTTTATCTTCTACAGAGCGGGTCGAGCTTGATCTATTGTAACTGAATGCCAAAACAATTTGGATTGGGTCTGGATGGCAGTGAATCCAAAACTGCCGAGTTAATTGGATCTAGAAGCTATAAATCGGGTTGGATTGTATTTGATTGGAAAATGATGGGAGTTTCCAAAGGAGCACACTATTTTTCTTAGTGAGCCCACTTTATAGTATAATTTTGGTCTGGACTTTCAGGCCGGATAGTTATTTAGTGGGCTCACTAGGAAAAAGGTGTGCTCCTTTAGAAACTCCCCAAATGATGGGAGTTTCTAAAGGAGCACACCATTTTTCCTAGTGAACCCACTCAATAGTGTATTTTTGGTTCGGTCTTTCAGCTCGGACCGTTATTAAGTGGGCTCACTAGGAAAAATGGTGTGCTCCTTTGGAAACTCCCCAAATGATTGGGGATCTGATATGAAACTAGATCCAACTTATAATGGATCCGATTCCAAGTTAGATGGAAGGGATCACGAACAATTGTCGAGTGACATCATCAATGCAGTCTTCTTCTACGACTTCAAATGCCGACTGGAGGAAGCAATCTTTAGCAGTGGCTTAGAGGGGCGACGAGGTTGGATAATGGTGGAGAGGGGTTAAGTTGACAATCTCATTTGAAGGTGATGTTGGAAGTGATAGATGCAGTGGTGAGGGGGATCTGGTCAGAGATCTTCAATAAGATCTAGCAATCATCGACGACGGGCTTTGATTCTCCAATCGATGATGTCAGATTGGGATCTGACCAACAAAGTCGTAGCGACGAGAGGTGATTGGGGGCCTACAGACTTGACCGGAGGGGTAGAGGGGGTTGGATCTGGTGCAAAAGGTGTCGATGGGTCGTGGCATCAATGGGCATTGCTGGTGGTGGCATCGATGTGGGGGAAGACAGAGTGGTTCTTAATGATGAATGTTGGTGTTGATGTGGCTGCTTTTAATCGAAGCTGGGACACGCTAGACAAGGATTCATTGGGTGGTGAAGGTGCGAGGAATGTTGAAGACACGGTGGTAGTGCATGCGGATCTGAGATTTTAGTTTTTTATATTTTTTCTTTCAAAAATCAAAATTTCTATCAACATGGAGAGGAGGAATCTAGGTTTAAGAGAGACAATATTTTAGTTTTGATACGAATTTGATGCAGTACAAAAACTAATTAGGGTGTACAGAGGGAAAATTAGGGTTTTTTTAGGTTGAAATTGGGATTTTCTTGGATTTGGTAAAGAATAATTGGTTCGGAGCTCAACACCCAAGAAAATTCATGCTCAATTTCAACGAATTCTCGAAGAAAGATTTTCAACACATGCAAATTGCATACTAAAAATAAATTTCCATAATTATATTAGTCCAAATTCATAAATTTCAATAATTTACATTAGTCCAAATTCCCACTTTACAAGACTTATTAATTAGAAACCAGTCACTCACCATACAATCATCCAAAATTTATAAAAAGAATCCTCACCAATAATTATCAAATTAAAACAAGATCTCCCAACAAATGCAGATCTTTATTTTCCCTAAAATAAAATCATGACAGAATCTCTATTGTTATTTAATTTCATCGTTGCCTCTTTGTGGTTACAGCTGCTACCCGTGGCCTCTTATTTACTACTTCTCAGCTACGTATCCCTTTGTTGAGACCACATCAACTAGCAACTTGTTTCGAACTACAGTATAGCACACATCAGTTTCAGTGGCATATTTAGTCAAATCAGATTACTTTTGAGCATTTTTGGCACTTTTGTAACGACCATTTTTTTTTCAAATTTTTGAAATGAAAAAAAAAAATCTGAAAATAATAATAATAATAATAAATATAAATATATATGGGGATTTGTTTGGATATAAATCTGAATAGTTGAGAAAAATCGGATAGAAATCTAAATAGTTGAAAGGAAATCAAATCTTAACCAAAAAAAAAAATATATATATTTTTGTTGGATCTCAACTAAGTAGGCTATATCTTAATCCAAAACCTCATTCTCATCCCTCTTCTGGAACGCTGAGAAATTGGAACGCTTGCAAGACGTACGGGAAGAAGAAGAGCGGAAGCAAGGAAGGGGAACGACTCAGCCAAAGGTGAGTTTTTAAACTCACTTAACATGCTATGCTTGTTCTTTATATAATTCATATTTTATTTAGATGCATAAATATTAAATCAAAAATAGCCCTCTAATATTTGTTAAAGGTTGTCTATTAATTTTGTTAAAAATAGATCTATGAATTTTACAATCGTGATTGACTAGAACATTCATATTATTTTATTTTAGGCGAAAGTATATTTGACAAAGAATAAATTAATAATAACTTAATTCTATTGACTTCTATACTGATACGTCTCTTTCAAGCAGGTAGATACAACTCACTACTTAGTATTCAAATCGTCGGGTACTGCACTATTCTTCTTTCCTTTATTTAGTACAAAGTATTCAGCTTCGGTTTACTGCTTTGATTGTTCTACTCATTTATATCGATCTAATTCCAAACTAGCGCACTTCTTACACTTGTTTCTTATAAGACATAGTGCACAGATTAGTTAAATGACTTTATACTCATAGTATTAACCACATTTAATAGTTATATTTAATAGTTTGGTTACTATGCTGCTACGTTGACTTAATGACTTAGTTAGCTGTTTAATCAAATTATAATTTGATTAATAATTCATAAATGATGATCAATTTATTGGCTTCTTCTTCTGCTTCCACTTCCGCATCTGCTTGAGTTTCTTCTTCACCTTCTTCTCCTGCCTGTGTTTCTTCTTCACTTTCCATTTCCACTTCCACTTCCACTTCCACTTGCGCATGTGCTTCTTCTTCATCTCCTCTTTCCCCCTTTCTATGTTCGGTTGCGGATGGACAAGGCGACTCGGCCGTCGGCGATATCGGCTCCATCGATCTCTGCTGCTGCCCTCATCGGTCGAAACTTGGGTTAGGGTCGGCGAGGTGATTTGGCCGAGACGAGCGCAGGTGGCCGTCGACGATCTCGGCTCTATCAATCTCTGCCCCCGCCTTGTTGGATTGAAGGATCCTCTTTTTCTTTTTCTCTCTTTTCTTCCTTTGTTTTTTTGATGGTTGATTTCTTCTTCTTCTTCTCGTTTCTCTTTCCGATTCCTATAGTGATCACAGTGCAGGCAACTTTTAGGAAATTCTAAGTGAGCACCTATTTCACTAGTGAGCACCCTTCCCCTATGTTGTAAACCACCTTACTACCTAATATGTGGTGCGCATTCAGACCACCTGCAATGTTGCAGGCAACTTTTAGGAAATTCTAAGTGCGCACCTATTTCACTAGTGAGCACCATTTCCCCTATGTTGTAAATCACTTTACTAAATAGGTTGTGGTGTGCAGGTAGAACTACCTGGTTGTAGTGCAGGAAACTCTTGGGAGTTCTAAATGCGCACATCTCTGCTAGTGAACATCCTTTCCCTATGTTGTAATTTACCTTAATTATATAGTATAGGGTGCGCATCTATAACTACCTCAACATTGCAGGAAAACTTTAGGAAATTCTAAATGCACACATATTTTACTAGTGAACACTACTTCCTCTATGCTGTAAATTACTCTACTATATAGAATGGGGTGTGCATTTAGGAATTCTACTTCTTTTTTTTCCTGTTTCGGCTACTACTGCTTATCTTCTCCTTGCAATGATAAGTCAACTTTAGGAAATTCTAAATGCACACATACTTAGTAGTGAGCCCCATTTTTCCTATATTGTAAATCACTTTACTATACATCATATTGGAAATAAAGCCCGAAAAGACACCGTATAAATGCAAATTGTTATTGTATAAGATTGGTGATAGATAATTAAATTACCGCAATGTTATATTGTCACTGATATTGTTACTGTTCACTGAACTCTAATTATTATCACCGATCTACATACTGAACTGAAATTTACTGAAATCATAAATTATATTGAAATTGATAATTAACACCGAACTTGATATACACTGGGGATTTGAGGGAAAATTTAGGTTTGTATGAATTAGATGGCTGAACGTAACTGTACTGTGCCACTGTTTCCCACTTGTGGGAGGATCGGGATAGGCTCCGATCAAATTACTGTGCCACTGTTTCCCATTTTTGGGAAGATCGGGATAGACTCTGATCAACTACTGTTCCGTTTTTCCGGGGGTAGACGGTGATGCGTTCAGCTCAGCTATATTCATATTTTCTTGAATTTTCAAATAGCATAATTAAAAGACATAAATTGAAATAATAAAAATAAACACAATAATGATTACCATGTAGTGCCTTCCATTTTTTTATTTGCATAACTGTTTATGACATTGAGTTATCATTGCTATCCTTTCATGTTTTATATGAGATCGCTTTACTGACGATCCTGGTTATGCATGACCAGATGCAGATCTTTATGAAGAAGTAGATCCTCCAGATACAGGACATGATATGGCATATTTTAAAGAACAAGCGGATCTGCAGGAGTGATTACTTCCTTTGGTTAACTGCTTTCTTTTAAAAAAAAATGTAATAAGTACTGATGACACTTTATTTAAGTTTATGCGAGACAGTCCTTTTCTTTTATTTTGAAATAATTTAACTGTGGTAACATTTGTTAATTTTATTTTGAGGGAAATTATTATCGCTTTGTTTTGATAAAGAAAAATTTCATTTTGTTTCTGCATGTTATTCATATTAAATTGCAAATGGTGACTGTAATATTTTGTTTGAGGCTCGTCGAGTTATCATTCGACGCCGAACGTTCCAGCTTTCCACACTACTGGAAGTGGGGCGTTACAGGTGGTATCAGAGCCCAGGGTTCTTTAAATCTGTTCAAATGATTTGAACAAACTTGAATATCATTATAGTCGGCAAATAAATAAATAAGTATAATAGTTTAAATTTACTAAACTATTTAAGGTTCGATACGACTATACACATATATGCATAAATATGATTTTCTACGTATATCTGTTTACTTTTATTATGTTTATTTAAGTAATACTTACATTATATTGTTCCTCAGAAGGATGGCCCGTTAGACTAATAGGAATGGGGGAAATTCTGGTTCGACCTCAAACTCCGTTGATGCCAATGAAATGTTGGGACTGCTTAGCAAGATGGTCGACGCGCAACAACAGCAGGCCGAAGCCTTTCGAGCGGGAGTGATGGCAACCCTAGATCGTGTGGCGGAACCAAGGGACCAGCGTCCAGGAGGGATATCGGATTTCAGACGTCTTCATCCAGCAACTTTCTCAGGAACAGTAGGAGCCTTGGAGGCTGAACAGTGGCTCATGTAGATGGAAGACTTATTAAGGGCTGCTCGGATTCCTGAGGCCGACAAAGTAAATGTCATCAAAATTCAATTGACGAATATTGCAAGGGCTTGGTGGCAAACAGAGGAGAGCAGACTATCCCAACCAATCTCGTGGGAAACTTTCACAACGAGCTTCCTTGCAAGGTTCTTTTCGAGAACAGCCAGGAGGGAAATGGAGCACCAATTCATCAACTTGAGGCAAGCCGGGACGACAGTAGAGGAGAATGCATCAGAGTTTGTCCGTCTGAGTCGATTTACGCCGTACATGGTGTCAAATGAGGCAGATCGTGCTCATCGCTTCCAACAGGGATTGAGGATAGATATCCAGAAATATTTAGTAACCTCCAGAATAGAGACCTATACTGAGGTTATTGATGCAGCTCAAGATGTAGAGCAAGTAATAAATAAGGAGAGGAGGATTCAATCTTCTGCGCCCAAGAGGTCGGCCAGTCAAATGTTGGGTGGAACTTCAGCTAGGAGTGCGGAGAAGCGGCTGGTTACTTCTTCACAACAGAAAGTCACTTGCACACACTGCCAGAAGTCAGGACACACTATCAAGGAGTGTCGGTATGCCAACAACTTATGTCTAGCATGTGGATCAAGTGAATACAGGATCAGAGATTGCCCACGAAGGAGCAACAGGGGGCCAACGCCTCGTCTTCCAGCACCCCAACAACAACAACCACCCAAGGATCAAATCAGCAGTCAGAATAGGCGACCACTTCCACCTCAAAACAAAATTTACGAGCAGGCCAAGAAGAATATGACAGTGGATAAAGGACGTAGGCAGGCATATAATCTAACTGCGGAGCAAGCGGAGAAGTCAGATGATGTGGTGACAGGTATGATTCTAGTATATCATGTACCTGCATCCGTTTTATTTGACTCGGGAGCATCACATTGCTTTATTTCTTCTACATTTGTGACACGACATGCCATACCTTGTGAAAACCTGAACATTAGATGGAGAATTAGTACGGGTAATGGGAGTATTGATTCTACTCAAATGTGTAGAATGTGTCCTGTAGTGATTTGTAAAAGTGAATTTTATGCTAATTTCCTGGTTATCGATACTCACGGATTTGATGTGATACTGGGAATGGATTGGTTAAGTACCTTCCATGCAATTATTGATTGTCGGAGGAGGAGCGTCGTCTTCAAGATACCGAATCACCTGGAGTTCGAATTCATCGGGGGCAGCAGTACCAAGGAGCCAGCAGAATTCAGAGCTCAACCTAGGGAGGGAGTAATAATCCAAATGGATGCCATACCGGCGGACATCCCAGTGGTGTCGGAGTTCTTAGATATCTTCGAGGATTTCTCAGGACTACCACCAGACAGGACAGTGGAGTTCGCCATCGAGCTTCTTCCTGGCACCACACCAATCTCTCAAGCACCATATCGAATGGGTCCAGCAGAGCTAAAGAAAGTTAAGGTACAATTAGACGAGTTGGAAGCTAAAGGTTTTATTAGACCAAGTACTTCCCCTTGGGGTGCACCAGTACTTTTGATTGGGAAGAAAGACGGAGGCAAAAGATTATGCAATGATTATAGAGGATTGAATAGGATCACTATCAAGAATCGGTATCCACTACCGAGAATTGATGATTTGTTTGATCAACTTGGCGGTGCTAAAGTATTTTCCAAGTTGGATCTTAAGTCTGGATATCATCAGGTGAAAGTGAAGGAGTCAGACATTCCTAAAACAGCATTCCGAACTCGATATGGGCATTTTGAATTCTTAGTGATGCCATTCGGAGTAACGAATGCACCTGCAATTTTTATGAACTTAATGAACCAAATTTTCCTTCCATATTTGGATAAATTCATTGTGGTGTTCATAGATGACATATTGGTGTATTCGAAGACCCAAGAGGATCACACTAAGCATTTAAGGGTAGTCTTGGAGATGCTAAGGAAGGAGAAATTATATGGGAAGCTCAGCAAATGTGAATTTTGGTTGAAGAGTGTTTCATTTTTGGGACACATTATTTCTCAGGAAGGAATCTCTGTTGATCCTGGCAAGGTTTCAGCAGTGAAGAATTGGCCGATTCCGAAAAATGTTTCAAAAGTGAGGAGCTTTCTGGGATTGGCAGGTTATTATCGAAAGTTCGTTTAGGACTTTTCTAAGATTGCAGGGCCTCTGACCAAACTCCTGAGGAAAGGAGAGAAGTATGACTGGACAGTTGAATGTGATGCAGTTTTCAATGAGTTGAAAAAGAGGCTCATAACAACACCAGTATTAGCCGTTCCGGAAGGGACCGAAAGAATGGTTGTGTACAGTGATGCGTCCGGCAAAGGGCTAGCTTGTGTGTTGATGCAACGGGGACGGGTCATAGCTTATGCTTCTAGACAATTGAGGCCACATGAGAAAAATTATCCCACACATGACTTGGAGCTTGCAGCTGTGATTTTTGCATTGAAGATTTGGAGACACTACTTGTTGGGTAATAGAGTAGAGATTTATACAGACCATAAGAGCCTTAAGTATATCTTCACACAGAAAGAACTTAATATGAGACAGAGAAGGTGGCTTGAATTGATGGCAGATTATGACATCAACTTGCAGTACCATCCGGGTAAGATCAATGTGGTACCAGATGCTTTAAGCAGGAAGCCAATGGCAATGGTTCTAACTCAGCAAAAAGAGCTATTAGAAGAGATTATAAAGTTAGAATTAGAAATTTTCTTACCCGATGCTGAGGCTCAAATGCTGGCTTTGCAACCTCAACCTTCATTGGTAGAGAAAATTAAAAAAGTTCAGAAAGATGATCCTAAGTTGCAAAGATTTCGAAGACAAGTAGAAGAAGGACGGAGAACAGATTTATATATTCACGCAGATGGGTCTCTTCGATTTGGCAACAGGTTGTGTGTACCCAAAGGAGAAATTCGGCATGAAGTATTATCAGAGGCTCATAGTTCAGTCTATTCAATCCATCCCGGAGGAACAAAGATGTATCAAGACATGAAGCAATATTTTTGGTGGAATGGAATGAAGCGTGAAATCGCCAAGTTTGTCTCCAAATGCTTGACTTGTCAACAAGTTAAAACAGAGCATCAAAGAATGCTGGGACTCCTTCAACCTCTACCCATACCTGAATGGAAATGGGAAAGAGTTACTATGGATTTTGTTACCGCATTGCCACGTAGTCCCAAGGTAATAATGCAATCTAGGTGATTGTGGACCGCCTTACTAAAGTAGCGCATTTCATACCATTTCGTGTAGGACAATCTACCGAAATGTTGGCAGAGAAGTATATGCGTGAAGTGGTAAAATTACATGGTGTGCCAGTCAGTATTGTATCGGATCGAGATGCTCGGTTCACCTCTTCGTTTTGGAAGAAATTGCAAGATAGTCTGGGGTCAAAATTAGAATTCAGCACAGCATATCATCCAGAAACAGATGGTCAATCAGAAAGGACTATCCAGACATTGGAGGATATGTTAAGGGCCTGTATGCTTGACTTTGGGGGCTCATGGGAGGATTACCTGCATCAGTGGAATTCGCCTACAATAATAGCTACCAAGCAAGCATCAAGATGACACCATTTGAGGCTCTGTATGGAAGGAAATGTAGATCTTCGTTATATTGGGACGATATTGGAGAAAGAAAACTGCTTGGGCCAGAGATAATTACCCAGGCAGTAGATAAAATTAACTTAATACGGCAACATCTGAGAGCAGCCCAAGATCGACAGAAGAACTGGGCAGACCAACGGCGGCGATTTCTGGAATTTCAAGTTGGGGACTCAGTTTTCTTGAAGTTGTCGCCCACACGTGGAGTCATTCGCTTTGGCAATCGTGGGAAGTTAAGCCCAAGATTTATCGGACCCTTCCAAATCTTGGAACGGATAGGCAAAGTTTCCTATCGCCTGGCACTACCGTCTACACTAGAGCAAGTACATAATATTTTCCACGTCTCACAATTAAAACGATATGTTCATGATGAAAAGCATATCGTGGACTATTCAGAACTGGAGATTGGACCAGACCTCTCCTATCCAGAAGAACCAGTCTCCATACTTGACCGAATGGAGAAGACTTTGAAGAACAAAGTAATTCCACTTGTGTTGATTTCTTGGAATCGACATTCTAATCGGGAAGCAACCTGGGAGCGAGAGGAAGACATTCGAGAACGTTTTCCACACTTGTTTGAATAAAGGTATAACCCCTCCCCATCATTTAAGTTTAAAGAAATTTCGAGGACGAAATTTTTCTTAAGAGGGGTAGAATGTAACGACCATTGTTTTTTCAAATTTTTGAAATGAAAAAAAAAATCTGAAAATAATAATAATAATAATAAATATAAATATATATGGGGATTTGTTTGGATATAAATCTGAATAGTTGAGAAAAATCGGATAGAAATCTAAATAGTTGAAAGGAAATCAAATTTTAACCAAAAAAATATATATATATTTTTGTTGGATCTCAACTAAGTAGGCTATATCTTAATCCAAAACCTCATTCTCATCCTTCTTCTGGAACGCTGAGAAATTGGAATGCTTGCAGGACGTACGGGAAGAAAAAGAGCGAAAGCAAGGAAGGGGAACGACTCAGCCAAAGGTGAGTTTTTAAACTCACTTAACATGCTATGCTTGTTCTTTATATAATTCCTATTTTATTTAGATGCATAAATATTAAATCGAAAATAGCCCTCTAATATTTGTTAAAGGTTGTCTATTAATTTTGTTAAAAATAGATCTATGAATTTTACAATCGTGATTGACTAGAACATTCATATTATTTTATTTTAGGCGAAAGTATATTTGACAAAGAATAAATTAATAATAAGTTAATTCTATTGATTTCTATACTGATACGTCTCTTTTAGTAGCTACACAAGCAGGTAGATACAACTCACTACTTAGTATTCAAATCGTCAGGTACTGCACTATTCTTCTTTCCTTTATTTACTACAAAGTATTCAGCTTCGGTTTACTGCTTTGATTGTTCTACTCATTTATATCGATCTAATTCCAAACTAGCGCACTTCTTACACTTGCTTCTTATAAGACATAGTGCATAGATTAGTTAAATGACTTTATACTCATAGTATTAACCACATTTAATAGTTATATTTAATAGTTTGGTTACTATGCTGCTACGTTGACTTAATGACTTAGTTAGCTGTTTAATCAAATTATAATTTGATTAATAATTCATAAATGATGATCAATTTATTGGCTTCTTCTTCACCTTCTTCTTCTGCTTCCACTTCCACATTTACTTGAGTTTCTTCTTCACCTTCTTCTCCTGCCTATGTTTCTTCTTCACTTTCCACTTCCACTTCCACTTCCACTTCCACTTGCGCATGTGCTTCTTCTTCATCTCCTCTTTCCCCCTTTCTATGTTCGGTTGCGGATGGACAAGGCGACTAGGCCGTCGGCGATATCGGCTCCATCGATCTCTGTTGCTGCCCTCATCGGTCGAAACTTGGGTTAGGGTCGGCGAGGTGATTCGGCTGAGACGAGCGCAGGTGGCCGTCGACGATCTCGGCTCTATCAATCTCTGCCCCTGCCTTGTTGGATTGAAGGATCCCCTTTTTCTTTTTTTTCTTTTCTTCCTTTGTTTTTTTGATGGTTGATTTCTTCTTCATCTTCTCGTTTCTCTTTTTGATTCCTATATTGATCACAGTGCAGGCAACTTTTAGGAAATTCTAAGTGAGCACCTATTTCACTAGTGAGCACCCTTCCTCTATGTTGTAAACCACCTTACTACCTAATATGTGGTGCGCATTCAGACCACCTGCAACATTGCAGGCAACTTTTAGGAAATTCTAAGTGCGCACCTATTTCACTAGTGAGCACCATTTCCCCTATGTTGTAAATCACTTTACTAAATAGGTTGTGGTGTGCAGGTAGAACTATCTGGTTGTAGTGCAGGAAACTCTTGAGAGTTCTAAATGCGCACATCTCTCCTAGTGAGCATCCTTACCCTATGTTGTAATTCACCTTAATTATGTAGTATAGGGTGCGCATCTAGAACTACCTCAACATTGCAGGAAAATTTTAGGGAATTCTAAATGCACATATATTTTACTAGTGAACACTACTTCCTCTATGCTGTAAATTACTCTACTATATAGAATGGGGTGCGCATTTAGGAATTTTACTTCTTCTTCTTTTTTTTCCTGTTTCGGCTACTGCTGCTTCTCTTTCTCCTTGCAATGATAAGTCAACTTTAGGAAATTCTAAATGCACACATATTTAGTAGTGAGCCCTATTTTTCCTATATTGCAAATCACTTTACTATACATCATATTGGAAATAAAGCTCGAAAAGACACCGTATAAATGCAAATTGTTATTGTATAAGATTGGTGATAGATAATTAAATTACCGCAACGTTATATTATCACTGATATTGTTACGGTTCACTGAACTCTAATTATTATCACCGATCTACATACTGAACTGAAATTTACTGAAATCATAAATTATATTGAAATTGATAATTCACACCGAACTTGATATACACTGGGGATTTGGGGGAAAATTTAGGTTTGTATGAATTAGATGGCTGAACATAACTGTACTGTGCCACTGTTTCCCACTTGTGGGAGGATCGGGATAGACTCCGATCAAATTACTGCGCCACTGTTTCCCATTTTTTGGAGGATCGGGATAGGCTCCGATCAACTACTGTTCCATTTTCCCGGGGGTAGACGGGGATGCGTTCAGCTCAGTTATATTCATATTTTCTTGAATTTTCAAATACCATAATTAAAAGACATTAATTGAAATAATAAAAATAAACACAATAATGATTACCATGTAGAGCCTTCCATTTTTTTATTTGCATAACTGTTTATGACATTGAGTTATCATTGCTATCCTTTCATGTTTTATATGAGATCGCTTTACTGACGATCCTGGTTATGCATGACCAGATACAGACCTTTATGAAGAAGTAGATTCTCCAGATACAGGACATGATATGGTATATTTTAAAGAACAAGCGGATCTGCAGGAGTGATTCTTCCTTTGGTTAACTGCTTTCTTTTAAAAAAAAAAATGTAATAAGTGCTGATGACACTTTATTTAAGTTTATGCGAGACAGTCCTTTTCTTTTATTTTGAAATAATTTAACTGTGGTGACATTTGTTAATTTTATTTTGAGGCAAATTATTATCGCTTTGTTTTGATAAAGAAAAATTTCATTTAGTTTCTGCATGTTATTCATATTAAATTGCAAATGGTGACTGTAATATTTTGTTTGAGGCTCGTCGAGTTATCATTCGACGCCGAACGTTCCAGCTTTCCACGCTACTGGAAGTGGGGCGTTACAACTTTTTTGTAGCTTCCTTTCACTGGAGGCATCTCAGATTGTAAATTTAGTGTTATCTATGATAAGATGCAAGCTGGTGCGAACGCAGGGTGTATGATATTGACGTGGCAAATGTCCAAATTGCAGACGTGACGACCAAGCTACATATGTACATCTCATCTGAATTTATATATTTGACTTGTATAATTTATGCAAGTATATGGAAAAACTGCATATTAATAAAATGATTTATAAAATAATTAGTTTTTGTCAAATGGGCACAAATTCACCTCCTTATTACAATCGTTAAGGCAAATAGCAGTTTTTATATTTTCAAGTGCTGGACACAGATGGACATATTTGTAACGTCTAGGAGTTTCAGAAACACCTATTTTTGTTGGAAGAAATGTTCCGCAAATCATAGGCTGTAGTGCTCTTTCACCTTTGAGGTTATGCCAAGCTATCGAATACAGTAGGATCTGCGCGCCTTCTTTGGTCGGAGGTTATCCCAAGTGATTGGTTACAACATGGATAATGGTGGATGAGATCTTTGGTTGCTACTGTAAAAGCTGACCTGGCACATCTAAGGAAGGACCAATCCTCCTTGTAGACTAGTTAAGATTTAGTATCCAGTCTCCATGGAAAATTCGAATTGCGCACACCCTTTTGCTAAGTGAGCCCACCTATAAATTTTCCAAGTAATTATGAAGTTTGCTATTTTTTGGGACTAACTCACTCTTGTCTTCCTCCTAAGAACAATGGCCATAACCTAACAAAAATCTAAAAAAATCCTAAACTCTAACTTCAAATCCCTCTTTATTTCTTACTTCCCTCAATCCTAACTAAAAGATTTGAGTATTCGCCTTGTTTGGATGTATGAGCCAACCTTTCTCCTTAACTCTTTAAACTAAATTTGTCATTTTTTAGAAAAAAAATTTTAGAGCAATTTTATGGAGATCGAATTTCTTTCGGGTGTTAATACCCAAACAAGTATTGCACAGACCGAGGATTTATACTGAAACGATTATAGCACCGTACAAATATTAATAATCGAATTTATAGGACAGACACGATAGAGTTTTGGGCTCAATTATGTAAGTGTAACGCTCCAAACTACAGTCCAATTTTTTGGTGATATATCCCATTTATAGGTAAGATATTATCGGTGGGTACCCCAAAAATAGGTAAACGAGACCTTTATGACAAAGAACCGTGCAATCAGAGTACACAATATGAAAGGATTATATTCCTATATATTACTTTATATCATACAAAACAGTTCCGAAGAAGATTGCCATATTAGAGGTGAGCATCGGTCGGTTTCGGTTCGGTTTTTGCTAATTTTGGCAAAACCGAACCGAACCGATTAGGAATGGGAACCGAAACTGAACCAAGCTAATGCGGTTTGGTTCGGGTTGGTTAGAGCCGAATTTTGAATAGAAATTGTTTTAAAATTATATTTTTAATTATTTTAGTAAGTTTTTCTCTTCATATTATCCAATTTACGTTGAATTTATTATCTTTTATATGTATATAAGTATATATGTATCTTTATATATGTGTACATATATGTTTATATGTATATATGTAACATGTTTGCATAATAATTTTTAATTAATTCGGTCGGTTCGGTTTGGTTTCGGTTTTTTCAAAGCTCAAAACTGAAAACTGACCAAATATTTCGGTTCAGTTTTGCTTATTCGGGATGGTTTCAATTATTTCGGTTTTAACCGAACTCTGCTCACCCCTATACCATATAGATGATTACAAGAAAAAATGGCCATAACAGATTTTTTTTTTTTGTAACAAAGAAGGGCAACTTGTCGAACAATAAGAATACAAGTTAAAATAAATTACATATGTTACAAAATATGAGATGATTACATTAGAAAAGACATTGTTCAATAATCGACCAGAGATTTACTTACTCCTGAAAGTATGAACCTTCTACTGATAGATCCTCTATGAAGTTTCTAATGCCTGGACATGTGAAGGTAAATCAAGGGTCAGACCCAGCAAGAAGTAAAATCCCACACGTGATAGAAATTAACATTAATATGAATTATATGAAAAGAAAAGATAATGTATCTGTAAACTGAAAATACATAGATGCAGAGTGTGACAGGATGGTCTCACAAGTTTGACATGATAAATGAATACGTAATATCCATATAGGGAAAGATACAGATGTTATGTATAACTAGATATAAAATAATATATAAATAAATTAATGCTCGTAAGGTTAAATCCTAAGATGATCCACATCTCTTCTAAATATTCAGACAAACAGGAGGAATGTCCCCTCTAAGAATAGCACGACAATATTAACCCTCCTAAGTATTCAATCCTCATGATTAGTCAAGTGCTACCCTTCTCATCTAAATGGAGCAATTAAGAATTATCAAGCAAATCATCAGTTAAGTAAGGCAATTAAAATAACAAAATAATAAATCATGCAGTAATATAATAAAGTTGACATCAAGTTAATTCCTAACGAAGACTGTGAATGAGATTGGGCAAAATCTTATAGGAGCGTTGGCGAGGAGAGTAGAGTTATAAGGAAGAGATTTGGTGCGGTCGAATTGTTGATGGATATGAGTCAAGTCGACGAAGATAAGGCGAGTTGGCAGAGTTGACAGAGATTAGTGGTGTTGGTGGAATTGTGTACTGTTACTTGAGTTGGCAAATATGAGTACTGCTCGCAGGGATGAATAGTGTTGCTGGGGATTTGTAGAGTTGGCGAGAATGAGTAGTGTTGGTAGGAATTAGTTTTGTTGGGATGAATTTGTAGTATTAACTGAGTTGGCAAAGATGGTTAGGCTAGGTAGAGTTTGAGTGATAAGGTAAGATTAATTTATCAAAATAATATAAGAATCATGCAAATATAATTGACGTAGAGTTCATAGATGGGCCAACGTTTGGGCGAAGCTCTTAAGGGGGATAGTGAATTGCGAGGAGTTTTAACAACTCTATCACTGTTTAGTTGTCTTGTAGTCATTTAGATTTTAAATAATTTTATATTTTTATATAATTAGAGTTAGAACAAAATTATAACTGAGAGTTATAGAGGACTGAGTTCTCTTTCTAACAAGTCTAGGATGGATTTAATCCATATAAAATAAATATCATGGGCTTATTGAGCATGACCCAAAGACCTTGTTTCTATGCAACAACTCCATTTTCAAGCTAAGGATAAAGTGAGAATTAGAAGTAGTAAGTTAAATAAGTCTCTCTATCTAATGAATCCCAGATTAGCTCACTTGCAGTTTTAGGTTAAAAATTATGAGTATTTTAGTAAGACTATACTATACGTTACTCTAGCTGACTCCTTCTTGGTATTGGCTGTAAATAGACATGTTCGGTGGGAAACCCTTACTCGTTGGGGTTGAGACCTCACCGACGTGTGAGTGCGAAAGTACCCTCACCGAAAAGGTTGGCAGAGGACCATCTCAGCTAAGGAGCATCCCCGCTGATAGTGTTGACAGAGAAAGTCTCTGCTAAGCTGGAGTTCTGTGCACAAGGCTAACTTCAGAGCCAAATTCTAGTAGGGTTAGAGACAGAATTAGGAAATATATAATATGAAAATTGAAAGTAATTGAGTTCTATTTCCATTGAGAACAAAATGAGCTTGATTGGAGTTGAGTGGAGAAAATTACGATCAAAGATCCTTGAGGGTGTACTATGAGCTGCAAGTGCATAGTGTTGCTATAGTGCAAACAAGTTGTTCCCCCAAAGATGTCGGGTATTTTGCAATTTTACTATTTCTATTATTGTAGTAAGCTAACTAGTAAGTTCTACATGAATTTTGGTTAATTCTAACTATTCTAGGATATTGAATTCACTAGTTCATAATCAAGTATTCTTTTTATTATCTTCTTCCTATCTTTCTAACATAAACAATATGATTACATTAAAAATTGATCTTTTTAGTTTAATCTTTTATTCAAAATATGTTAAGCATGAGATATCAAGTGGTGTACAAGTATAACTCATCAAAGATATGATTTTTTTATAAAAGTAAACTAAATCAATAGAAATTTCTATGAATAAAATCAAAACCTATAACTCCAAACCCTAACTAAGTATAGGCTATCAAAAATAATCTTAAGTATAATCTATTAAAGTATTATATCTACGAATTATTTTATTTTAAACTTTTCATAGAAAAATCGCATCTTTTTTAGTTATTTTAGGATGAAGACAAGTAAAATAATTACTATGGTTGATCCCTACCTTCATCTACATCCTAAAACTAAACTAAATTCTCTACCATATATTTACTGATCAAGTTAATATTTTTATGCATGAAAACTAATAAAAATCTAATTTTTCTTAGAAAGAAATTAAATTCTTCAACTAGAAAGCAATAAAAAATTATCTAGAAAGCAAAAAAATTACGTTACGTACGAAGAACATGATGAACATCAAGAATAACCTTTTGGAGTTTCAATATCATAGCCATCGTTCCTAAGGTTTAATCTTCATATTTTATTAATCTTAATTAAAGCATAAAAAGCCCTAATTTATAAGGATACGACCAATAAATAGGCCTCAGATAACAAAATTCTAATCCAGTTACAACAGAACAACAACAAAATTACATTAAATCTCTCATAAAAATTCCAATTGCATAATCAATAGTTTTGTCACCAAATAGTGACATTGACCACCAAATAGCAGAGCTTAATTTTGATCAACAAAACCCTACTCCATGTATGACTCAGCACAAAGAAGCCTGACCGCCCACTTCTGCTGCCAGATGGCGGTAATTGCTGCCAAATAGTAGCAAAAGCTATAACTCTGGTGTTGAGACTTCTGGCATTTGATTCTTTGGCTCTAATTTTCTTTTTTCCATGACTGGATTTAATTTTGGTTGCTTCTAGCTTTGTATTTCTATAACTTTTTCTTTTTTTGGCTATTTTTGGACTCGGTTTTTCCAATTGTTCTATAATTTTGTGCCATACCTTGTAGAACTAGGCTTCACTGGAAAAGCACACTAAAAATATCCGAGTAGCATTATTTATATATAAAAATAGATAAGATGAGGGCTTTAAATATGCAATATATGTCACTCATCACACTCCCACACCTTTCTTCTACTAGTTCTCGAGCAAAATCTAGATCTAAAAATAAAAAGAAAAAACCTCATTCACTTTCATAGGAATTAAGGTTGCACGTGCAACAACCCATTAAACTCATAAGTTACCCTAATAGACGAGTTGTGTATCATGAGGGTTTGTAGTGAATATACTACAAAATTCATGAAGAAGAGAGATTAAGGGTAGAAAATAAAAATAAGAATAGCCAAAAAAATCAAGAAAAATAAAAATTTTATCTCAAAGAAAGAAATTTTTTTCTGTATTTCTGCAATTAAACTTACTAATACACAAAATCAAGAACGCATTAAGATTATTAATTTTTCAAATCAAGCATCATATCAAATACACTTAATATTTTAATCAAAAACTCAAATCCTATCTTTCAATACTACTTATACTTAAATCATTGGTTCCTATACATCTACTTGCATGAGTGATAATTTATTTTGGTTCTTGACTCAAATTCTAACTCACGATTCATCTCTCTCTAAATTTTTTTTCATTTTTTCACTTTTTTCTTTTGTGAATATTTCATATTTCATGTGAATATTCATACTTCCTTAGGTGTAAATATCCAATTACTTGGACTATACTCTATCTCTTAAAAGTATATCATTCATGTGAATATTCACACTTATTTAGGCACAAATACCAAACACTTAGTAATTCTTAATAAATCTATTTGATTATAAAGGATCATTACCTTAATACCAGGCTCACATCTTTATTTTTTCTTTTCTTTTCTTTTAGTTTTTTATTTTATTTTATTTTATTTTTTTGTTTAGAGAGAAAAGACTACACAATTATTATTATTTTTGTCCTTAACATAATAAACCATTGTGAAGTGAAGAATAGATGTATATTTACCTCAAAATTACCATTAGTAGTACTTATTTTCTGATTTTAATTTTTTAAAAAAATTCTAAGTGTATTATCCAATCTACTTTGCTATCAAATTTATAATCTAAATTTATTCTTTTATCTATAATTAGCTCGATTTATTGTAGAAAATATTTTTTAAACTTTAAACTTTTCTTTTCATGATACCCTAAAAGCTATTCAGAGTGTAAAATAAAGAAATCCAAAAATCCTAAAAACTAAAAATAAGAATAAAAATCCAAGAAAAACTAAAAAAATAAAAATTTTAAAAAAAATCAAAAGCTCCTAATCCACTCCCCCACACCTATATTCATGTATGCTCTCATACACGAAAAATTGGTGTCGTCCCCTTTGCCTTCGGCTAGACTCTCTAGGTACACGTCGTGTATATATACTCGAACTCTCTCCATGATCCATATGTTTCAATTGACGCTAAATTTTCCCAAGGCCTTTCTAGACAATATTTATTTGCACACTAGGGGCTGCTGGCAGGTCTTGTTCAAAGATGACGCCATCCTCCCTTTTTTGTGTCAAATTGGTGACAAATATATTTTTCTCTCCAGTGCTTCTATTCCAATGCTCTAGAACAATAGTATGATATGTCACCGATATGTGCTCCATGACTATGTTAACACGAGAGGGTGCATATGCATCAAACTCTATATTAGACATGATTGTGTGATACATCTATATAATCAAACATGATAGAGGCAAACTAGTTCTAGACCATATTTTAGCATCTATGATCGTGTCAAAAAGTTATGTGCACATGTAGAAGTTGGGTCTCGTCAAATGTAATGTGGGTGTGTAGAATGAAGATTTGTGTTATAATCCCCATTACATTTTGATTGATTCAGTGACAAGTAGTGTGTATATTATGATATAGTGTCTTGCTGCTAATTTTCCTATCGCGTGTCATAGTGTAGTTGGGTCCCATCTTTGTGAGGTACTCCTCAATCGCAAACGGAATTTGATGACTGTTGCAGAGGAGTATAATAGTCGCTATAGAGATAGTCCCTGCATACACAATGATAATTTGACCTCTATTTTAATTTGCACGATTCAATCGCAAACGGGATTTGATGACTGTTGCAGAGGAGAATAACAGTCGCTACAAAGATAGTCCCCTCATATACAATGATAATTTGACCTCTCCATTTTAATTTGCATGATTTGTGATCGTTCAAAATATCCGACTTTGCAAAACCATCGTAGAATTTCTTGATGAGGTCAGGGATATAATATAACGTGGACGTGTATACAAGGCAATTCCAACACAAATTTTCAATTGTGAACATGAAATACACTGAAAATGCCACAAAAATATCCCATAAATATTTTTTAACTACAAATCTAGCCATCAGTAATTATGCAAAGCTTAATTTTTAATAGAGGTTAGAAAGGAAGGAGCATGAAGCAGAGAAGATTTTGCCGCTAATCAGTGGCTGATACCGCTAAATCGCGGAAAGATTGGAGATGCTAGGGCCTGGCTGCTTGGATCTGAGATGTGGAGGAGAGAAGTAACTGTTGGACACTCTGGATGTGACAACCACTTTTACTGTGCATAATTTTTAATTTTATAAAATAACATTAAAATAATATTTTCTAGAAAAAAGAGATTATAATTTGATTCATATCTGATATGATAAGAATTTAAATAGATGTTGAATCTAAACAGAAACCAAATTCTTAGATTGACTCCTATTCAATAATTAGTTATTTAGATTCCTTTAACTAATAGGATCCTATTTTTAATTATTTAATTTCCTGTAACTAAGTAGAAACTCAATATGCTCCCCACTTCTCAAATGCAAAGAGAAAAAAATTGACAGAATGTCCATAAGAAAGGAAAAAAAGAGGGAAAGAAAAAAGGGAGATGGAAAGAAATTCAACAAGAGAAACCTGGAGATTTTATCATCTTTCAAGCCAAAAATTTAGATCCAATTTAGATCAAGGCCAAAATGAGTTCTCCAACTCACTCATAAATATGCTAACCAAACATATTATGTTATCCTTTTATAGTTATATGCATTGATTTCTTTTTTTGGTGTTAAATTTATAGAGTGTTATGTCTTTTACCATTTAACATCTGGTACTGTCATTTTTAACTATTCTTGCCAAGCATTATGTAAACTATCCCTTTCGGTTTATTTCTTCTATACACATATATTATTAATTAGTGTTGCACTCTATAATAAACAAAGAGGAACAATAAATTAGAGAGCAAAGGGGTTATTGTTGCATAGTTGAGATTTGCCATACTCTTGCTTACACCAAAGTAGGTTCCTCCACATCAGACTAGTGTTTCTTGTTGAGTATCGATTCACACTTAATTTGAGAGTGGTGTTTTTTTTTTTTTTTTTTTTTTTTTAAATAAAAAAAGTTGTCCTTGTTGTTTTTTTTTATGATTCCAATTCAATTCTCATGAGAGTAGGCAGTTAGGTACAAAGCAATTACAAGGAGAAACCTTTTAATGTCCTTTGCTTTTGCTATGTGCTCCTTCAATTAAATTGGGTGAATACAGAAATATCTTCCAGAAATAAAGAAGGCGTTTTTAGAAATAGAATCCGAACATGGAGAAATAGTAACAAATATACAGTTGTAGCATGTAGGCTAAGTGTGATGAGGATGCGAAATGGGATGGGACACGGATCTTTTCAATTCAATTCCACGTGATATGTTTGTGTTATATAAATAACATCATCGTCATCGTGTTTAGATACTGTTGATTGTTGCTCAACAACAAACTCACCGCCCTCTCTCTCCTTTTTCCATCTCTCTGATCTGGATCTCCTCTCCATTCAATCACAATTTCAATCTAGTAGTAGTAGGACGGGTGGAGAAGTATTATAGTCCCAGCTATCACGATGGGCATCATAATGCCAAGAAGCACCTGCTGGCACTGCAATAATCGTTGCAAAGACAGTGATGACGATGACAACAGAATGCTGGAGCATAGCAACGACAACAGAATGCTGGAGCATAGCAACGACAACAGAGATGATAAAGATGTCAGAGACAGGTCAGGCAAGGAGAAGGAGGAATTTTCTCTTAATGAGCAATTTCCTCTTAGGCTGTGTTTGGATTGAGGGAAAATGAAAGAAAAGAAAAGAAAAGAAAAGGAAATGGAAAGTTACTTTTTACTGTTTGGTTAGAGGGAAAATTAGAGAGAAAATAAAAAGGAAAGAAAGTGAGAGAAAATGTATTAGATTTTTTTTTTCTTTTTCCTTTTCTTCCTCAAACCCACGAGAAAATAAAAGAAAAAGAAAGTTGAGAGAAAAAGAAAAAAGAGAGAGAAAGTTTTGCAGAAATTTTCTTATAATTTTAGTTCCAAGATATTTTTAACTTTTGTGAAGTTTGGACCCTTTGGTTATTATATGCTTAATTATTTAAAAATTAAAAATTATATCAATAATATATAAATTAATATTAAAATTTTCAATAGTTTAATTAGAATTATATTTTCCTCTTAATTTTTTATTGAACAACCAAACATAAAAAACTGCTTTTTTCTAGAATTTCCTTGAGATTTTCTTTTTCATTTTCTTTCTAGCCAAATATAAAAAAGGAAACCAATTTCCATATTCTTTTCTTTCCTTTTCTCTTTCCCTTTCCATTTCTTTTCTTTTCCTTCATTTTCCCTCAATCCAAACACAACCTTAGGGTATAATTGCAATCTGTTGTCGTGGAATTAATTCGTAGCCATGTCTCTTGCCCTTTTGGACTATAGAACTAGCCATGACCTTGTATTGTTTTTTTATTTTATTTTTTCTCTTATATTTTTGTGCATAAATAGCTTTAGCATGCATTCTTGTTGACTTAATATATTTCACACCTTGTTAATATTGTCAACGAAGACTTATCACCTATTCATCTTGCTTGTTGCTGTTCTAAGCCAACACAAAAGAACTTTATCCACTAAAAAGTAAAGGAAAATGAACACCGAAACGAGACATGAAACGACAGCGACTGAATACAAATGGTTAGATTGATAACAAATTATTAATCACTATACTGTATATTATTCTTTTATTTATATCATACTGTTACTGAACACTGAAAATTAATGATAATCACCAATCTAAATACTAAATTGAACAATTGATATTGAAGTTTGTCATACAGTGGGTTTTTGGGAAAAATTAAAGTTCATATGAAATTGATGGCTTGACATAACTGTGCCACTGTTTTCCTTTTTAGGAGGATTGGCATAGTCTCCAATCAAAACTGTCATAGTTTTCCATTTGGAAGAATCTGAATAGGCTCCGATCAAAATTGTCACTGTTTCCCTTTTTAGGAGGATCGAAATAAGTTCACGATCAAATTTACTATTCTATTTTCCTAGAAGTAGACGGGAATGCATTCAGACCAACCAAGTTTATATTTACTTAAATTTTCAAATACCATAATTAAAGACATTAACTGAAAAGCTAATGATAACAACATAATATGCCCAAATATGAGATTTTCCACCATTCTATTTGCATATTTTGCATATGACTTTTCATGATACTTGGATATTATTGTATTTCGTGTTTTACTATATATTATTGGTTCGCTTTACTGACCAGATGCAGATATTTATTAGGAGGTAGATACACCAGAATTAGAGCAGAACATGATGTACCTTAAGAAACCGGCAGAGCTATAGGAGCGATGAATTCCTTTTAGTTGACTACTTTCATATTAGAAAGAATGTAATAAATACACATGGCACGTTACCTAGTTTCATTTGAGATATTTCCGTTGTTTAGAGGGAATTTTATTGTAGTGATATTTTATTGGATTTTATTAAGAAAAAACTTATTATTATTTTGACTAGAAAAAATTATTGTTTATTGTTATTTATTATTTATATTCCGCTGTGATGTGACTGTAATGTTATCGAGGCTTGTCGAGTTATCATTTGATGCCGAACATTCTAACTATCTATACTATGGAAAGTGGGGCATTACATGTAGTATCAGAGCTAGGCTACTTAAGTCAGTTCAATTGATTTTAACGGACTTGGATATTATTATAGTCAACAGATTTGAAATTCGTTTAATTTTGTTAAACCATTTAGGGTTCAATACGGTGTGTGTATGTATATATATATATATATATATATATATATATATATATATATATGATTTTTCTGTGTGTGTGTATTTACTTTCATCTAAATAATATTTAATCTATCTTGTTTTCTTAGAAGGATGACTCGTCATGCTAATAGGAATGGAGCAACTTCTAGTTCGACCTCGAAAACTATTGATGGCAATGAAATGTTAGGATTGCTTGGTAGGATGGCCAACGTGCAACAACAACGGGCTGAAGCTTTACGAGTGGGTGTGATGACAGCCTTAGATCGTGTGGCAGTACCGAGGGACCTACGTCTTGAAGGGATATCTAACTTCGGGCGCCTTCACCCATCTACTTTCTTGAGGACTGTAGGAACATTGGAAGCTTAGTAGTGGCTCGTGGAGATGGAAGACTTATTGAGAGCAACTCGGGTTCCAAATACTGACAAAGTAAATGTTATCAAAATTCCATTGACGAATATAGCAAGGACTTGGTGGCAATTGGAGGAGAACAGACTACCCCAACCAATCTTATAGGATGCCTTCTCAACAAGTTTCCTTACAAGTTTCTTTCCTAGATCGACCAGGAGAGAGATGGAGTAACACTTCAATAACTTGAGGCAGGCTAGAATGATAGTAGAAGAGTATACATTAGAGTTCGTTCGTCCGAGTAGATTTGTACTGTACATGGTATAAGATGAGGCTGACCGTGCACATCGTTTCAATAGGGATTGAGATTAGATATCTAGAAGTATTTAGTGACTTCCGGAATGGAGACATATGCTGAAATTTTTGATGTGGCTCAGGATATAGAGCAAGTGGTGAATAAGGAAAGGAGAAATCAATCTTCTACACCTAAGAGGGCAGCTAGTCAAGTGTCGGGATGAACTCCATTTATGAATTCTGAGTAGCGCCTAGTCATTTCTATGCAACAGAAGGTCACTTGCACACATTGACAGAAGCAAGGAAATACTATTAAGGAGTGCTGATATGCCAACAACTTATGACAGGATTTGAGATTGTCCATAAAGGAGAAATATGGGACCAACATCTCACCCTCTAGTATCTCAACAACAATAGCAGCCACAAAAGAATCAGAATGGAAATTAGAATAGGCAACCACTTCCACCCTAAAATAGAACTTATGAGCAGGATATGAAGAATAAGGAAGTGGACAAGAGACATGGACAAACATATAATCTAACAGTAGAGCAAGAAGAAAAATCAGATGACGTGATGTCAGGTATGATTCTAGTCTATCATATACCTACATCAGTTTTATTTGACTCAAGAGCATCACATTGTTTTGTTTCTTCTGCATTTATGACACGACATGCCATACCTTATGAGAACCTAATTATTAAATGGAAAATAAGTACAGAAAATGGTGGTATCATTTCTAGTCAAATATACAGATTGTGACCTGTAGTAATTTGTAAGAGGAAGCATTATGCTAATCTCTTAGTTATTGAAACTTATGGATTTGAGGTGATATTGGGAATGAATTGGTTGAGCACCTTCCATGCAATTATTTAATTTCGGAGGAGAAGTGTTGTCTTCAACATACCAAATCACATAGAGTTCAAGTTCATCGGGGGCAACAGTACCGAGGAACTTGCAAAATTTAATGCTCATCTTATGAAGGGAGTAGTTGCCCATTTGGATGCCATTCTAGCTAATATTCTACTGGTGTCAGAGTTTTTGGACATCTTCGAGGATATCTCGGGAGTACCACAAGACAGGGTAATGGAGTTCGCTATTGACCTCCTTGGTACGACACCAATCTCTCAGGCACCATATCGAATGTGTCCAGCAAAGCTAAAAGAAGTGAAGGAACAATTAGACGAACTGGAAGCTAAAGGCTTCATTAGATTAAGTACTTCACCTTGGGGTGCACTATCGGCAAAAAATTCTGAAGTCATCTGTCAAAATAAGCATATCCGCAAATTTAAGGCTGGAGATCCACAACTCAGCAGATCCGCAAACCTAAAGATCGACGTTCACGACCCAGCTACGACAGAACAGGTTCACGAATCTAAAATTGAGATTCGCGATGCTACTCGGGGAGGGGTTTAATACAAAGTCACCCAACCCGAACAAAGGAGTTGCCACCTCGGATCGTGGAGCTAACTGCTAAACGAATGTAACGATATTACTTTGGTCATGGGAGTAACCACCTAACGAATATGACGGCATTTCTCGAGTAGTGGGGCTAACGGTTGAACGAATGAGACAAGATGTTGCCCTAGAACCCCTATAAAAGGCGGGAGAACGAAAGAGAAGGGATCGATCATATTCTTCTTTAATTACCCTTTGTGATCAAGAGTCCAAAGCCTTTATTTTTCTACCAGTTGAAAGAGTTTGTGCGGAATATCAACGAAGAGCAGGATCGTCATCCACAGCTACCTCAGAACCCAGTTTTAAACAAAGGAAAAATTTATTTTTCTCATCTTCTGTAAATGAAAAGCCGTTGGATTGTAATCGTTTATTGAAAAATCTCAAGAGAGTGTCAATTACAATTTTAATGGTGAACAAAATATTGGCAACTCCGCTGGAGACTGCCATCACTTTCGATGATCTGGTAGTAGCTCAATCTGACAATATTCCAGTTGGCAGCCTGGTCAACTCACCATCCAGGTGAACCAAGAAAGGTAAGAAGAATTCATTTCCTCAGGCTCCAAGAGCCCTACTTCCTTACGAGGTTGCCATAAAGTCTCCAAAGGGTCAATCTCCAAGGAAACTCCAAGGGCAACAACTCAACCAGGGGAATCAGCGCACCAAACTGGTCCGAAATTCTCTTCTTCACCTACATTGGGCTCTAAGCCAGTTTTAGCTAAGACTCCTGGTCGCTTAGGCAAAGTGGACCAAGGTCCCCATTTCAACAAGGGAAAATGACCACTACCTACTTCGCAGGTCTATGACGCGGAGAAGGAGGTTCCTCTCACTCGTACAATGAGAAGAAACATAAGAAGAAGTAAGACTCGTGCCCTTCGTAGGACCACGCAGCAAAAGAAAACCGCCAACTCGTCATCACAAAGGCCTACTGTACAAGTATGGAGGCCAAAGTGCGAAGTTACAAAAGATCAAGATGTGGAAGGATTTACTCGTGTTTCCTATAGAAAACGGAGTAAAACCACCAAAGTTGTCTATGACTACAAACGTAGAGCCAACATCCGCATCCCTCGTATTCCGGGGGGGAAGCATGATCGCGCAATTAAAGATGCCTGCGAACCTCAATTTCGCGAAAAACGTGCAATTACCAGAGAGCCTATCTCAAAGGCTAAGTCTATCTCACTCACTGTCCCAACAAGGGTGAGACCTGCTCCAAGAGCCTTCGATAAAAGAGGGAGGCCGGTCCCGAGGCTACCAAGGCTATCTCTTACAGATGACGCCGTTACCAAGAGTTCTAATGCAGGACTTCGGAAACTTTTGAACGGAAAGAGGGAAGAATCCCATGCATCTCACTGCCATTGCGAACGACTGATCAAAGCAGTATTATCTCATTGTCATCATTCAGCTCATACTGGACCGTCGGTGTTCCATCAACTATCAACTCCATCAACATCCTCATCCCAACTGGCGAAGAGGAGACGACGAAATAGGCTCGAGTTCTCTAAGCCCGAATACCCCGAAGTGTCATCCAATATGATAAGTGTCGGGGAAAAGAAGAAGAAAAAGAAGACGAAGAAAGTCTTCGAAGGAGTTGCTTCCGACTCAGAGCTCTCTCCGGGCCTGAAGGACGTACTCAATGAATAGTGAGGAGTTTTTCAAAACACTCGACTCAAAAGTGAGATGGCAATCCCAATGAATTATAGACAAATGGCGGGAGTCTCCTCCGATGAGGAAGATACGACCAAGTCTGTTATGGCCGAGTCGCAAATGTCTGATTCATTCCTAGAAGACTCCGCCTTCGCATACATGGCCCAAAACAGTACTCTGGAGGAATTCATGTGGAGGATGGATGAACAAGACAAAAATATCCAGCAACAACAGAACGCCATCAGCGAACTTAAAGACATGCTGCATGTTCTGTTGGAACTAGAAAAGACTAGGTTGAAAGATACATCTTCGCAGATGCCACCCCATGTCTTGAAAACTGACAAGGGAAAGAAGGCGGAAGAAGAAGGTCATGGTCTGCATATTAATGAAGAAGAAGCAAAACATCACGACAAAGATGACAATCACTCCATGCATCAGGAAGGAAACACAAATGTTGTATGGATGGAAAGCTTCCAAAATCAACTGAATGCCCTCATGCATAAGAGTGACCTGCAAGAGCTAGGTGTTGTAAGGCCATATCCCATGGAATGGGAAAGCATGCCGTTCCCGGAAAGCTACAAGCCATTGAAGATCAAATCTTTTGATGGTAAAGGGTCGCCAAATCAGCACCTCTACTATTTTAAGTCGTAGATCGGGCATTTAGCCAGAAACGGCCCCATCATTACGTGGGTATTTGTTAGTACCTTGACAGGACTAGCATTTGAATGGTTCTGGAGGCTAGAACTGGGGACCATCAATTCATGGAACGATATGGAAAAAGCCTTCCTGACTAGGTTCTATGAAGATGACATGGAGGTGTCAATGCCAGCGCTTCTAGCTACTAAGCAGAAGAAAGAGGAGTCGGCCTGGGACTTCATCAAAAGGTTATGGAATGATTCTCTTAGATGCCCATACGGATGCCAGAAAAGACCTTAGTAGAAACCTGTCGACATAACTTATCGACTAAGCTTCTGGCCAGGATGGGAGCAGTGAAGTCCTCAACTTGGAAGGATCTTGCCCTACAAGCTGAGAAGGCTGAGGAAATCGCACAAAGGCTCGAGTAAGAAGGAGGCGAGGATAAACAGATGCGAAATAATGTAACAACCATAGGTCCCGATCCCGAGGATATAAGGGAAAAGAGACAATGGTGGCTGATACTCCGCAGCCCGCAAAGTCTTCTCCAAAGTTCCCTCCTCAGACACGTATGCCTCAAAAACAATATTCTTTCAAGAATGAGCATACGAAAACCATCTTCAACCTCCTCATGAGTAAGAAGATGCTAAAGCTGCCAGAATCTAAACATCCGGAAGAAGCAGAGAGAGTTAATAATCCTAATTACTGTGTCTACCATAGGATTACCCAAAATTATTACATCCTTAAGGATAAGATTCAAGCCTTAGTGGATGCCAATGTCATCAAGCTCCATGAGCACCAAAAAAAGGTGACCGCGAACATGGTGACTGTCAAGTTCGGTAAAGTACCCGACTGGATAGAGTCAACAGTGCAAGACGGAGTGAAACCCATTCCTAGAGGCACGATGCAGGTTGTGAATTTTGATTCTCATCAACAGCAAGAGAAAGGATTGTCCCCCTTTGAAACTGATAGGGGGAGATAATGTGGGTGCATCCAGATCTCCTTAATGATGAACAATGGACTTCCAGTTCATCTGGAAGGAGGCGAAAAGGGAAGATCTTTACTTTCAATGTCGTCTCCGTAATTCCTGAAGACGATGAAGCCATTCCTGCTTTAACAGATTCGGAAGAAGAAATTGGAGACTCTCTGGTGGCTGACGCGGATCCTCCTCCCTCGGGGACCCGTTCAGGAAAAGATTACTTAAAGAACTATGGCCAGGCCACAGATTCTCGGTCGTCTCCAGAGAAAGTCAAACAAAAAGAGCTCAAGTTTGATAAAGTTCTAAGGAAGAAGGGAAAAGAGCCTGCGAAAGATTTACAGAAGTCGTTTCAATTCGACATCTTAACGTAGTTAGCCAATATTCCCGCAAGGATAACCTTGTACGAGCTCCTGAAGCTTTCTAAATCTACTAGAGAAGCTTAAGAGAAGCTCTGTAAGATTCAGAGGTATTCTTGACACAGATACCAGAAATAATTGAGAAGGAAGAATCTCTTTGCACGACGTGTCACCAGGTCTCTGGTAAGAACGTCCCTTGCATCACTTTCTCTCCAAAAGACATGCAAGTTAGAAGCAATAAGCATCGCCGCCCTTTGTATTACACGGGATACATAGAGTCTGCAAAGATCGATCGCATTCAAGTTGATCTAGGCTTGGCCTTAAGCATCATGCCATGAAGGATGCTACGGTACCTTGGAGTCCCGATCAACAGATTAGGAGCAACCAACACTACTATCTTCGGATTCAATGCTAACAGTAGTGACCGTTGGGTAAGATAAAGCTTAAGTGCCAAATCGGCGACCTGAAGATGGAAATCACGTGCTATGTGATAGATGCGGACACATCTTACAAACTACTACTAGGGAGACCCTGGATCCATTGCAACCTCATCGTGCCATCCACATTACATCAATGCATGAAGTACATGGACAAAGATGGGAACGTAAGAACGCTAGTTGTAGAAAACCAACCCTTTAAAGGAGTTGAAAACTACTTTACTGACGCATTGCTGTATCAAGATGTGTTCGATGTTTCAGATCAGCCTGTTCCAGACGACTCTGATAGCGGCGAAGAACCTGACACAGAATCATGATCCTAAGATTCAGAATCTGAGGATGTAATTTGGGACGGTGAGCCCATTGTGATAAACCTCAAAGGCCTTGATGTAAATAACACCGTTCACTCTGATGGTGAATGGGTGATAAATGAAAATTTAGAGTTTGCTTATTCTTCTGGTGTTGATTCTGAGCCATCAAGCACTAGCACTGATGCATTCAGCGATTGTTTAAATGAGATATGCTCTCTGACTTCCTTCCAAGCACCTATCTGATCATCCTTACACGAATTAAGTGATAACGTCGAAAGTGCTAACAATGTTGTTTTTGAGGTTCCTCCCAAAGACGGACTCAGAAAGCCATAGTATTTGGAAGAGCAAGTCACAAGAACAAAAAAGAAATGCTTAAATTCTGAGGAAGAACAGGAAAATCCCGAGTTCTTCCATTACGATAAAATTTCTCATAAATTAATAAAGAAAATGTGTATAATCTGGCCAAAGGCAGGGGGTTGAACTTTGGAAAAGGGAGGAGAACAATCCTTCAACCCTTTGTCCCATAAGGGAAGATGCCAGATTATTATTAGAAAACCGACAGGGGGTTAGGATACTTCACCACTCCCGAAGTTCCTGCCGGGATTCAGATGTCAGTATTGGCATGATTTTTCTGTGAGGAGTTCACGGACATGGCCTCTACGACCCAAGAAGATGAAGACCTAGAGGAACCTCTGCCAATAAAAGATGACCCCCGGGGCCAAGCATCTTAATGCGAAGTGGGAGATCCAGTTTGAACAACGCAAGCCGCCAACCGAAGATAAAGTAATCCAAATAAATATGGGAGATGAAAATAAACCTAAACCCATATTTATAAGTGAAACCTATCCTAGGAAGTACATCGATATTTTTGCCTGGAGTTATGAGGAGATGCCATGATTATACCCAAGTGTCGCTGTTCATAAACTGAACATCCGGCCAAATGCTAAACCAGTAAAGCAACAACAACGAAGATTCTGCCCAAAGATCATGGAGGCTATTGAAGTCGAAATAAAAAAGTTGATTGAGTCTGGCTTTATTCGCGAGGAACAACACCTTGATTGGGTCGCGAATATAGTTCTTGTAACCAAGAAGAATGGAAAAATCTGAATTTGCATCGACTTCAGGGATTTGAATGAGGCCTGCCCTAAAGACGAATTCCCGTTACCCATAACAGATGTTATGATAGATAATACTTGTGGGTACGAGCGTATGACATTCATGGATGGTTTCTCAGGATATAATCAAATAAAGATGTACCTTGACGATGAGAAGCATACGTCTTTCAGAATACCACTCGGGGTATACTGCTATATAGTTATGCCCTTTGGCCTGAAGAATGCGGGTGCCACGTATCAACGTGCCATGAACGTGATATTCGAAGAGCATCTCCGAAAGATGGTGGAATGTTACGTAGATGACCTAGCAATTAAAAGCAAGAATAAAGGTGATCACTTGAAAGATTTGAAGACGGTGTTCGACCTTATGAGGAAATACCAGCTCAAGATAAATCCAACTAAATCTTTTATGGGGGTCTCCAGTGGAAAATTTCTCGGCTTTGTCGTAACGTCAAAAGGGATTTATCTCGATCTAGTCAAGGTTAAGGCTATTCAAGATATGCCACCTCCCCGTAACCTCAAAGAGTTTAGGGGACTGCAAGGTAGGCTGGCGTATATCCGCAGGTTCATATCAAATTTGTCCAGTAAATGTCAGTCCTTTACCAGGTTAATGAGAAAAGGAGTGTCATTTGTTTGGAATGACGCATGCCAAAAGGCTTTTGAAGAAGTCAAACAATACCTCATGAAACCACCAGTGCTCGTAGCCCCAGTCTTGGGAGTACCTTTTCTGCTATACGTAAGGGCTATGGACCACTCCTTGGGCGCCTTGTTAGCTCATAAGAATGAATCGGGTCATGGACAAGCTATTTATTACCTCAGCAGAATGATGATCGGGGCGGAACACCGGTATAACCCAGCGGAGAAGGAATGTTTAGCTTTGGTGTTTGCAGTGCAGAAAATGCGATACTATTTAGTTGGACAAACCATCCACGTTATATCGAGAGTTAACCCCTGAGAATACTAATGACTAAACCTGGATCGTTGAATTCGAGGCTATCTAATTGGGCTATTCTGTTATCACAGTATGATAAGCATTTTGTCCCGCAGAAATCTGTAAAAGGACAGGCCATGGCCAACTTCCTAGTCGAACACCCAATCCCAGCATCCTCGTAGTTATACAAAAATAATCCCTGGAGAGTTGGAAGAATGGAGCCAGAGTCCAAAAGAAGACAGCTCGCAAGAGTCTCCAGAGGCAAACAAAGTCGCGAAAGGTGTATGGCAACTTTTCATCGATGGTGCCTCCCGAATGGGATCCGAGGGAAGAATGACAGCGGGGGTAGGAGTTGTTTTTGTCTCTCCTCACAACCACATCATCTCGCGAGCCTACTCATTAACAAGTTCGTGCTCCAACAATGTCGCGGAGTATAATGCCCTGTTAATCGGCTTAAAAATAGCTAAACAACTGGGGGTCAAATATTTGGAGGCATATGGAGATTCTCAACTTGTTGTAAATCAAGTGAAAGGGGAATATGAGGTCAAACATGAAGACCTTTTTCCATATTACCGTGCAGTGATCAAGATAGCCGATCGTTTCGATGGTTTCTATGTCAGCCTTGTAAAGCGCCACTGAAATAGCTATGCAGATTCACTAGCTTCCTTAGCTGCTACATTAGCCTTGCCCAAGCATTCTAGAAAGCAAATTACGGTAAGGAGCAGGGAATTGTTCTGTCCAAAGGATGAACTCAAACAGAAAATGAAGGAACCACAGGAAGACGAAGCCGATGTTTTTGAATCAAGTCTAGGACCGAGGATTGATGCTTCCCTTATATAGATTATGCCCTTTACGGTATATTACCTGAAGATCCAAAAGAAGCCAGGGCAATCCAAAGAAGGGCTATCCGATTCTATTATAATGCGGAGCTCCAGACACTGTACAGGAAATCTTACGATGGAATTTTACTTTGCTGTCTCTCTAACCGCGAAGCTCAAAAAGTACTTGAAGAAGCTCATGCTGGCATCTGCGGAGCACACCAGCCTGGGCCAAAACTCTGGGATAGAATCCGAAAGATGGGTTATTACTGGCCTAAGATGATGACAGAAGCGGTTAACTACGCCAAGAAGTGTAGGGCCTGCCAAATACATGCAGACTTTATATATCAAACTCCAGAATATCTCCACCCAATGGCTACGTCATGGCTGTTTGAGCAATGGGGTATGGACATTGTCGGGCCAATTTCTCCGCCATCAACGAGAGGACACCGGTTCATTTTAGCTATAATGGATTATTTTTCGAAATGGACTGAGGTCATTTCCCTGACTGAAGAAAAGTCATTAGATGTTGTCAAATTCATCAAACACCATGTGCTTTATCGCTTTGGAGTGCCCAAAAGAATCAGTCATGATAATGGGCCTCAGTTCGTGAGCCAAGTATTTTTCAGATTCTGCAACAAGTACATGATCGAAGATGTAGCTTTCTCAACATATTACCCTGTAGCCAATGGTCTAGCAGAAACTTTCAATAAGACCATTGTAAAACTTCTCAAAAAGTTTGTGTCATCCAATCAAAGGGACTGAGATGAGAAGCTCGGAGAATGTCTGTGGGCATATTGCACCACAGTCGGAACCCCCACTAATGCCACACCCTTTTCTTTGGCATATCGGTCAGTTGCCTTTAGAAATTCAAATTCCATTGTTGTGAGTCGTGTTAACGACTTGGATGACACAAGAAGAAAGATATCAGCAAAGGCTCCAAGAATTAGAAGCCTTGGATGATGAGCGCTTGGAAGCTCAACAGAGTATTGAACTATATCAGACGCGGATCTCCAGAACTTTTAATAAAAAAGCCAAACGAAAAAGTTTCAAGAAGGGTGATCTGGTCCTGTCAGCTAGAAAACCGATCATAACTAGCAAAAATCTTAGAGAAAAGTTCCAGCCGAAGTGGGAGAGACCTTTCGTCATTGATATGGTTTATTCCAACGGCGCATATTGGTTGGCAAAACCGAATGGTGATAAGATTATGATGCCAATAAACGGTAAATTTTTAAAGAAATATTATTCTTAGCAAAATTGTGGAACACCAGTTGTAATGTGATCTGGGTAGTTCATGCAAATGATGAACAAAATCTTGTCCATAATCAGAAGTTCATTAATGAAGATTCGTGGTTTCCGACTAAAGATCTTTAAGTCGAGAATCAAATTTTCTTTCAATCAAGCTTGCCAAGTTAAAAATACCTCTGGCGAATCAAACTTGCCAAGTTAAAAATAATTCTGGCGAATCAAACTTGCCAAGTTAAGAATACCTCTGGCGAATCAAACTTGCCAAGTTAAGAATACCTCTGGCGAATCAAACTTGCCAAGTTAACAGTACCTCTGGCAAATCAAACTTGCCAAGTTAAAAATACCTCTGGCGAATCAAACTTGCCAAAGTTAAAAATACCTCTGGCGAATCAAACTTGCCAACTTTAAAATACCTCTGGTGAATCAAAGTCAACAAAAAATTCTTTTATTCACAGTAATTTTGGATGCTTGGAAAATTTTGATTGATTTTAAGATTATCAAGTTAACAGTTACCTCTGGTAATCAACATCAGAATCATCCATCAGTCACTCTTAGTTATGCAAAAAGAAGAAGCAACAGAGAATCACAAAAAGAATAAGTTTTTACAGTTCAATAATTCAATAGAGCTTTTATTTTCTCCTCAGCATTGTCAATGTCTTCCTGAATGACCTCATAAGCTTGGAAAGTGGCTTGGCGATGCAATTCCTTGTCACTGGCGATGACATTCTGCGCTACAGCAGCCTCTAGCATATCCAATTCAGCTTGTATCGCCTGAAGATCTCTGGTTGTATTGTCCCACTATCGTGATAAGTTGGTGAGATTCCACATTGACTCATCACGTTCCTTGGTGATCTTAGCCAAGAAAGCTTGAGCTTTGGCGATGGACTCTTGGGTCCTGACAATAGCCTGGTCATGGTCCTTGACAATTGAAACAGCGACCTCCACTTGAAGAACTAAAGACTGATGGTCTGATTGACCCTTTTCTAAAGAGACTTTGCAAGCGTTGGCCTTCACCTGGGTCTCCCTTTGGAACCTAAGTTGTTCCTCTTTCTGCTTCTGGAAAATGGCTTCAACTGCCTCAGATTTGTCGGCACTTCTGGCCTTCGATAAGAATACGGCATGCTTTTGAAGTTGAGTTATCATAAACCTAAAAGGAGCAGTTTTCTCTTCTCCACCAATACTGACAATACCAGTGAAGTAAATATTGAGAACATTGTCGAGTGAAGCAAAAGAAGCCCCCTTCAGTATCTTGTCAATGCAACGATCAAAGAAGTGGAGGAAAGTTTCCACCGTATCTTTCAATAAATCAACTTCAAAAACATCAATCTCTGCATGAGAGAGATCAACACTGACTGGGGCAGGGACGGTTTGAATCGTACTCTGCTGCACAGAGGTAACAATACCAACATCAAGAGGAGCGGAACCTCTAGTGGCTTCAGTAGAGCTACCAGCTCCAACATCCCGAACCAAAGTGTCGGCCGGAGCAGCTACGGCCGAGACCGTAGACATAGTAGTCTCGGGAATTATTACCCCCGTAGTATTAACAACAGAAGTGGTAACCTCGGTCAGCACATCAGCATCAGCTTCCGCGATGGTGTCATCCGGCAGAGTTACCTTCGCGCCCATGCACTTTAAATCTGGAGTCAAACTGGAGCTGGTAAAAAAGGAGAAAGTTGACAGTTGAATGTTACAGTATCATTCAATAATAACAGAATTTTTAAAGAAAAAAATGCAAACGTAAAGGTTGAATACTGGATTCTCCAGGTCCGTACACCTCAGGTCCGAATACCTCAGGCCCGTATACCTCGGTCCGAACGTCTTCGCTCAAATAGACGTACTTACCATGGTCCGATGGAGGGGTGGAAGAGTGAAGATTGCCACTGCTGACATTATCGTCATCACCCCATTCATCTTGATCTTCTGAAGGAGGTGCTACTTTTGGGGGACCTGATGCGCGAATCTCCCTAATGATTTGTACTTCATCATCTGCAATAGCTTGATGAACGGGGGCTGCAGAACCCTCTTGTACAGTAGGAGAAGCACCTACTTCAATAGCGGCTTGGTGGGTGAGAGTCGCAGGATCCTCTTGAGTAGCGGGAGTAGGATCGCTGCGAAAAATGGGTCCTTGACTCCGACGCGTCTTAAGGGAGCAGAGAGTTAAAGATGAGTCATCCTCATCTTCTTCAGGTTCCTCCGCGAGGGCCTCAGAAACCAAACTGGGTGCCGCAGTACCGGCTCCAGATGGGGTATCCTGCGGATCAACGTCCTGCACCTTAGTCTCTTCCGTTTATGCGAAATCTTCTTCGGAGGAGACTGCGGTTGAGAAGAAGTCTTCTTCAAAGTGGGGAGCAGAGGAACATCAAGAGAGGCAGGCTGAGTTGATAAAGCCAATGCGTTATTATCCTCCTCCCCTTGTTGAGTCACCGGTTCCGACTCGTCAGAGGCACTTTCTGTCCCGAAATCTTCCATCCCCGCTACTTCGTGCTGCCAGCCTTCTTCTTCTGAGCATACCAGGCTCTGATTTCTCTCAGGCAGGTATGGTTTACATTGAAGTTCTAGGGAGTGAAATTAGCATCCGCAAACCACTTGCAGAAGCCGAAACTCATATTCGAGTTCGGGGTTTTGAGTGGGAGATCAAATCTAGCCTGGGTTCCACCTGCGACGAAGTGAAACCAAGCTCGGGCTCCTTCAAAAGCATTCCCAACAAGACTCATCTCCCTGTTGGGATTACCAACATAGAGTTGATCATACCCGAACTGTCGAGCGAAACAGCTCGGGTAGTAAGGCTCTATATGGCAATGGTTCTCCAAACGAAGAACCAAATGTCCTGGACGGATGTTTATCAACCACCAGAAGCACCCTGAAGATAGAACCGTGAATTTATCAGCACCAGCAATGTCCGCGAATTCTTCCTCGTACCCAGCATTTGGAAAGTACGGAAAACACCTGAATAGCTCGAAATTCGCGAAGTGACAGAGGGTCTTGCGGATCGTGGCCATATAGCCCCCTCTCCATTGCGACCTCTCATAGTGCTGCACTTTGGGAGCATTTAAATCAATCTGCGAATCGGCAGGACTCATCAAAGTGGGGCAATGTAGAACTAGCCAACCCATCAAATAAGTATAAGGGAGTTCAACACGCGGGTTAGGAGTCTTAACACTCGGTTCTCCTTTCTTCCTCTGCTCCTTCTTTACATTACAGAATTTATCAGTCAATCTCCTTAGTCCGCTTTGGATACTGCACACCATTGCGGGCAGCAGGCTGAGCTGCCTGCCAAATGCAAGTAGGATGGCTGGGTATATGGCCTTAACGGGTATGTTTTCCTGTGAAGGGATAACACACTTATTCAACAATACCATCAAGTAGCCCACGAAGAAGGCAGGATCAGATAAAAGTTGGAGGGCCTGGTAGTGAAAGCTTTCAAAGGACGTTCCAGCCTTGAAAACGTCCTCATCAGATTCGGCGAAGTAAGCGTCTGTCCCGAAACTTGCGATTCTTCTCTCAACCTCATTTTCAGAAGCTGGAGGAAGGCGAGTAAAATTAGGATTACTCTTGAAAAAAATTGGGTAAAAGATATTGCAACCACTTCTTTGGCTTCAAATTGTGGGTGCTGGACATGTGGGTGCAAATATGTTTGTGGCAGAGCAGCTCCCAATAAGTATTATAGACCAAAGGGTTATGGGTCTTTAGCAGATGGAGTTCTTCCCCAGTAGGGACGTACTCTTCATATGGAATATCTGCCATTAGACAGTCCCGAAATTTTATACATCTTGTGAAGGGCGAAATCCAATTCGCCGCGAGGGCAAAAGATTGTACAAGTATCAGGATTGTATAGTTTTAGAAAAGCAAAAAAAATAGAATCTGCTAGCAGGAATACTGTGCTGAACAGCCCTAATAGCACGATACAGCTCCGCATGACGAAGCTGGTCTCTGAAAGTTTTCAGAAAGAAGTCTGTCAAGATTGCCCACTCTCCTTTTGAAGAGCAGTGAACCCATCCAGGGGGACAAAAGTCTTGAACATGAAACTCCCCTTGTGCATTGACGAATCGGTGCAAGAAAGTTTGTGCGACTATGGGTATTTCGCCTCTAGGGAAGTCTTGTCTAAACAACCTAGAGAGCAATCTACAAAAGTGTTTCCTAGTAGTATGGGGGAAAGCACCTTGTGAGTTAAATCCTCCCAATAAGACACCGTCATGTGGCCTATTTATGTGCCAGTCCATTCGTCTGGGCACAGAAAGGGATTGGAGGAATAAGAACGGGTAGGACCTCTCCATGTTGGGGAGAAACAAGTAGCGACCCTCAACTTGACGAAGCCACTTGTAATCTCCATCTTCCAAACTGCTATCGGGCACCGAAATGTGTTCCCCAAACAAAAAAGCACGTTCGCTCAGCAAGGATCGATTATCTCCTTCAAAAGATGCATTGGTCATCGGTTCTCACAATATTGAGCGAGTAGGATGAAGAATTTTATTTTCCCTCTCTTGCTTATCAGATGTTGTATAATGCGGGAGAACTTGACCAAATCTGAACTCTTTCTTCCCGTCATAGCCATCCGAGTATCCAAGTAATGATCCTTAGGCCAAGGATTCAAGGTGTAATCAACTGCAAAAGAAACATTCGGATTCAAGACAAAAAGAAAAAACTAAGAAAGGGACTGCCTTTCGAATATTTGTTGAGAAAATTACTTCCAATCAAGGTTCCTGCCGAACCACTATCGAACTAGAGGTTGTTTGAGGGTCTTGATGGCCATTGGCAGGAGCATCGGAGGAGGAAGTTTTCTTCGGCATCTTTTGCAAATTAAGAAAATCCTTCAGGATCGAAAGCTAAAAGAGGTTGAAGATGAGAAGTCTTAAGAACTCTAAAGGAAAAACTTAGATGTCAAATTTCTCGAGATAAGATTGACCTCTCTCATGAAATCGAGGTTATATAGCAGATGATTTGACGATCGAGATCTTCGGATGGATGTGATCTCTGGCCCGAATCTCGTGAGTACCTTTTCATTTAATACGGCTCAGAGAACGCCTCAATTCCTATGCCGTATAAAGTGACCGCTTTTCGGATTTTTTGCAGCAAAAAAAAAAGAAAGTTCGCAACCCTAATACAGAGTCGTGTTCCTTCCAAGACGAAAGTTTGCAACCCTAACACAGAGTCGTCTTCTTCTCTAAAAAGTGAAAGTTCGCGACCCTAACACAGAGTCGTTTTCTTCTCCAAAACGGAAGTCCGCGACCCTAACACAGAGTCGTCTTCTTCTCCAAAAAGTGAAAATTTGCAACCCTAGCACAGAGTCATCTTCTTCCCTTCCAAAATGAAGTCCGTGACCCTAACATAGAGTCTTCTTCTTCCCTTCCAAAATGAAAGTCCGCGACCCTAACACAGAGTCGTATGCTTCAAGAGTTGAAAATTATGGCGCTAATACAGAGTCGCATTTTCCTTCAAAAGCAGCAAATTCACGGTGCTAATACAGAGTCATGTTCCTTTCAAAATGGGAGTTCAAGATATTGAGACAGAGTCATTCTGCCCTCAATTGAAGAAAGTTCTAATACAGAATTGTACTCTCAGAAATATGAAAAATAGAGATTCTAATACAGGATGTTATCTCCAAAGTATTCCAAACCTCCTCAAAGAATCATGAGAGTTTTGAAAACTTTGGAGGGGGTTTTGTCGGCGAAAAATTCTAGAGTCATCTGTCAAAATAAGCAGATCCACGAATTTAAGGCTGGAGATCCGCAACTCAGCCGATCCGTGAACCTAAAGATCAAGGTTTGTGACCCAGCTATGACAGAACTGGTTCGCGAATGTAAAGTTGAGATTCATGATGCCACTCGGGGAGGTGTTTAATACAAAGTCACTCGACCTGAACAAAGGAGTTGCCACCTCGGATCGTGGAGCTAACTGCCAAACGAATGCAGCGGCATTACTTCGATCGTGGGAGTAACCACCTAACGAATATGACGGCACTTCTCGAGTAGTAGGGCTAACGGTTGCCCTAGAACCCCTATAAAAGGTGGGAGAATGAACGAGAAGGGATTGATCATCTTCTTCTTGAATTACCCCTTGTGATCAAGAGTCCAGAGCCTTTATTTTTCTGCCAATTGAAAGAGTTGTGCGGAGTGTCAACGGAGAGTAGGATCGTCCTCCACAGCTACCTCAGAACCCAGTTTTAAACAAAGAAAAAATCTATTTTACTCATCTTCTGTAAACGGAAAACCGTTGGATTGTAATCCTTTATTGAAAAATCTCAATAGAGTGTCATTTACAATTTTTATGGCAAACATGCACTAGTACTTTTTACTGAGAAGAATGATGGAGGCAAGGGATTATGTATTGGCTATGGGGAATTGAACAGGGTCACTATCAAGAATCGATACCCATTACTAAGAATTGATAATTTGTTCGATCACCTTGGTGGTTCTAGGACATTGTGCAAGTTGGATCTTAGGTCTGGATATCACCAAGCGAAGACGAAAGAGCTAGACGTTCCTAAAATATCTTTCTGAACTCGATTATGGACATTTTGAATTCTTAGTGATGCAATTCGGAGTGACGAATACACCTGCTATTTTTGTGAACTTAATGAATCAATTTTTCTTCCATATTTGGATAAAGTTATTGTGGTGTTCGTAGACGATATACTGGTATATTTTAAGACCAAGAAGATAGCTGCTAAGCACTTAAGAATAGTTTTGGAGGCACTAAGAAAGGAGAATTTATATAGAAAACTCAACAAGTGTGAATTTTGGTTAAAGAGCATTTCATTTTTGAAACACATTGTTTCCAAGGATGGAATCTCAGTAGATTCTGGCAAGATCTAAGTAGTGAAGGATTGGCTGATTTCAAAGAATATTTCAAAAGTGAGGAGCTTCTCCGATTAGCAGGTTATTATTGAAAGTTCATCAATGACTTTTGAAGATTGTAGGACCTCTGATCAAGCTCCCGAGGAAAGGAGAGAATTATGACTGGTCAATTGAATGTGATACAAGTTTTAATGAGTTGAAAACGAGGCTCACAACAGTACTAGTGTTAGCCGTACTAGATGGAACTGAAGGAATGGTTGCATATAGTGATACATCAGGTAGAGGTCGGAGGTGTGCGTTCATATAATGAGGTCGAGTGATAACTTGTGCTTCTCAACAATGGAGTCTGCACGAGAAAAACTATCCCACATATGATTTGAGCTTGCAATTGTAATTTCGCTTTAAAGATTTGGAGGTATTGTTTACAAGGTAGCAGAGAAGGTTTATATGGACTATCAGAGTCTTAAGTATGTCATTACATAAAAGGAACTCAATATGAGATAGAGAAGGTGGCTTGAATTGATGGTGGATTATGACATTGATTTACAATACTATCCTAGTAAGATCTATGTGGTTCCAAATGCCTTAAGTAGAAAGCCTATGACAATGTTTCTAACTCAGTAGAAGGAGCTATTTGAAGAAATCATATAACTAGAATTAGAGATTGTCTTACCCATTATTGAGACACAAATGATGGCCTTGCAATTTCAACCCCCATTGATAGAGAAGATTAAAGAAGCCCAGAAAAATGATCATAAGTTGCAAAGATTTAGACGACAAGCAGAGGAAGGATATAGAACGGATTTAAGTATCCATGTAGATGAATCTCTTCGATTTGGCAGTAAGCTATGTGTGCCCAAAGGGAAAATTTGGCATGAAGTACTATGAGAGGCTTATAGTTCAGTCTATCCCATTCATCTTGGAGGAGGAACAAAGATGTATCAGGACTTAAAGAAATATTTTTTGTGATACATAATGAAGCGTGAAATTGCCAAGTTCATATCCAAGTATTTGGTTTTTCAACAAGTTAAAGTAGAACATCAAATGACGCCAGGACTTTTTCAACCTTTACCCCATACCTCAGTAGAAATGGAAAAGAGTTACTATAGATTTGTTACTGCGTTGCCATGCAATACCAAAGGTAACAGTCTACTAAAACTTTGGTAGAGAAATATATACGCGAGGTGTTGAAATTACACCATGTCTCGATTAGTATTATATTGAACCGAGATGCCTGTTTCACATCCCAATTTTTTGAAGAAGCTTAAAAATAGCCTGAGATCAAAATCAGAATTAAGCATAACATATCACCCAGAAATAGACGGCCAGTCAGAAAAGACGATCCAAATATTGGAAGATATGTTGAGGGCTTGTATGCTTGACTTTGGAGAATCGTGGGAGAATTACTTACATTTGGTGGAATTTGCCTACAATAATAGATACCATGCAAGCATCAAGATGACATTGTTCAAGGCTCTATATGGAAGAGAATGTAGATCATCAGTATATTGGGATGACATTAGAGAAAGGAAATTACTTGGGCCAGAGATGATTACACAGACAATAGACAAAATTTAACTTAATATGACAATACTTGAAAGTAGCTCAGGACCGACAGAAAACATGGGCTGACAACAGATGGCGGTTTCTAGAATTTCAAGTAGGAGACTCTGTCTTCCTGAAGATTTTGCCTACGTAAGGAGTCGTTCGTTTTGGGAATCATGGAAAGTTAAGCCTGAAATTTATTGAACGATTTGAAATCTTGGAGCGAATAGGCAAAGTCTTATTTGACCTAACATTACTACCTACATTAGAACAAATACATAATATTTTTCACATCTCACAACAAAAGTCATATGTACATGATGAGATGCATGTCGTGGTTTACTCAGAACTGGAGATCGGACCAGATCTCTCCTATCCAGAAGAGCTGGTAGTCATATTGACCGTATAGAGAAGACATTAATAATTTAAATAGATGTTGAATCTAAATAGAAACCAAATTCTTAGATTGACTCTTATCCAATAAATAGTTATTTAGATTCTTTTAACTAATAGCTAGGATTCTATTTTTAATTATTTAATTTCCTTTAAGTAAATAGAAACTCAATCATCTCCCCACTTCTCAACTCTAGATAGAAAAAAATTGACAGAATGTCTGTGAGGAAGAAAGGGGAGAAGGAGAAAGAAGAAAAATTCAACTATACAGACCTGAAGACTTTATTATCTTTCAAGCCAAAGATTTAGATCCAATTTAGATCAAGACCAAGGTAAGTTCTCCAACTCACTCATAAATATACTAATAAAATGTATTATGTTATCCTTTAATGGATGTATGCATTGATTTCCTTTTTTTTTTTTTTTTTTTGGTGTTAAATTTGTAGAGTGTATGTTTTTTTACCATTTAACATCTCGCACTGTCATTTTTAACTATTCTTGCCAAGTTTAAAGTAAATTGTCCCTATTCATTTTTTTATACACATATATTATTTATTACTGTTGCACTTTATAATAAACAAAGAGGAACCATAAATTAGGGAGCAAAGAGGTTGTTGTTGCATAGTTGAGATTCACCATACTCTTACTTGCATCAAAGTAGATTCCTCCACATCAGACTAGTGTTTCATGTCGAGTGTCCATTCACACTTAGTTTGAGTGTGTTTTAAAAAAAAGTTGTCCTTGTTGTTGTTGGTTTTTTTATGATTCCAATTCTCTCATGAGAGCAGACAATTAGGTACAAAGCAATTACAAGGAGAATCCCTTCAATGTCCTTTCCTTTTGCTATGTGCTCCTTCAATTGAATTGGGTAAATACATAAAGATCTTCTAGAAATACATCTGTTTTTAGAAATAGAATCCGAACATGGAGTAATAGTAACAAATATACAGCTGTAGCCTGTAGGCTAAGTGTGATGAGGACGCGAAATGGGATGGGACACGGACCTTTCCAATTCAATTCCATGCAATATGTTTGTTGTATACAAATAACATCATCATCATCATCATGTTTAGATGCTATTGATTATTGCTCTACAACAACAAACTCACTGCCCTCTCTCTCTCTCTCTCTCTCTCTCACCTTTTTCCATCCCTCTGATCTGGATCTCTCCATTCAATCACAATTTCAATCTAGTAGTAGTAGGAGGGGTGGAGTAGTTTTCTAATCCCAGCTATCATGATGGGCATCAAAATGCCAAGAAGAAATTGCCACTCCTTCCCTTTTTAGGAGGATTGGAATAGACTCCGATCAAATTTACTATTCCAGTTTTTCGGAGGTAGATGGGGATGTGTTTAGACTAGCCAAGTTTATATATTCTTAAATTTTCAAATACCATAATTAAAAGACGTTAACTGAAAAACTAATAATGAACCTCATAGTATGCCTAAATATGAGATTTTCCATCGTTCTATTTGAATATTATTTTTCATGATACTGAGATATTATTGTTTTCCATATTTTACTATATATTATTGGATCGATTTACTGATGATCTTGGTTATGCATGACTATATACTGATATTTATCAAGAGGTAAATCCACCAAATTTAGAGTAGGACATGATGTATCTTAAGGAACAGGCAGAGTTATAGAAGTGATAAATACCTTTTAGTTGATTACTTTCATATTAGAGAGAATGTAATAAGTGCACATGGTACGCTATCTAGTTTCATTTGAGATATTTTCGTTGTTTAGAGGCAATTTTATCGTAGCAATATTTTGTTGGATTTATTTAAGAAAAACTTATTATTATTATTTTGACTAAAAATTTATTATTTACTATTATTTGTTATTCATATTCTACTATGATGTGACTGTAATATTATCGAGGTTTGTCGAATTATCATTCGATACCGAACGTTCCATCTATCCATAGTATGATAAGTGGGGCATTACACTGGATTTGAGTTTGGAGGTGGTTGGTGGCTACGGATTTGAGAGGGTTGGTGGTGGAAAATGGGGGAGATGGGGGAATGGAAAGATGGAGGGTTTCTAAGGAGTTTGGAAAATTCTCACCAATCCCCCTTGTACTAACTTTGTGCTACAATCCTCAAGTTTTTCATTCTTATCCCTGCAGCTTGTTACAAATACACAGAATATACAAAATATACAATACTATACTACATGCCTTTAAGCATAGATGTGGTTGTGAAGTTTCACGATCTCTACATTATCACGCACACGAGTTTCTAAAAGTGGTTTTAATCGTTGTCCATTCACTTTGAATATTTGACTATTTTTTGGATCCTCGAGATCAATGGCATCATGATGGTATACAGTCCGTACTATGTATGGTCCACTCTCTCTCAATTTCCTAGGAAATAAATGTAGTCAAATATCTCGACCTCAAGGATTGGCTGCAGAGGCATCATGTTGCACCGTGAAATCTTGCCTAATAATCATGTGCATGTCTTACAATATTCCACAGCATCTCCAAAAAGAGTTGGCCAAGAAAAGTCAGTCGACAATATTTTTTCAGTCATTTTCCGAGGACCAAAGTATTCTCCACAAGCAAGATCATGACTAAAAGAAAATACACTTTGCATCTTATTATCGGGTATGCGTTGATGCATGATCTGGTCTGGACAATATTTGAACAAATAAGGTTTCTCCCAATAAATTTTTTTTATTTGGGACAAGAATCTATATTGCTCCTGCTTGGACCAATGAAATGAAATCTCTTTGGCCACTAGATAGTTCACAATGTCGGCCAACCGTGATTCACGAGTTAACGCAAGCAATTATTTATCAAGAAAAGATTCATTTATGGGGTAAGCACGAGATAGAGCATTGAGCAGGCAAGACAAGTGATCAGTTAATAGATTATTAGCACCTTTTTGGTCTAGATCTCATGATCAAACTCTTGTAACAAGAGGATACATCGAATAAGCCTTGGTTTTGCATTTTTCTTGATCGACAGATATTTCAAAGCAGCATGATCATTGCATACTATAACTCATGATCAAATCAAGTAGGAACGAAACTTTTTAAGTGCAAAGATGACTGCCAGAAGCTCTTTCTCTATAGTAGAGTAGTTCAACTGGGCGTTATTGTGGGTCCTACTTATATAATAAATTGTATGTGGCTGCTTATCAATACATTGTCCAAAGACTGAACCGATAGCATAATTAGATGCGTCATATATAAGCTCAAAAGTAGACTCCAGTCTAGCGCATGAATGATGGGAGTGGTGGTTAGTGCCCTCTTGAGCTACTCAAAGGTTTTAAGACAATTAGGTGCAAAATTGAATGACACATCCTTGGCCAGTGGATGTATCATAGGCTTAACAATTTTCTTAAAGTGTTTGATGAATCGTTTATAGAATCCAGTATGTTCAAGGAAAGATCGTATATCTTTCACTGATCATGGATGTGAAAGATTCGTGATTTGGTCCACCTTGGCTTTGTTAACCTCGACGTCGTTCTTCGAGATAACATACCCTAGCACGGTGCCATTTTTTTACCATAAAATGACATTTCTCCTAATTGAGTGTTAAGTATTTCTCATAACAGTTCATGAGAGCTAACTTTCAATGGTGTAGACACTCTTGGAATGAATCTCCGAAGATGGAGAAGTCATCCATGAAGATATCCAGAAATCATTCAACCATGTTGGAGAAAATATTTATCATATATCTCTGCAATGTGGCAGGTGCATTGCATGACCAAAAGAGCATGCATCTATATGTGAAGGTGCCAAATGGACATGTGAACATGGTCTTCACCTGATCCTCAGGAGGGATGAGAGTTTGGTTGCAACCAGAATATCCATCTAGGAAATAATAAAACTCATGTCCGGCCAATCATTCAAACATCTGATCGATAAATGGCAAGGGGAAATTGTCCTTTCTACTTTCAGTATTCAACTTCCTATAATTGATACAAATTCGCTATTTTGTATGCATACACATACAGGATAAGCTCATTTGCATTATTCTTAACTATAGTGATTCCAGACTTCTTAGGTACTACTTGAACCAGACTCACCCACGCACTATCAGAGATAGAATAGTTGATCCCATTGTCAATGCACTTAAGAATATCATTCCTCACAGCTTCCTTCATTATTGGATTCAATATACTCTGAGGATATCTTGTAGGTCATGCATTATCCAGTAAATAAATTCTATGTTGCACTATAGATGGACTAATCCCCTTGATATCGACCATACTCCAGTATACGGCTTCCCTTTGTACTTTCAACATTAAGTGGAGTGCTTCCTTCTGATTCTCAGTCCAATATGTAGAGATAATGATTAGTAGTGTGATGTGTTCGCCTAAGAAAGCATACTTGAGATGACTCGAAAGGGTCTTCATTTGAAACTCAGGTGGACACTCAAAAGATGGTCATAACTAAACTCATGGTTCAGTTGTCAATGGCTCTAGTGGAAGTTCTCATTGTTCGGAAGATATAATGACTCATCAAGTATATCAAAGAATAAGTTCTCATCAACTAAGGTTTCCAGCTCATCAAATAATTCCTCCTCTAGATGCTCACCGGATAATCCTCATCCACGGGCATATCGTTTGGACCAGTTGGTTGGGGCCCTATATTGAGTATATTCACCCTATATTGAGTATATTCAAGTCAAGTGTTATGTTTCTAAAGGAAAGTCTTATCAACCCACTTTGGTAATTAATAACAACGTTAGAAGCGGCCAGGAGTGGTCGTCCCAATATTACTAGGATATGATGCTTTAGATCCACCACAAGTTGAGTCTCAAGAAGTATGAAATCAACTAGGAAAATAAATTCTCCAATCTTAATTAAAGCGTTCTCAATCTCTCCCATAGGCTTCATTACAGAACTATCAGTTAGCTGTAATGTAATCTTGGTAGGTCTCAACTCTTTCAGTGCTAACTGTTGATGTGCAAAATAAGGTAGCAAGCTGACACTTGCTCCTAGATCCAATAAGGCCCTTTCAATCACTGTACTTACTATAATGCAGGAGACAGTAGGACTTCTAGGATTTTTGTACTTCATAAATGCTGACTAAGAAAGTATACAAGAGATGGTTAGAAGCTAGAAAGACTTTCTTTGAAATATTTGTTGTTTTCTTCTTTGTGCATAATTCCTTTAAGAATTTTGCATAAGTAGGTACTAGCTGGATTACATTAAGAAGAGAAATATTGACCTTTACTTATTTGAATAACTCAAGGATATGCCCGACCTAAGGAGTATTTTTTTTAGACGATTTGGATGGTGAGCATTATGCTTAGGAATATGGTCAATAAGAGGATCTGATTCAGTGAAATCAGGCTCCTCTATCATGCTAGTGGGTGATTCGTTGGATGATCGTAATGATGATGGTGAAATATGAAGTGACGATGGAATCGCGGAATCAGGGAATGTAGCCTATGAAGCACTAAGAGTGGAATCAAGTGGCATGACTACATGGTTGTCAACCTACTTGCCAGATCGAAGTTTGTGAATGTCATTGACTTAGTTGATATGTAGTTAGAGGAACTAACATTAAGCTTCATTAAGGGTTGACTTGGAAAAGTATTCTTACCACGTTCACTCATTTGACTCGCTAATTGTCTAACCTGCTGCTCTAAATTTTTAAATAGACTAAGAGTTCATGAACATGTGCAAATATGCTCTTTGAATAAAATCAGTTGTTTGCATATGTGTGTCAAGGTTGGATGAAGATTTAGAAGATTCTTGGCATTCTTCTCAAGTGATAACAGTTGCTTTTCATGATCGTTATTAGACCACTATTGTGGATAGGATTGATTATGTGAGACTAGTCTATTCTAGTTGTTCCCTTGATTTGTTGCATTTGGGTGTTGATAGTCACCCATTTGGTCTTCAAAACTATTCAGTAGCTGGAGGTTGCATATTGGAGTTGGGGGCTCTTGATATTGCCTCTGACCCCACGAAAGATTTGGGTGGTTCCTCCAATTTAGATTATATATAGAAGCGTAAGGATTATTCATGGATCATGGGTATAAGGCATTAGCTCACTCAAGTGTCGAACCCATGGGATTCATTAATAATTGACACTCCTCTATAACGTGATTTGGAGTTCCGCAATTGAAGCATGTGGGAGCGTGTAACTGCTTGACTTGACCCACTTGTGGAGTACTAGGAGTTTTCAACGCCTCGATTCTTTTCAAAACGGCTGCAATCTTAGTTTCGGTAACTATAGAGTTGTCAATGCTATGAATCTCACCCTTATTTGTAGAAGTTGATGCATTAAGCTTTTCAACAGAATTATCTCACTGCATAGTTTTTCACGATATGTCCTCTAAGAATTTCCATGCTTCATCCTCGTGTATCCTTATAAACTCTCCCTGACACATGGACTCAAGAAGAGTTTTAGATGTGTAATTGAGTCCTTCTTACACAATTTGATACAACTGCCACTTTCCTATTGGATGGTGAGGGAACAGAGCTAGTAAGTCATTGAATCATTCAAAGAACTTCTAGAAGGGTTCTCCTGGCACTTGACGAAACTGATTAATAGTATTTTGTATCGTAGTAATCTTTTGCGTGGAATAGTACTTCTTAAGAAATACTGTCATGAATACATCCCAAGTAGTGGTTGAATCAGTAGGTATACTATACAACCACTTCTTGGCATTATCTTTGAGAGCAAATGGGGTGAAATGGAGCTTTAATGCATTCTCCAATAAGTGTTACAATTTGATCATCATATATACTTCCTGAAATTCACTGATAAAAAAGTAGGCATCCTTAGAATTAGATCCAGTGAATTTAGGAAGTTTGCTGATGTACTGTGATTTTAATTCATAGTTATTACCTGCTGCTTATGGAAGCCTACTGCTTATGGAAGCATGATGCATGATGGTAGTGATGTGCGCAATGGGTAACATTGATCCTGAAGGATCGTATTCGGTTGGTTCTTCTTGTCACCCATGATTAAATCTAATCTCACAAGTTGACCAAATTGATCACGGGTTCAATGTGGCATGAACAAATATTCGCAGTGAATGTGTAAGTTTCCTAGACTAATGCAAGAAGTGTCAGATGTTGTGTTATGAGTTGAAAAGTAAAGGAAATATAATCAACTAAAAATATGATATTTCTACTGTGTTTTAGTTTTTAATTTTTTCTAGAAACAAGAACCCCCAAAACACAAAACAGGAGAAAACGTGAGGCATGGATTTTACCTTTGTGCCGCCAAATGGCAGCTTTGGCCGCTGTTTGGTAGTAAAATTGGCGAGCTAGGCTCCCTGGTTTTTGCAGTGCCTTCCTAATACTCCTCAAGTCCCTTTTTCCTTATGTATCTGTACTTTCTCTAGGTCCCTACACAGTCAACACATACTGTTAACTTGTAAAACAAAATTAAAGGCAAGAAAATACTGTCGGTCCCTAGCAACAACGTCAAAAACTTGATGTGATGAATATATTACAAGCGCACAGTATTGCTGCAGCGCAAATAGGCAGTCCCACAAGAATCTCATGTGTTTTGCGATCTTACTCTTTCTAAAATTCTAGCAAGCTAACTAGCTAGTTCTAGATGGATTTTTGTTTATTCTAATTATTCTAGGACATTGAATCCACTTTTTCTCAACCATGTATTTTTTTATTATCTTCTTCCTATCTTTCTAGTATAAACAATTACAATTGCATTAAAAATTTGATCTTTTTAGTTTAATCTTTTATTTAAAGTACCCTAAGTATGAGATATCAAGTGGTGTGCAAGTGAAACTCATCAAGATGTGACTTTTTATAAAAGTAAACTAAATTAATAGAAATTTCTATGAATAAAATCAAAACCAATAACACAAAATCCTAACAAGTATAGACTATCAAAAACAATCTTTAGAATAATCTATCAAAGTATTAGATCTACGAATTATGGTATTTTAATCTTTTCATAGATTAAATGGTGGTGTTGACCGCCGAATAGAGGAGCTTAATTTTGGTCAACAAAACCCTACTTCATATACAACTCAACACAAAGAAGCCTGATCCCTGTGGGCCCACTTCTGCCGTTAAATGACAACAATTGCTACCAAATGGTGCAAAAGTTGCAACTCTGGTGTTGTGCCTTCTGGCATTTGATTCTTTTGCTCTGATTTCTTTTTTCCATGACTGAATTCAATTTTGGCTGTTTCTATCTTAAATTTTTGTAGCTTTGCACTCTTTTACTTTTTCTGGACTTGATTTTTTTTCAATCTTTCTTTGATTTCATGTCATATCCTTGCAGAACTAGGCTTCACCTCAAAAACACGTTAAAAAAAAATTCAAGTAGCATTATTTATCTATAAAAATAGATAATATGAGAGCTATAAATATGCAATATATGGCACTTATCGCACCCCCACACATATCATTTGATAGCCCTCGAGCTAAATCTAGACCTAAAAATTAAAAAATTCCAACTCACTTTCGCAGAAATCGCAGTTGTACTTATCACATGTAACAAGCCATTAAACCCGTAGGTTACCTTAGTGAACGAGTTGTATCTTGTGTGAATTTGTAGTGAATAAGGGAGATTAAGGAAAAAAAAAGAAAAAAATAACAAAAAAAATCAAGAAAAATAAAAAAAATTATACAAAAGAAAGAAATTTATTTTTGGTATTTTCTGCAATTATTCTTACTAATACATAAAATCAAGAACGTATTTAGATTATTAGTTTTTCAAATCAACCATCATATCAAATATACTTATTATTTTAATCAAAAACTCAAATCTTATCTTTCAATACCACTTATACATAATTCATTGGCTCCTATATATCTATATGTACATGTAATAATTTATTTTGGTTTTAAACTCAAATCCTAACTCATGATTCATCTTTCTCTCTAAATGTTCTTTTTCTTCTCTTTTTTCTCTTTTTTTTCACTTTTTTCTTTTGTGAATATTTTATTTTTCATGCGAATACCCATGCTTACTTAGATGTAAATATCTGATTACTCGGATCATACTCTATCACTTAAAAATACCATTCATGTAAATATTCACGCTTACTTAGGTACAAATACGCAACTACTTAGTAATTCTTAAGAAGTTTATTTATTTATAAAGGATCATTTTATTAATATCAGACTCACCTCTTTATTTTTTTATTTTATTTCTTTTCTTTTATTTTATTTTTTGTATTTAGAGAGAAATGACTACTCAATTATTATCAGTTTTGTTCTTAACCTAATAAACTATTGAAAGTGAAGAATCAATGTATATTTATCTCAAAATTATTATTAGCCGTATTTATTTTTTGGGTTTTAATTTTTTTTATTAAATTTTATGTATATTATCCAATCTACATTTTCCTATCAAATACCCAATCTAAATTTTTTTTATGTGTAGTTAGTTCGATTTATTATAGAAAATAATTATTTTTAAAATTTTGAACATTTTTCAAGATACCCTAAAAACTACCCAAAGTGTATAATAATGAGACACAAAAATTATAAAAACTAAAAAAAAATTAAAAATCTTAGAAAAACTAAAAATAAAAATAAAAATTCTAAGAAATGCAAAAACTCCTAATTTACTCCCTCACACCTAAACTCGTGTATGCCCTTATACACAAATCAATGGTGTCATCCCTCTACCTTTGGCTAGACTCTCCAAGTGCACGTCGTGTATGTATACTCAAACTCTCTTTGCGATCCATATATTTCAATCGACGCCAAATGTTTTCTATGGAAATAGTTTTCTTTCCATTGTCATTGAATTCAAGACAAAAATTATAGATTCTTTAAAACTTCTCTTCTTCGAGACTACAACGATAAGAAAAATCAGACAGAGAGGGTTTATAAACCACCGCTCTCTTTTTACAGAAGTAGTGGGCTCTGTAACAGCTGTAGGGATCGATCCTTTCCCCGTTGACGATCTGGCACACAAAATATTCTTGGAGTTCTTCTTCTCCCTGATTCTTGGAGGAAGGACAGAGCTCTCGTGCACAAGAGATTTTTGCTAAAGGTCCTCCTCTATTCTTCTTCAAGGGTATTTATAGGCTCCCGATTGTTGAGCCTGTTTCCTTATAGATGGAATCAAGAAGATTTGATTATGAGGAGTGTTTCCATGTAGATAGAAATGATATCTTAATGAAATCTTAGAATATTTTTTTTAGTTGGATTTTGATCCAGATTCGTCGTATCGGGCCCTGTTTCTTCACCCAAAGAATTAATTAAAGATTTAATTAGAATTTCATTGATTATCAATTTCCAAAAATAATTATTTATTTTGTATCCAAAAATTAATTTGATTTCAACTTAAAATTTGGATAATTATTCAACTCAAGAAAAATTAATTTAGAACTTTGTATCCAAAAATTAGTTGGACTCTAATTAGAATTTGAATTTTATTTGGATTTGTACAATACGCAAGACGATTTGGGGGGTTAAAATCAAGTGTGGGGGCATAGGTTTATTGCGCGCGACGTCGGATGTGGCCTCGCCGCAGGGGGGAAGAGCCTCACTGCAGCGAGGTAGCGAGCCTCGCTGCGAGGCTTTGCCTCACTGCCGCTGCACCCCCTTTTTTTTAGTTGGACTAGGATTCGTACTCGGATTTTGGATTCCTACTCGGACTAGGATTTCTACTATTTTTATTATTCTACATGATCCCCTCCAAAGTTTTTAAAATTTTGTCTCTTCTGGAAATTTTGAGATACTTTGGATTTTTTTCTTGAATTGGTGGATGAGTTCACGAGATGGAGCTTGCTAACGGTGTGGAGATACTTTAACAAGTTGAGTATTTTGAGTGCGATGGGACTCGTTTGGATTGCCAAATAGAGCCGATGACTCGTCAGACTGACAGACAGAGTCGGTAATACTTTCGAATTAAGATTGAAGAACCATGAGCAGAGGTGTTCAGAACACATACTCATGGGGTTTTGACAGAGGTATACTATTAAGTATATCAAGACTGCTTGGTATTTTTAACAGGATACCTCTCCCTTTTACCTTTCCGACATCGGGTTGTTCCTACCTCCATATGATAAGACTGGTCAAGAATTTTAGCTTCCTCTTGACCCTTACTTCAAGGGTGTTGGGTTGTCTGCACATTCTTTCTTATCATAATGGGTATCTATTCAATAGATCGTTGGAGTGTGACTGGGTGAGGGTCGAAAACCATGGGCAGAGGTATTCAGAAAACGTACCCACGGGGTCTCGGCAAAGGTGTTCAGAAAACGTAACGAGGTGACCGAGTTAGGATCTGAAAACCATGAGCAGAGGTATTCAGAAAACGTACTCATGGGGTCTTGGTAGAGGTGTTCAGAAAACGTACCAAGGAGTTTCGGCAGAGGTGTACTGTTAAACATACCGAAGGGATCTCAACAAGGGTGTTCAGATAACATACTGAGGTGACCATGTTGGGGTTGGAAACCATGGGCAGAGGTGTTCAGAAAACGTACTCATGGGGTCTTGACAGAGGTATTTAGAAAACATACCAAGGGATTTCGATAGAGGTGTACTGTTAAACATACCGATTGGGTATCAGCAAAGATGTTTAGAAAACTTACTAAGGTAACCGTGTTAGGGTCAGAAACCATGGGTAGAGGTGTTCATAAAATATACTCATGGGGTCTTGGCAAAGCTATTCAGAAAACGTACCATGGGTAGAGGTGTTCAGAAAATATACTCATGAGGTCTTGGCAAAGCTATTCAAAAAACGTACCATGGGATTTCGGCAGAGGTATACTATTAAACATACCGATTGGGTCTCAACAGAGGTGTTTAGAAAACATAGTGAGGTGATTATATTTAAGTTATGGAGTAGCTCGCCTGCCTGATAGACAGAACCAGTGACTTGCCTGGCTGACAGACAATGCTAGTGACTCACCTGGCCGACAGACAGAGCTGGTGATCGTGTCGGGATCATAGGGTGTATTATTTGTGATTGTTCAAATCTTGCTGTCAGATGTAAGATCTTAACGTGATAGTTTTGCTTGCTTTGAGGTGAGTTGGTTTGAATCTTTCTGTCGAAGATAAGAGCTTAACATGAAAGGTTGATGTGATAATTTAACTACAAGCGTACAGTGTCGGTTGTAGCGCTTTACAGGTCGTCCCACAGAGATCTCAGGTGTTTTGCAATTCATGCTATTCCTATTATTCTAACGGACTAACCAAAGATTCTAAGTTGAAGTTGATATTATCTAATTAGTCTAGGATTTATAATCCACTAGTTTCCAACCATTTATTTACTTCTATTATCTTCTTCTATCATAAAAATTTGATCTTTTAGTTTTAATCTTTATTTAAAGTGCTCTAAATATGAGCTATCAAGTAGTGTACAAGTATAACTCATCAAAGAAACTACTTTTCATGAAAGCAAACTAAATCATTAGCTAATTTAATAAAAAAGATGAAAATCAACAATCCCAAATCTTAACTAAGCATAGGTTATCAAGAAACTTAACTCAAGTATAACCTATCAAAGTATTAATCAACGAGTTTTTGTATTTTAATCTTTTCAATAAAAAATAATATTTTTATTATTTAAATTAGGAAAAAATATTAGAGAGCAACTACATGGTGGATTCTAGTTTCATCTACATCCTAGAACTAAGCTAAAGTAGCTACTCATAATTCTAGTAAGCAAAATCCTATTTTTATTCATAAAAACAATTAAATATAATTTAGAAAGCAAATAAATAAAAACATAATGGGTATCTATTCTTATTAAATCTAATCTAATCATGAAAGCAATTAAGCTAAATTATCCACTCATAATTCTAGTAAGAAAAATCCTATTTTTATTCATGAAAGCAAAGATTTTAGCTTCCTCTTGACCCTTACTTCCAGGGCGTTAGGCTGTCTGCACATTCTTTCTTATCATAATGGGTATCTATTCAATAGATCATTGGAGTGTGACCGGGTGAGGGTCGAAAATCATGAGCAGAGGTGTTCAGAAAACGTACCCACGGGGTCTCGGTAGAGGTATTCAGAAAACGTACCGAGGTGACCGGGTTAGGGTCAGAAAACCATGAGCAGAGGTATTCAGAAAACGTACTCAAGAGGTCTTGGTAGAGGTGTTCAGAAAATGTACCAAGGAGTTTCGGCAGAGGTGTACTGTTAAACATACCGAAGGGGTCTCAACAGAAGTGTTCAGATAACATACTGAGGTGACTGTGTTGGGGTTGGAAACCATGGACAGAGGTGTTCAGAAAATGTACTCATGGGGTCTTGGCAGACATATTTAGAAAACATACCAAGGGGTTATGATAGAAGTGTACTATTAAACATACCGATTGGGTATCAGCAGAGGTGTTCAAAAAACTTACTGAGGTAACCGTGTTAGGGTCAGAAACCATGGGCAGTGGTGTTCAGAAAACGTACTCATGGGGTCTTGGCAGAGCTATTCAGAAAACATACCAAGGGATTTCGACAGAGGTATACTGTTAAACATACCGATTGGGTCTCAGCAGAGGTGTTCAGAAAACATACTGAGGTAATTGTATTTAAGTATGGAGTAGCTCACCTGCCTGACAGACAGAACCGTTGACTCGCTTGGCTGACAGACAAAGCTAGTGACTCGTCTGGCTGACAGACAAAGCTGGTGATCGTGTCGAGATCATAGGGTGTATTATTTGTGATTGTTCAAATCTTTCTGTCAGAGGTAAGATCTTAACGTGACAGGTTTGCTTGCATTGAGGTGAGATGGTTTGAATCTTTCTGTCAGAGGTAAGAGCTTAACATGAAAGGTTGATGTGATAATTTAACTGCGAGCGTACAGTGTCGGTTGTAGCGCTTTACAAGTCGTCCCACAGAAATTTCAGGTGCTATTCCTATTATTCTAACGGACTAACCAAAGATTCTAAGTTGAAGTTGATATTATCCAATTAGTCTAGGATTTAGAATCCACTAGTTTCCAACCATTTATTTTCTTCTATTATTTTCTTCTATTATAAAAATTTGATCTTTTAGTTTTAATCATTATTTAAAGTGCTCTAAGCATGAGCTATCAAGTAGTGTGCAATTATAACACATCAAAGAAATTACTTTTCATGAAAACAAACTATATCACTAGATAATTCGATAAAAAAAATAAAAATCAACAACCCCAAATCTTAACTAAGTATAGGCTATCAAGAAACTTAACTCAAGTATAACCTATCAAAGTATTAATCTATGAGTTCTTGTATTTTAATTTTTTCACAAAAAAATCATGTCTTTATTATTTAAATTAGGAAGAAAATATTAGAGAGCAACTACATGGTGGATTCTAGTTTCATCTACATCCTAGAGCTAAGTTAAATTAGCTACTCATAATTCTAGTAAGCAAAATCCTATTTTTATTCATGAAACCAATTAAATCTAATCTAGAAAGCAAATAAATCTATACTAGAAAGCCATTAAAAGAGAATTACATAAGAAAAATTGAAGAACAACAAAAGTTATCTCTGGAGTCTGTATTGTGGCCGTCATCCCTTCAGCAAATACTAATTTTTATTAATTAAAAAATTCGAGTACAAAACTATAGGATTAAACCCTAGATTACAAGAATACGGCCAATATATAAGTTTCAGAAATCAAACCCTACTTTTATACAACTGAAAAATTATAAAATTACATCAAAACCCCTACAAAAATTTCACCCTGTGGGCCCCACTTTTTGCCGCCAATTGGCCGCAAATTGTTACCAAATAGCGGCACTATTATAGAGTTGTCATCTGGTTTTTCTCATGCACGAGTCTCTTGTCTTGTTATCTTGATTCTCCTGACTGTATTGGATTTTAACTCTCTGCATTATCTTAATCTTATAGTTTTACTCTCTTTTGAACTCTTTTATGGGTTTTGTTTCCTAATCCGACTCTGATTTCATGCCATATTCTTGTAAGAATCGGATTACCCGAAAAAGATACTAAAAATACCCTAGTAGCATTTATGTATATATAAAAATAGATAAAATATGGAAGAAAAAATACAATATATGATACTAATTACACCCCCACACCTATTTTTTGCTAGTCCTCGAGCAAAACCTAACCCAAAAAAATGAAAAAGAAAAACTCTAACTCACTTTCGCAGGAATCGAGATTGCACTTAGCACGTGTAACTAGCTTTAAAACCCCTAAATTACCCTAGTGGATGAGTGTTGTGTCATGAGGGTTTACAGTGAATATACCCACAAAATTCATGAAGAAAATCGATTAAGGAATGAAGAAAAGAAAAATAAGGATAACCGAAAATCAAGAAAAATAAAAATTTTATACAACAGAGAGAAAAATTCTTTTTTTTAAATATTTTCTTCAATTAACCTCACTAATATACAAAATCAAGAACGCATTTAGATTATCAATTTTCAAATCAAGCATCATATTAGATACACTTATCATTCTAATCAAAAACTCAAATCCTACTTTTTAATACCCACTAGCAGATAATCCATTGGCTCTTATACATCTACGTGTACGTGTGATAGTCTACTTCGGCCTTGGACTCCAATTCTAACTCATGATTCATCTCCTCTCTCATAACAAATTTTTTTTTCTTTTTTTTTTTCTTTTTTTTAAGAATATTTCACCTTTCATGCGAATATTCACGCTTGTTTAGGCGCAAAGTACCCGATTACTCGGATCATAATATTTTTTTCACTCTTGAGACTATTGCCTTAATACCAGGTGCACCCTATTATTTTATCACTCTCGAGACTATTGCCTTAATACCAGGCGCACCCCATTTCTTTTTATGCGCACTTTTTTTCCTTTTTTTGTTTAGAGAGAGAAGACTTACTCAATCGTTATCATTTTTATCCTTAACCTAATAGACTATTGTGAAGTGAAAAATAGATGTATACTTGTCTCAAAATTATTGTTAGTGGTATTTATTTTTCATATTTTAATCTTTTTCATAAAAGTTTGAGTGTATCGTCTAATTTACTCTCCTATCAAATTTTAAATCTAAATTTGTTACTTTTTCTGTAACTAGGTTGATATATTGAAGAAAATATATAATTTTCTTTAGCTTTTTTTTTCAGTTTTTATTTTTTTAATTTTTTTAGTTAGTTAGTTACCCTAAACACTATCCGAAGTGTAAAATAAAGAAATCCAAAAATCTAAACAAAATCTAAAAAAAAGCTAAAAACCCTAAAAAAACACAGAAAATATCGTCACCCACTCCCACACACCTAAACTCGTGTATGCCCTCATACACAAATAAAGGGTGGTAAAATAAATAAGAAAACTATTATATAAATATTATACACTTAATGAGAGAGTAAAAAGTTACGATCTCAATATCGCCACCCTATTAAAGCATGGAAAGTGGTTATGATCTCTCCATCGCTTCCCACTTTTATAGTGTGTGCATTTTAAACGTAAAGTGGGTGCATTATTATATCTCATCAACCTTCTACAAGTTACGAAATTACCTGTCTGTAGCTTATGCCTCCCTCGCTTTTTCTTTGTCCACATGTAAGCATTAATAATTTGGTTAAATAATTCTTCATGATAAACCTGCAAATCATTGTTAGTAACAAGCATACATGTAGAAATATCATGAGGTGAGAAGAGTGCTAAATGATCAAGTGAATGTGGTGGTGGCCCTTCTAACTCACGAAGTAATGCGAGTTCCTCTGCGAACAAATCCTCAAAAGTTTGCTCATAAATCAATGGCACACTTGCTCAAGTATCATCATACATCGAATCAGTTTGTACCAATTCATCTAATAATATGAGCTCTTCTTCAAAAATTTGCTCAAATGAGAGTTCAACATCAGTGCAAACTATGAATCATATTTACCTCAATGAGAGAGCTCGTTGTGTGCTCATCCATATTGAATATGTTCAATGCCACAGTCATATTCCCAAATGATAACTTCATGAGACCACTCATGCAATCAATTAATGCATTTGATGTTGCAAGGAATGGTCTACCCAAGATAACGTTTCTAAGACAATGAAGTTTATTCCGTAAATTGAAAATCGGCTCAGTTTCTAAGACAATGAAGTTTACAGGAAAGATGAACTCGCCAACCTTAATGAGCACATCTTTAACCATACCAAGTGGTCTTTTGATCGAATGATCAGCTAACTGTAATGTGATCTTGGTAGGTTAAAATTTTTCTAACCCCAGTTGCTGATAAACAGTGTAAGGAAGCAAGTTAATATTTGCCCCTAGATCAAGCGACGCCCTATCAAATGTAGTGTTCCCAATGATATATGAGATTGTTGGGGAACATGGATCTTTTTACTTGACAGGTAAGGAGTTAGAGAGAATATGTAATATATTTGTAGCAAGAAAAACTTTCTCAGGAATGTTTCTTGCTTGCTTCTTAATACACAAACCCTTAAGAAATTTGGCACAAGTTGGAACCTGAACTATAATGTCAAGGAGGGGAATATTAACCTTCACCTACTGAAATATTTCAAGAATTTTCTCTACTTGCGGTGAAGACTTCCAAGCCGATTGGGATATGGTACTTTCGGCTTAGGAACAAGTTTTTCTAAATGAGTATGTGATGGTGATAGAGGCAATGGAGATGGTTGTGGAGAAAGAGATGGTGTAGCCTGCGAAATAGGAGTGAGATTAGGGGGCATGGCTACATTGATGTCCACTTGCTTGCCAGATCTGAGCGTGTGAATGACATTGTATTGGTGAACATGGGATGAAACAGACTAAGATGAGTGAGAGTTGGGGTTCATTATTGGTTGGCTCGGAAAGGTACCTGGCTCCCGCTCACTCAGCTGTGTGGCTAACTATCCAACCTGCTGCTCTATATTCTTGATCGACTGAGAACTTACAAGAAGTTGTTGGTCGGTCTGTTGTATAAAGTCAGTAGACACTTTTATTAAGTTTTGTAATTGTGTGTCTAAATTGGACGTCGTCTTGAAAAGGTTTCCCACATCCCTTTCAAGTGTCATTAGCCGTCTGTCATAATCATTATTAAACCCCTGCTGTGGATATGATTGATTATATATAGGTGGTCTATTCTGCTTGTTCCCTTGATTTAAAGCATTTGAGTGTTGATAAGCACTCACTTTTGGTCTTGGGAACTGACCATTGGCTGGAGGCTGCATGTTAGGATTAGGGGCCCCCTGATATTGCCCCTGACCCAATGAGAGATTTGGATGATTTCTCCAACCAGAATTGAATGTAGGAGCGTAAGGATTGTTCATGGGTTGTTAATACAAGAAGTTAGCCTACTCAAGTGTGGGACCCATGTGATTCATCAATAATGAACACTCCTCCATAACATGATTCGGAGTTCCGCAATTAAAATATGTGGGAACGTGAATTTGATTTACCTGACCCACCGGTGGAGTGCTAGGAGTCTTCAATGCCTCAATTCTTCTTATAAGGGCTGCAATCTTAGCTTCGGCAGCTATAGAGCTATCGACGCTATGGATCCCACCCTTATGTGCAGAAATTGATGCACTGGGCTTCTCAGTGGAACTCTCCCACTGCATAGTCTTCCATGATAGATCCTCAAAGAAGTCTCAGGCTTCATCCTCGTTTTTCCTCATAAACTCCCCCTGACACATGGACTCAAGAAGAGTTTTGGATGTGTAATTGAGTCCTTCGTACACGATTTGACACAACCGCCACTTTTCTATCGCATGGTAGGGGCACTGAGCTAATAAACCCTTGAACCATTCTAAATATTTCCAGAAGGGTTCTCCCGGCACTTGACAGAATTGATTAATTTGATTTTGAATTCTTGCCGTCTTATGCGTGGGATAGTACTTTTTGAGAAACACTGTAACGAATTCATCCCAAATAGTGATTGAATCAGTAGGTATACTGTACAACCACTTCTTGGTATTATACTTTAGAGCAAATGGGATGAAGCGGAGTTTAATTGCATCCTCCTATTGTTCGCCATAAAAATTGCAAACGACGCTCTATTGAAGTTTTTTCAATAAAGAATTACAATCCAACGATTTCCCGTTTATAGATGATGAGGAAGATAGATTTCCTCTTTGTTTAAAGCTGGGTTTTGATGTAGCTATGGAGGACAATTCTGCTCTCCGTTGACACTCCGTATAATCTCTCTCAGTTGGCTAAAAGAAAATGAAAGGCTCTTGACTCTTGATCACAAGGGGTAATTTTTAGGAGAAGATGTCCGTCCCCTTCTCTTTCGTTCTCCCACCTTTTATAGGGGTCCTAGAGTAACGTCCCGCCTCATTTGCTTGACCGTTAGCTCCCACTACTTGAGAAGTCCCGTCACATTCGTTAGGTGGTTGCTCCCACGACTGGAGTAATGCCGCTGCATTCGTTTGGCAGTTATCTCTGCGATCCGAGGTGGCAACTCTCTTATTCGAGTCAGATGACTTTGTATTAAACCCCTACCCGGATGCTATGGGCAGTATCGCGAATCTCAGTTTTAGATTCGCAAACATGTTCTGTCGTCTGGGTCGCGAACCTCAGTCTCTTTGGTTCGCAGATCCGCTGAGTTGCGGACTTCCGACTCTGAATTCGCGGATCTGCTTTGTTTTCTAGAATTTTTTGCCGACAAAACCCCCTCCAAAGTTTTCAAAACTCTCGTGATTTTTGAGAAGTTTTGGAATACTTTGGACATATCATTCTGTATTAGAATCTTCGTTTTTCATATCTCTGAGAGTACAATTCTGTATTAGAATTCTTCTTCGATTGCCGGTAGCATGACTCTATCGCCATATCTCGAACTCTCATCTTGAAAGGAACACGACCCTGTATTAGCGCTGTGAATTTGCTGCTTTTGAAAGAAAATGCGACTCTGTATTAGCGCCACCCAATTTTCGATTCTTGAAATATACGACTCTGTGTTAGGGTCGCATATTTGCCTTTTGGAGAAAAAAAGACGACTCTGTGTTAGGGTCGTAAGCTTTTGCTTTGGAAGGAGCACGACTCTGTATTAGAATCGCGAACTTTCATTTTGGAGAAGAAAATGACTCTGTGTTAGGGTCGTAAACTATCTTTTCGGAAGGAACGCGACTCTGCATTAGGGCGCAAACTTTCACTTTTTGGAGGAGAAAACGACTCTGTATTAGGGTCGCAAGCTGTCTTTTCGGAAGGAACGCGACTCTGCATTAGGGACGCGAACTTTCACTTTTTGGTTGCAGAAAACGACTCTGTGTTAGGGTTGAAAACTGTCTTTTCGGAAGAAACGTGACTCTGCATTAGGGGCGCGACCTTTCATTTTGTAAGGGAACGTGACTCTGCATTAGGATCACGAACCTTCATTTCAGAGAAGAAGACGACTCTGTGTTAGGGTCGCGAATTTTCATTCTGGGGAGGAGGACGACTCTGTGTTAAGGTCGCAAACTTTCATTCTTTCACTGTTGGAAGGGGATCGCGACTCTGTAGTAGGATTGCGACTTTTCATTTTGTAAGAGAACGCAACTCTGTATTAGGATCACGAACCTTCATTAGAAGATGACTCTGTGTTAGGGTCACGAATTTTCATTCTGGAGAGGAAGACGACTCTGTGTTAGGGTCGCAAATTTTCATTCTTTCACTTTTGGAAGGGGATCACAACTCTGTATTAGTGTCGCGAACTTTCTATTTTTGAAAGAGAAAACGACTCTGTATTAGGGTCGCGGGCTTCCTACTTCAACTCCAACCTCAGGGCATATGGCTGTAGACGACATTCCACAGGATAGTACCGTCATGGAAGTCATTACTAAAGTAGCCCATTGGGTAACTGAGACCACCGTTTCCGCTACTAATACTACTGAAGTAGCCGTTCCTTCAATGAAAACTGCCACATATATTGTCCCGACTGCAGTTGCTGCAACTGTTGCTTCTGTTGAGTGTGTGGAAGTTGTTGTTTCTGGTACTGGTACTACTACTTCTTTGCAGCAGAGTACAGTTCAGGCTACGCCCACTCCAGTTGTTGCTGATTCTTCCCATGCGGAGGTTGATGCCTTTGAAATTAACTTGCTGAGGGATACAGTGGAAACTTTTCTCCACTTTCTGGATCGTTGTATTGAGAATATATTGAAAGGGGCTTCTTTTGGTTCACTTACTAATATCCTCAATATTTACTTGACTGGTATCGTCAGTATTGGTGGGGAGGAGAAAACTGTTCCTTACAGACTTATGATAGTTCAACTCTAAAACTACGCTGAGTCTTTATCAAGATCGCGGAGTGCTGATAAGTCTGAAGTAGTTGAAGCTATTTTCCAGAAGCTGATGAAGAAACAGCTTGGGTTCCAAAAGGAGACTCAAGAGAAGGCAAACGCTTGCAAAGCCTCCTTAGAAAAGGGTCAATCAGACCGTGAGTCTCTAGTTCTTCAAGTGGAGGCCGCTGCTTCAATTGTCAAGGACCATGACCAGGCTATTATTAGAACTCAGGAGACTATCGCCAAAGCTCAAGCTTTCTTGGCTAAAATCACTAGGGAACTTTCTATAATTTTGATCTGATAATGAATAAAGAAGTTCTTTCTTTTTGCACGACCAAAAGTGATTGATGAATAATTTTGATATTGATTATCAGAGGTAACTGTTAACTTGATAATCTTTAAATCACCCAAAATTTTCTAACCACTCAAAGTTGCCGTGAATGAGAGACTTCTTGTTAACTTCGCTGATCAGGTTGAAGCTCGCACTGTTTAGTGACTTCCAGTACAACGACTTCTGATTCGCCATAGGTAATATTTAACTTGGCAAATTTGATAGAAAGAAAGTTTGGTTCGCCAGAGGTATTATTTAACTTGGCAAATTTGATAAAAAGAAAGTTTGATTCGCCAGAGGTATTATTTAACTTGAGAAAGAAAATCTGGTTCGCCAGAGGTATTATTTAACTTGGCAAATTTGATAAAAAGAAAGTTTGGTTCGCCAGAGGTATTATTTAACTTGGAAATTTTGATATGAAGAAAGTATGGTTCACCAGAGGTATTATTTAACTGGGCAAATTTGATAGAAAGAAAATCTGATTCGCCAGAGGTATTATTTAACTTGGCAAATTTGGTAAAAAGAAAATCTGGTTCGCCAGAGATATTATTTAACTTGGCAAATTAGATAGAAAAAATTCTAATTCGCCAGAGGTAATATTTAACTTGGCAAATTTGATAGAAAGAAAATCTGGTTCGCCAGAGGTAATATTTAACTTGGCAAATTTGATAGAAAGAAAATCTGGTTCACGGCTTTAAAGATTTTTAGTCCGGAATCATAAATCTTTATTAATGAACTTCCGATTTCAGACAAACTTTGGTTCATGGTTTGCATCGAACTACCTAGGTCAAATTACAACTGGTGTTCCGCAATTTTGCTAAGAATAATATTTCTTTAGGAACTTGCCATTGATTGACATCATGATCTTGTCACCGTTTGGCTTTGTCAACCGATACGCGCCATTAGAGTAGACCATATCAATGACAAAGGGTTCCTCCCACTTCGGCTGGAACTTCCCTCTAGGTTTCTGGCTAGTTATGATCGGCCTTCTGACAGGACAGGACTAGACCATATTAATACTCTGTTGTGCTTCTAAGTGCTTATCGTCCAAAGCCTCTAATTCTTGGATTCTTTGTTGATGTCTTTCTTCTTGCATCATTCTAGTTATTAATGCAACTCGTAATGACGGGATTTGGATTTCCAAAGGCAAAACTGCTTCTGACCCATATACCAAAGAAAAGGGTGTGGTATTAGTGGGGGTTCGAATCGTGGTGAGATACGCCCACAGGCATTCTCCGAGCTTCTCGTCCCAGTCCCTTTGATTGGATGACACAACTTTTTAAGAAGTTTTACAATGGTCTTATTGAAAGTTTCTGCTAGACCATTAGCTGCAGCGTAATATGGCGATGAAGCTACATCCTCGATCCTATACTTATTGCAGAATCTAGAATATACCTAGCTTACAAACTAAGGCCCATTATCATGAATGATCTTTCTGGGCACTCCGAAGAGGTAAAGCACATGGTACTTGATGAATCTGATAACATCCAATGACTTTACTTCAACCAGAGAAATGACTTCGGTCCATTTTGAAAAGTAATCTGTTATAGCTAAAATGAACCAGTGTCCTCTCGTTGATGGCAGGAAAATTGGCCCGACAATGTCCATACCCCATTGTTCAAACGGCCATGACGTAGCCGTTGGGTGAAGATACTCTGGATGTATTTGGCAGGCCCTACACTTCTTGGCGTAGTCAACCGCTTCTGTCATCATCTTAGACCAGTAATAATCCATCTTTCGGATTCTATCCCAGAGTTTTGGCCCTGGCTGGTGTGCTCCGCAGATGCCAGCATGAGCTTCTTCGAGTACCTTTTCAGCTTCGCGGTTGGAGAGACAGCGAAGTAAAATTCCGTCGTAAGATTTCATATACAATGTCTGGAGTTCTGCGTTGTAGTAGAACCGGACAGCCCTTCTCTGAATTGCCCTGGCTTCTTTTGGACCTTCAGGTGATATACCGTAAAGGACATAGTCTATATAAGGAAAATGCCAATCCCTTGATTCTAGGCTTGATTCGAAAGCGTCAGCTTCGTCTTCCTGTGGTTTCTTCATTTCTTCTTTGAGCTCGTCCTTTGGACAAAATAATTCTTTGCTTCCTACCGTAATTTACCTTCTAGCATGCTTGGGCAAGGCTAATGTAGCAGCCAAGGAAGCTAGCGAATCTGCATAACTATTTCGGTGGCGCTTTATGTGGCTGATATAGAAACCATCGAAACCATCGGCGATCTTGATCACTGAACGATAATACGGCAGGAGGTCTTCATGTTTGACCTCGTACTCCCCTTTTACTTGATTCACAACAAGTTGAGAGTCCCCATATGCCTCCAAATATTTGACCCCCAGTTGTTTGGCTATTTTTACGCCGATTAGGAGGGTGTTATATTCCGCGACATTGTTGGAGCACGAGCTTGTTAATGAGTAAGCTCGAGGAATGATGTGGTTGCGGGGAGAGACAAAACAACTCCTACCCCAGCTGTCATCTTTCCCTCAGATCCCATTCGGGAGGCACCATCAAAGAAAAGCTGTCATACACCTTTCGAGACTGTATTTGCCTCGGAAGACTTTCGCGAGTCATCCTTTTCTGGAATCAAGTCCCATTCTTCTAACTCTCCCGGGATTTGTTCGTATAACTTTGAGGATGTCGGGATTGGATGTTCGGATAAGAAGTCGGCCACGGCCTGTCCTTTAATAGACTTCTGTGGGACAAAGCGCATATCATACTGTGATAACAAAATAGCCCAATTGGATAGTCTTGAGTTTAATGATCCAGGTTTAGTCATTAAAATTCTCAAGGGGTTAACTCTCGATACAACGTGGATGATTTGTCTAGCCAAATAGTATCGCATCTTCTGTAATGCGAATACTAAGGCTAAACATTCCTTTTCCACTGGATTATACCGGTATTCCGCCCCGACCATCATTCTGCTGAGGTAATAAATAGCTTGTTCGTGACCTGACTCATTTTTCTGCGCTAGCAAAGCTCCCAAAGAATGGTCCATAGCCCTTACATATAGCAGAAAAGGTATTCCTGAGATTGGAGCTACAAGCACTGATCGTTTCATAAGATATTGTTTGACTTCTTCAAAAGCTTTTTAGCATGCGCCATCCCAAACAAATGACACTCCTTTTCTCATTAATCTGGTGAAGGGCTGACATTTACCAGACAAATTTGATATAAACCTGTGGATGTACGCCAGTCTGCCTTGCAACCCCCTTAACTCTTTGAGGTTACAGGGGGGCGGCATATCTTGGATAGCCTTGACCTTATCTGGATCAAGATGTATTCCTTTTGATATTACGACAAAACCGAGGAATTTTCCACTGTAACCCCTAGGAAAGACTTAGTTGGATTCATTTTGAGCTGGTGCTTCCTCATGAGGTCGAACACTGTCTTCAAATCCTTCAAGTGAGCGTCTTTGTTTCTGCTCTTAATTGCTAGGTCATCTAAGTAGCATTCCACCGTTTTCCGGAGGTGCTCTTGGAATATTGCGTCATGGCGCGTTGATACGTAGCACCTGCGTCCTTTAGGCCAAAGGGCATGACTTTATAGCAGTATACCCCGAGTGGTGTCCTGAAGGACATATGCTTCTCATCATCAAGGTACATCTTTATTTGATTATACCTCGAGAATCTATCCATGAACATCATACGCTCATACCCACAAGTATTATCTATCATAATATCCATGATAGGTAACGAGAATTTGTCATTAGGGCAAGCCTCATTCAAATCCCTAAAGTCTATGCAAACTCGGATTTTTCTATTTTTCTTGGTCACGAGAACTATATTCGCGACCCAATCAGGGTGTTGTTCCTCGCGAATAAAGCCTGATTCAATCAACTTCTTGATTTCAGCTTCTATAACTTCCATGATCTCTAGGAGGAATCTTCTTTGTTGTTGTTTTACTGGCTTAGCCTCTGGCCGGATTTTCAATTTGTGAACCGCCACACTTGGATCCAACCCTGGCATTTCCTCATAACTCCAATCGAAAATATCAATGTATTCGCGAATGAGGGATATTAATTCATTCCTTCCTTTCGAGGATAGGTTCTCACTTATAAATATGGGTTTAGGATTCCTTTCATCTTCCATATTGATTTGGATCACTTTATCTTCAGTTGGGGGCTCACACTGTTCAAACTGGATCTCCCACTTCATATTAAGATGCTTGGCCCAGGGGTCGTCTCTTATCGGCGAGGTTTCCTTTAAGTCTTCGTCTTCTTGGATCGCGGAAGTCATGTTCGCGGACACTTCGCGAAAAATCATACCAATACTGACATTTGAGTCCCAGCATGATGATTCTGACGAATGATCGTACTGTCTTTCTTCGATTTTCTCACCTGAGGAACTTTCGGGAGTGGTGACGTATCCAACCCCCTGCCGGTTTCCTGGTAATAATCTGGCATTTTCCCTTCTGGGACAAAAAATTGAAGGATTGTCCTTCTTCCTTTTCCAAAATTCAACCCCCTGCCTTCAGCCAGATTATATCCCATTTCTTTATTAATCTACGAGAATTTTCATCGTAATGGAAGAACTCGAGTTTTCCCTATTCTTCCTCAGAATCTAAGCATTTCTTTTTGTTCTTGTGACTTGCTCTTCCAAATACTATAACTTTTTGGGTTCCGTTTTTTGGAGGGACCTAAAAAATGACCTGGTTAGCACTTTCAACGTCATAACTTAATTCGTGTAAGGATGATCGGATAGGTGCTTGGAAGGAAGTTAGAGAATATATCTCATTTACACAGTCGCTAAATGCATCGGTGCTAGTGCTTGAGGGCTCAAAATCAACACCAGAAGAATAAGCAAACTCTAAATTTTTATTTATCACCCATTCACCGTCAGAGTGAACGGCGTTATTTACATCAAGGCCTTCGAGGCTTATCACAATGGGCTCACCGTCCCAAATTACATCCTCCGATTTCGAATCTTCGGATCCTGATTCTGTATCAGCCTCCTCGTCGCTGTCAGAGTCATCTGGAACAGGTTGATCTGGAACACCGAACGCATCTTGATATAACAACACGACAGTAAAGTAATTTTCAACTCCTTTAAAGGGTTACTTTTCTGCGATCAGCGTTCTTATGTTCCCATCTTTGTCCACATATTTCATGCATTGGTGTAACGTGGAGGGTACAATGAGATTACTATGGATCCAAGGTTTCGGCAATAGTAGATTGTATGATGAGTCAGTGTCTATCACATAGCACGTGACTTCCGTCTTCAGGTCGCCGATTTGGCACTTGAGTTTTATCTTACCTAACGGTCTACTACCTTTAGCATTGAATCCAAAGATAGTGGTATTAGTTGCCGCTAATCTATTCATCAGCACTCTAAGATATCGTAGCATCCTTCGTGGCATGATAAAGATGGTCTCCAAGTTTCTGTTTGGCCTTCTCTAAAGATGGTCGAGATTCTGTGGCCTGGCCATAGTTCATCAAATAATCTTTTCCTGAACGGGTCCCTGTAGGAGGGGGATCTACATCAGCCACCCGAGAGTCTCCTGGTTTTTCTTCCGAGTCTGTTAGAGTAGGAACATCTCCGTCAACTTCGGGAATTATGGAGACGACATTGGAAGTAAAAATCTTCCCTTTTTGCTTTCTTCCAGATGGGTTGGAAATCCATTGTTTATCATTAAGAAGATCTGAATGCACCCACGTTATCTCTCTCCTATCAGTCTCGAATGGGGACAATCCTTTCTCCTGTTGTTGATGCGGATCAAAATTCACGACCTGCATGGTGCCTCTAGGAATGGGTTGCACTCTGTCTTGAACTGTCGACTCTATCCAGTTAGGCGCTTTACCAAACCTGACAGTCACCATGTTCGCGGTCACCTTTTTCTAGAGTTCTTAAAGTTTAATGACATTGGCGTCTACCAAGACTTGAATCTTATCTTTAAGGATATAACAATTTTGGGTAGAGTGGTTAATAATTCTATGGTAAACACAGTAATTAGGATCATTAACTCTTCCAACTTTCTCTGGTCGTTTAGACTCTGGAAGCTCTAGCATCTTCTTATTCATGAGGAGGTTGAAGATTGTTTTCGTATGCTCATCCTTGAAGGAATATTGTTTTTGAGGCATACGTGTTGGAGAAGGGAGCTTAGGAGAAGTTTTTACGGGTTGCGGGGCATCCGTCACCATTGTCTCTTTCCCCTTATACCCCCGAGATCTGGGCTTATAGTTGTTATCACCACTTCGCTTCAGCTTCTTCTTGCCTCCTTCTTCGAGTCTTTGTGCGATCTCCTCAGCCTCTTCAGCTTGTAGGGTAAGGTCCTTCCAAGTAGTAGATTTTACTGCTCTCATCCTGACCAAAACCTTAGCTGACAAATTATGTCGATAGGTTTCTACCAAGGTTTTTTCTGGCATCCCATGTGGACATCTGAGAGAATCATTCCGGAACCTTTTGATAAAGTCCCGGGCTGACTCTCCTTTTTTTTGTTTAGTTGCTAAAAGCGCCGGCATTGACACCTCCATGTCATCTTATAGAACCTGGTCAGAAAGGCTTTTTCCATGTCGATCCATGAATTGATGGTTCCTGGTTCTAGCCTTCGGAACCATTCAAAAGCTAGTCCTATTAAGTTACTAACAAATACCCGCGTAATAATGAGGTTGGGGTCGTTTCCGGCTAAATGCCTAATATGTGACTTAAAGTAGTAGAGGTGCTGGTTTGGTGATCCTTTACCATCAAAAGATTTGAGCTTCAATGGTTTGTAGCTTTCTGGGAACGGCACACTTTCCCATTCCATGGGATATGGCCTTACCACACCTAGCTCTTGTAGGTCGCTCTTATGCATGAGAGCGTTCAATTGATTTTGAAAGCTTTCCATCCAGACAGCATTTGCGTTTCCTTCTTGATGTATAGAGCAGTTATCATCATCCTCATGATGTTCTGATTCTTTTTCATGACCTTCTTCTTCCGCCTTGTCATTCTTTGAGTGCAAAGATGTATTCTTCAATCTAGTCTTCTCCAGCTCCACCAGGACATGTAGAATGTCTTTGAGTTCGCTAATAGCATCCTGCTATTGCTGGATATTCTTATCTTGTTTATCCATTCTCCGCATGAATTCTACTGAGATGTTGTTTTGAGTCATATATGCAGAGGCGGAGTCTTCCAAGAACGAATCGGATGTTTGCGTCTCAGCCATAACAGACTTGATCGTGTCTTCTTCATCGGAAGAGATTTCCTCCATTTGTTTATAGTTCATGGGGACTACCACCCCACTCTTGAGTCGAGTGTTTTGAAAAACTCCTCGCTCTTCCTTCGAACCCGAAGAGAGCTCCGAGTCAGAAACTCCTTTGAAGACTTTCTTCGTCTTCTTTTTCTTCTTTTCCCCGATACTTATCATATTGGATGATACTTCGGGATATTCAGGCTCAGAAAACTCGGGCCTGTTTCGTCGACTTCTCTTCACCGGTTGGGATGACAGCCGATGGAACACCATCGGTCTAGCATGAGCTGAACAATGACAGTGAGATAGTACTGCACTGATCAGTCATTCGCAATGGCAATGAGATGCGTGGGATTCTTCCTTTTTTCTGTTTAGAAGTTCCCTATGATCTCTTGTATCGGAAGATAGCCTTCTTTTGTTCTCTCTTACTCTATGATCTCTTGTATCGGAAGATAGCCTTCTTTTGTTCTCTCTTACTAGGACAGTGAATGAGACAAGGTTAGCCTCAAAGATAGGCGCACGTCTTTCACGAACTTGAGGTTCGCGGGTTCCATGGACTTCTCTAATTGTGTGATCATGTTCCCCCCTTGGGACACGAGGAACGTGGACGTATGCTCCGCGTTTGTAGTCATACATGGTTTTTGTGGAGTTACTTCGTTTCTTGCAAGAAACGCGAGTAAATCCTTCCTGTCCCGATCTCTTGCCACCTTGCATTTTGGCCTCCATACTTGTACAGTAGACCTTTGCAATGATGAGTTGGCGGCTTGCTTTTGCTGCGTGGTCCTGCAAAGAGCACGAACTTTGCTTCTTCTTAGGTTTCTTCTCATTGTACGAGTGAGAGAAACCTCCTTCTCTGCGCCATAGTCTCGCAGAGTGGGTAGTGGTCGTTTTCCCTTGTTGAAGAGGGAACTTTGGTCCACTTTGCTTGAGAGATCAAGTATTAGTCGAAACTGGCCTTGAGCCCAATGTTGAAGAAGAGGATTTCGGACCAATTTGGTCCGACAATTCCCTTGGCTGAGTTATTGCCATTAAAGCCTCCTTGGGGATTGACCCCTTGGAGATTTTACCGCAACCCCTTAGGGAAGTAGGGCTCTTGGAGCTTGAAAAAAGGAATTCTTCGTATCTTTCCAGGTCAACATGAATGGTGAGCGAGTCAACCATACTACCAACTGGAATGTTGTCGGATTGAGCTACCACCAGATCAACGGAGGTGATGGTTGTCCCGAGCGGAGTCTCCAATCTTCTGTTTGCCATAAAAATTCCAAACGACTCTCTATTGAAGTTTTTTCAATAAAGGATTATAATCCAATGGTTTCCCGTTTACAGAAGATGAGGAAGATAGATTTCCTCTTTGTTTAAAGCTGGGTTTTGATGTAGCTATGGAGAGCTATCCTGCTCTCTATTGACACTCCGTACAATCTCTCTCAGTTGGCTAAAAGAAAAAGAAAGGCTCTTGACTCTTGATCACAAAGGGTAATTTTTAGGAGAAGATGTTCGTCCCCTTCTCTTTCGTTCTCCCGCCTTTTATAGGGGTCCTAGAGTAACATTCCGCCTCATTTGCTAGACCGTTAGCTCCCACTACTCGAGAAGTGCCGTCATATTCGTTAGGTGGTTGCTCCCACGACTGGAGTAATGTCGCTGCATTTGTTTGGCAGTTATCTCCACGATCTGAGGTGGCAACTCTCTTGTTCGGATTGGATAACTTTGTATTAAACCTCTACCCGGATGCTATGGGCAGTATTGTGAATCTCAATTTTAGATACGCGAACCTGTTCTATCGTCTGGGTCGCGAACCTCAGTCTCTTAGGTTCGCAGATCCGCTAAGTTGCAAACTTTCGAATCTGAATTCGCGGATCTGCTTTGTTTTCCAAATTTTTTGCCGACACCTTTAAGTGCTATAGTTTAATCCTTACGCATACTTCCTAAAATTCACTGATAAAGATATATGTATCCTCTGAATCAGAACCAGTGAATTTAGGAAGCATGCTAATGTACTGCGGTTTCAATTCATAGCGATTACCCGTTACGTGTGGAAGTTTGATGCATGATGGAAGTGATGTCATAACGGGTAACATCAATTCTGAAGGATCGGAATCGGGTGATCCATCTTGTCACCCATGAATAAATCTGATCTCACTAGTTGACCAAATTGATCACGGGTCCAATGTAGCATGAACCAACAATCGTGAATGAATGCATGAACTTCCTAAACTAATGCAAGAAGTGGAGTGTGGTGGAGATAAAATGATGGAATAGATATGATCAAAGAAATGATGTGATTCCTACTTTGTCTAATTTTATTTTATTTTATTTTTTTGTATTTTTTGCAGAACTAGGTACCCAAAATTCAGACACAAAGAAAATATAGGGGATAAACTCACCAAATTTGCCGCTAAATAGCGGTAATTACAATTGTTTAGCGGCAAAACAAGGGAGTTTGGCTCCCTGGTTTATGCAGTGCACTATCGAGAATCTTTTATTCCCTTTATTATTTCTGTATCTGAAGTTGCAGATCTCTGCACACTCAACACATACTGTTAACCAGTAAAATATTAGAAAAAGCAAGAAAAATACCGTCGATCCCCTGCAATAGCGCCAAAAACTTAACGGAATTTTTAGCAAACTCCCAGTTATCAACGGATTTGAGGTGCCTTCACCAATCGCCGTTTGCGTTGGGCTAGCCATACTATTTTCCTTAGTATGATGAGTTGTCGAAGGTCTTGTCTGGGCTTATATGCCAAATGTTCCTTCTCCCCTTTACTTTTGAAGCATTGGGTAGTTTATGCTTTTACCTCAGCATGAGGAGTTGTTGAGGATTTGAATTCCTCTCCCCTTTGTTTTTGAAGCATCAGGTCATAACTTATTCTTATAAGTTAGTATTGCAACAGATTTGTCAAGAGATTTTTAGCCAACCCCTAGCTATGAACGGATTTGATGTGTATTTACCAATCGTCGTTTGCGTTGGGCTAGCCATACTTTTTCCCTCAGTATGATGAGTTGTCGAGAGTTTTATTTGGGTTTAAATTCCAAACATTCCCTCTTCCCTTTACCTTTTTGGTATTGGGCGATCAGTTTCATACTCTTACCCCCAGTATAATAGGGTTGGCGAGAAGTTTTCGATTTCTCTTCTCGTTGCTTCTGACAGCATTGGGCAGTGGATTCATTAGCTATGAACGGATTTAATTTCTCTTCTCGTTGCTTTTGAAGGTGGCTAGATGTAGTATTTTTTCAAGAATTTGCTGTTTATAGGTATCATCATCTTGTCGCCATCTTGATTGATCAGGTGATGAGTGCCATATATTATATATTTATAGCCCTCATATTACCTATTTTTGTATATAAATAATATTACTACGGTATTTTTAGTGTGCTTTCAGAAATTTTATTCGTACAAGGAGATGGTATGAAATCAGAGTTGGAGTAGAAAACCAAAGTCCAAAAAGTTTCTGAAGTGGGCGAGACTACGAGACCACGATACTGCAGAGAGTAAATATTCAATACTGTCATCAAAATAAACTCAGAAGGAGAAAATACTCGAGGGGAAGAAAATTCAGAAATTAATTAAATATTTTTACCGCTAATTAGCCGTAATTTCAGCTAATTAGCGGCCCAAAGTGGCCCCCACTATCCGATTTTTCTCCCTTGGCTTCATTGTAATTTTGTAATTTCACAATTGTATTATGATTAGGTTTGGTTTTCCAAAGCCTATATAGTGGCCATATCCTTGTATTATAGAAAAAAATTCTGTAAGTATTGCACTCGTTTTAAATTAATAAAATTAGGATTTTGCTGAAGGGTGACAGATACAACACCGTGCTCCAGAGGTAAGCCATTGTTTTGAGATCTTTATTTGCTTTCTAGATAGAGTTAATTGCTTTCTAGTTTAGATTTTATTGTTTTCTAGATTAGATTTAATTGCGTTCATGAATAAAAATAGGATTTTGCTTACTAGAATTATGAGTAGCTAATTTTCTTTAGACTTAGGATGTAGATGAAGTTAGTTTAATAAATCTAACATGGAGTTATCTCATCTTCTTTCTAAAAAAAATAAAGTTATGATTTTTCTACAAATAAAGAAAAGATAGAGTTCACAAATCATAATTCTTTGGTAGATTATGCTTAATTAATATTTTGATAATCTATGCTTAGATGAAATTTGGAATTCTTTGTTTATTTTTAGAATTATCAATAAAGATTTTCCTATAAATAAATTGAATTGAGTAAACTTGTAAATCTAAATTCTTTAATAGGTTATACTTAAATTCGGTCTTTTGATAGCCTATGCTTAGATTAGGGTTTGAAGTTTACTTCTTTTCTTTTGTTTATGAGATTTTCTACTTGATATGATTTGTTTTTTTAGAAAGGTGTTATTTTTTATGGTCTATACTTCCACATCACTTGATAGGTCATACTTAGAGGCACTTGATTAAAATCAAATTAAAAGATCACCTTTTTAATATGTTACTTAACCGTGCATAATTAAAAAGATAGGAAGAAAAAGATAATTTATTGGTAGGCTATTATTCTAATGGATTCGAAATCCCAGGATAATCTCTAGAATTTAAAACTTATCTTCTCTCAATCTAAAAACTCAAAATTAGTCCGTTAAACTAAGGAAAGAGTAAGGAACACAAAAACACCTTAGATCACTGTGGGACGACATGTTAAGCGCTACAACTGATACTGTACACTTACAGTTTATAACATCAAGTTTTTGGCGCCGTTGCCGGGGATCGACGGTATTTTTCTTACTTTTTCTAAAGTTTTACGAGTTAACAGTGTGTGTTGAGTGTGCAGGGACCAGATATTGCAGATACAGGAAGAGAAAATGAATTAGGGAAGCTCTAGAACTGCGTAGCAGAAACCAGAGAGTCAAACTCTCTGGTTTGACCGCCAATTAGCGGTCAAGCCGCTATTTAGCGGCCCTAGAGGTATCTTCGGAACCAAACTTTTCTCTAGTTCTGTAGTTTTGGTCCTTGGTTCTGTAAAAAAATATAAAAAAAAAAATTAGGAACAGTAGGAATCACATTTTTATTTGATAATATCAATTCCACCGTTTTCCTCTCCACCACACCCCACTTCTTGCATTAGTTTAGGAAATTCACGCATACACTCACGGTCGCTAATTCATGCCACATTGGACTCGTGATCAATTTGGTCGACTTGTGAAATCAGATTTGTTCATGGAAGACAAGATGGACCAGTCGATCCCGATCCTTTATGATCGATGTTGCCCGTTGCGCACATCACTTCCATCATGCATAAAACTTCCACACGCAGCGGGTAATCACTATGAGTTGAAGCCGCAGTACATCAGTATGCTTCCTAAATTCACTGGTTCTGATTCAGAGGATGCATATCTCTTTAACAGTGAATTTCAGAAAGTATGCGTGATGATAAAACTGCAGCACTTATCGGATGACGCAATTAAGCTCCGCTTCATCCCCTTTGCACTTAAGGATAATGCCAAGAAGTGGTTGTACAGTATGCCTACTATTCAATCACTACTTGGGATGAATTCATTACGGTGTTTCTTAAGAAGCATTATCCCACGCATAAGACGACAAGAATACGAAATCAAATTAATCAATTCCGTCAAGGGCCGGGAGAACCCTTCTGGAAATACATGAAACGGTTCAAGAACTTATTAGCTCAGTGCCCCCACCATGTAATAGAAAAGTGGCTGTTGTGTCAAATCGTGTACGAAAGACTCTATTACACATCTGAAACTCTTCTTGAGTCCATGTGTCAAGGGGAGTTCGTGAGAAAGAACGAGGATGAAGCATGGGACTTTTTTGAGGACCTATCGTAGAAGACTATGCAGTGGGAGAGTCCCACTGAAAAGCCCAGTGCATCAACTTCTGCGCATAAGGGTTGGATCCATAGCGTCGATAGCTCTATAGCTGCAGAAGTTAAGATTGCATCCCTTATGAGGAGAATTGAGGTATTGGAGACTACTCGTGCTCCACAGGTAGGTCAAGTAAATCAAATCCAAAGTCCCACATGCTTTAATTGCGGAACTTTGAATCATGTTATAGAGGAGTGTCCATTATTAACGAATCTCATGGGTCACACACTTGAACAAGCTAACATCTTGTATCAACAACCCATGAACAATTCTTGCGCTCTTACATACAATCCTAGCTGGAGAAGCCGTTCAATTTATCATAGGGTCAGGGGCAATATCAGGGGGCCGTAACCCTAACATGCAACCTCTAACCAATGGTCAGTTTCCAAGACCAAATGTGGGTGCTTATCAACACCCAAATGCATCAAATTATGGGAACAACCAAAATAGACCACCTGCACAAAACTACTCACATCCACAACAGGGGTCTAATAATGAACAAGAAAAGCGACTTCAGTCACTTGAGAAGCACGTTGAAAATCTTCTCAAGTCTCATTCCAAGTTTGACACGCATATGTCCAACCTTGACACACACATGCAAAATCTTATGAAAGTGTCAACTGATTTTATTCAAAGTACAGGTCAACAACTGCTCGTGAACTCTCAATCTATTAAGAATGTAGAGCAGCAGGTTAGACAATTAGCGAGTCAAATGAGTGAACGTGGCTAGGGTACCTTTCCAAGTCAACCCATAACGAACCCTAATGCCAGTTCCTCAAACTCCAATCAGTCGCATGTCCACCAATACAATGCCATTCACATGCTTAGATCTGGCAAGCAAGTGGACAATAATGTAGCCGTGCCCCCTGATCCCACTCCTACTATCTCGCAGGCTACATCATTTCTTCCACCTTTCTCCTCAACCATCTCCATCACCTCCATCACCGTCACATGCTCATTTGGAAGAACATGTTCCTGAGCCGAAAGCACCATATCCAAATCGGTTTAGGAAGCCTTCACCGCAAGTAGAGAAAATTCTTGAAATATTTCAGCAGGTGAAGGTTAATATTCCACTCCTTGATATTATACAAAAGATTCCTACTTATGCTAAGTTCCTTAAGGATTTGTGTACTAAGAAACGAGTAAGAAACGTTCCTTAGAAAGTTTTTCTTATAGCAAATATATTGCAAATCCTCTCTAACTCCTTGCCTATCAAGTACAAAGATCAAGGTTACCCTACAATCTCATGCACTATTAGGAACACTACATTTGATAGGGCATTGCTTGATTTAGGGGCAAGTGTTAACTTGCTTTCTTACACTATTTATCAGTAATTGGAGTTAGGAAAACTTCAACTTACCAAGGTCACATTACAGTTAGCTGATCGTTCAATTAAGAGACCACTTGGTATGGTTGAAGATGTGCTCATTAAGGTTGGCGAGTTTATCTTTCCTGTTGACTTCATTTTCTTAGAAACTAAGTCAATCTCCAATCTACGGAATCAAATTCCGGTTATCTTGGGTAGAAATATCAAATGCATTAATTGATTGCAGGAGTGGCCTCATAAAGTTATCGTTTAGGAATATGACTGTGGCATTGAACATATTTAATATGGATGAGCACACAACGAGCTCCCTCATTGAGGTCAACATGATTCAGTTTGCACTCTCATTCGCCTCTTGCACTGATGATGAACCCTCACTTGAGAAAATGTTCAAAGATGAGCTCATATTATTAGATGAATTGGCACATACAGATTCTATGTATGATACTTATGCAAGTGTGCTATTGATTTATGAACAAACTTTTAAAGATTTGTTTGTAGAGAAGCTCGCATTACTTCGTGAGTTAGAAGAGCCACCACCATATTCACTTGATCCTATAGCACTATTCTCACCTCACGATATTTCTACATATATGCTTGTTACTAACGATGATTGGCAGGTTTATAATAAAGAATTCTTTAAGCAAATTATTAATGCTTACATATGGACAAAGAAAAAGCGAGGACGGCATAAGCTATAGACAGATAATTTCATGACTTGTAGGAGGTTGATGAGATATAATAATGCACCCACTTCACGTTTAAAATGCATACACTATGAAAGTGGGAAGTGATCGAGAGGTCGTAACCGCTTTCCACGCGTTAAAAGGGTGATGATATTGAGATCGTAATTTTTACGACTCTCATTATTTAATATTTGTATAATAGTTTTCATATTTATTTTCCCACACTTGGTTTGTGTATGAGGGCATACACGAGTTTAGGTGTGGGGAAGTGGGTTAGGATATTTTTTTGTGTTTTTCTAAGATTGTAGTTTTTTTTTAGAGTTTTTATTTTATTTTAGGATTTCTATATTTTACACTTTTGGTAGTTTTCAGGGTAACTAACTGAAAAAAAAAATTTAAAAAATCTGAAAAAAACTAAAAAAAATAAAAAAAAATTAACAACAAATTTATGTATTTTTATCAATAGATCAACCTAATTACAGATAAAGGAATAAATTTATATTTGAAATTGGATAGGAGAGTAGATTTGATGATACACTTTGAATTTTATGAAAAAGATCAAAATCCAAAAAATAAATACCGCTAACAGTAGTTTTGAGGCAAGTATACATCTATTTGTCACTTCACAATAGTTTATTAGGTTAAGAATAAAGATAATAACGATTGAGTAAGTCTTCTACCTCTAAACAAAAAAAAAGTGAGAATAAAATAATAGGGTAAGCCTGGTATTAAGGCAATAGTCTCGAGAGTGATAAAATAATGGGGTGCGCCTGGTATTAAGGCAATAGTCTCAAGTGTGAAAAAAGTGTATGATCCAAGTAATCAGATACTTTGCGCCTAAGTAAGCATGAATATTCGCATGAAAGGTGAAATATTTTAAAAAAAGAAAAAGAAAAAAAAGAGTATGAATCGAGTAATCAGGTACGTTACGCCTAAGCAAGCATGAATATTTGCATGAAAGGTGAAATATTCTTAAAAAAAGAAAAAAAAGAAAAAAAAAAGAAAAAAATGTTATGAGAGAGGAGATGAATCATGAGTTAGAGTTGGAGTCCAAAACCGAAATAGACTATCACACGTGCACGTAGATGTATAGGAGCCAATGGATTATCTGTTAGTGAGTATTGAAAGATAGATTTAAATTTTTGATTAAAATAATAAGTGTATCTAATATGACATTTGATTTGAAATTGATAATCTAAATGCGTTCTCGAGTTTGTATATTAGTGAGATTAATTGATGAAAATATCATTAAAAAAAGATTTTTCTTTCTTTTGTATAAATTTTTTATTTTTCTTGATTTTTGGTTATCCTTATTTTTCTTTTCTTTATTTATTAATCTATTTTCTTCATGAATTTTATGGGTTTATTCACTGCAAACCCTCACGAGACAACACTCGTCCACTAGGGTAACTTAGGGGTTTAAAGACTTGTTGCACGTGCTAAGTACAATCGCGAGTCCTGTGAAAGTGAGGTATGATTTTTCTTTTTCTTTTCAGAGGTTTTGCTCGAGAATTACCAAAAGATAGGTGTGGGGGTGTGATGAGTGTCATATATTGTAAATTTATAGCCTTCATATTACCTATTTTTGTATATAAATAATATTACTCGTGATTTTAGGGTGTTTTTCAGGAATTTTATTCGTATAAGGAGACGGTATGAAATCAGAGTTGGAGTAGGAAATTAAAGTCCGAAAAGTTTCTAAAGTGGACGAGACTACGAGACCACGATGCTGTAGAGTGTCAAAGTGCAATACAATCATCAAAATAAACTCAAAAGGAGAAAATACTGGAGGGGAAGAAAATTCAGAAATTAATTAAATATTTTTACCACTAATTAGTGGTAATTTCAGCTAATTAGCGGTCCAAAATGGGCCCCACTATCAGATTTTTCTCCCGTAGCTTCGTTGTAATTTTGTAGTTCCACAATTATATTAGAATTGGGTTTGGTTTTTCGAAGCCTATATATTGGCTGTATCCTTGTATTCTAGAAAAAAATCCTGTAAGTTTTAAACTCGTTTTCAATTAATAAAATTAGGGTTTTGCTGAAGGGTAATGGCCACAACGCCGTGCTCCAGAGGTAAGCCATTGTTTTGAGATCTTTATTTGCTTTCTAGATAGAGTTAATTGCTTTCTAGTTTTGGTTTTATTGCTTTCTAGATTAGATTTAATTTCTTTCATGAATAAAAATAGGATTTTGCTTACTAGAATTATGAGTAGCTAATTTTCTTTAGCCTTAGAATGTAGATGAAATTAGTTTAATAGATTTAACATGGAGTTATCTCATCTTCTTTCTAAAAAAAATAAAGTTATGATTTTTCTACAAATATATAAAAGATAGAGTTCACAAATCATAATTCTTTGATAGATTATGATTGATTAATATTTTGATAATCTATAATTAGATGAAGTTTGGAATTCTTATTTTTTGTTTATTTTTAGAATTATCAATAAAGATTTTCCTATAAATAAATTGAATTGAGTAAACTTGTAAATCTAAATTCTTTGATAGGTTATACTTAAGTTCAATCTTTTGATAGCCTATGCTTAGATTAGGGTTTGAAGTTTACTTCTTTTCTTTTGTTTATGAGATTTTCTACTTGATATGATTTGTTTTTTAGAAAGGTGTTATATTTGATGGTCTATGCTTGCACATCACTTGATAGGTCATACTTAGGGGCACTTGATTAAAATCAAATTAAAAGATCACCTTTTTAATATGTTACTTAACCGTGCATAATTAAAAAGATAGGAAGAAAGAGATAATTTATTGTTATGCTATTATTCTAATGGATTCGAAATCCTAGGCTAATCTCTAGAATTTAAAACTTATCTTCTCTCAATTTAGAAACTCATAGTTAGTCCGTTAGACTAAGGAAAGAGTAAGGAATGCAAAAATACCTTAGATCCTTGTGGAATGACCTGTTAAGCGCTACAATAATACTGTGCGCTTGCAGTTTATCACATCAAGTTTTTGGCGATAGGTTCCATTTGAGTAGACGGTTTCCACTACAAAAGGTCATTTTCACTTGGGTTCGAATTTTTTCTTATTCTTGTGGGTCAGGATCATTGGTCTTTTGATAGCTAAGATCAAGTCTCTTTCTTTGAAAGTTCTTCATTTAACTTTATTATTAAATGTCCATGAGATGCGCGCTTGATACAACTCGATTTGTTGCTTTGTGTTCAGGTGTTTTTCGTCCAAGGCCTCTAATTCTTGGACCCGCTTTTGATATTTTCTTCAGTCGTCATTTTTGTAGCCAGCGCTACCCGCAGGGATGGGATTTGGATCTCCAACGACAATATTGCTTCGTAACCATACACCAAAGAGAATGGCGCAGCTTTGGTTGGAGTTCGCACCGTCGTACGGTAAGCCCACAAACCTCACCTAACTTTTCATCCCAATCACGGTGACTTGAAGAAACAAACTTTTGTAGAAGCTTCACAATAGTCTTGTTGAAAGCTTCGACTAATCCATTGGCTGCCGGATTATAAGGCGTTGAAGCCACATCTTGAATTCTGAACTTGCCACAGAATTTCATGAAGCCTTGACTAATGAATTGAGACCCATTATCGTGGATGATCCATCAGGGCACACCGAAGTGGTAAAATATGTGGTGTTTGATGAATTTGACCACATCTGTTATCTTTGCTTCTCTCATGGGGATAGCTTCTTCCTATTTAGAGAAGTAGTCGGTTATTGCCAATATGAATCGGTGTCCTTTCGAAGATGGCGGAGTGATTGGTCTGACAACATCTATTCCCTATGTCTCGAATGGCCAACTGACAGTCAATGTATGTAAGTACTCTGGAGTTTGGTGTATGAAATTAGATGGACCTGATAGGCATGGCAACGCTTTGTATATGCCATTGCATATGTGATCATCTTGGGCCAAAAGTACTCCAATCTTCTAATGCGGTCCCAGAATTTTGGTCCAGGCTAGTGGGCCCTGCAGGTCCCATAGTGGGTTTCTTTAATCACCTCCTAAGCCTCATTTTTTGATAAGTAACGAAACAAAATGCCATCGTGTGATCTCCGATATAGAGTCTGGAGTGCGGCATTGTAATAAAACTTTGTAGTATTGTTTCATATGGAAGTGGCTTCTTTAGGACCCTCAGGAAGGATGCCGTGCAATGCATAATCCACAAGTGAAAAATACCAATCTCTTGGCTCAAAATTTATTCCAACTTGGTTTGATTCCTCTACCTCTATGATTGCTTCTGAGTGTAGGAGTTCGCGACTGCCAATCGTGACATGCTTTGTTGACCCACTTGGTATGGCCAAGGTTGCAGCCAACGATGCAAGAGCATCGGTGATGTGATAATTTACTGCAAGCGCACAGTATCAGTGTAGCGCTGTACAGGTCGTCACAAAGGGATCTAAGGTGTTTTTGCGATTCTTACTCTTTCCTTAGCCTAACGGACTAACCAAATATTCTAGGTTGAAGTCAGATTAATCTAAATAGCCTAGGATCTAGAATCCAGTAATTTCCAACCAAGTTCTTACTTCTATTATTTTCTTCTTTCATAAAAATTCAATCTTTTTAGTTTAATTTTTACTTAAAGTGCCCTAAGCATGAGCTATCAAGTGTTGTGCAAGTATAACTTATCAAATATGCTACTTTTTATAAAAACAAACTAAATCTTTTGGATAATTCAAAGAAAAAGATAAAACCAACAACCCCAAATCCTAACTAAGTATAGGCTATCAAGAAACATAATTCAAGTATAACCTATCAAAGTCTTAATTTTCGAGCTCTTGTATTTTAATCTTTTTATTGAAAAATCATGTCTTTATTTCTTTTATTTAAGAAGAAAAATATTAGAGAGCAATTACATGATGGATCTTAGCTTCATCTACATCCTAGAGCTAAACTAATTAGTTACTCATATTTTTAATAAACAAAATCAAATTTTTATTCATGAAAGCAAATAAAATCTAATTTTGAAAGTGAATAAATCTATACTAGAAAGCAATTAAATCTATCTAGAAAGCAAATAAAGAATTAAAAGCAATGGCTCACCTCTGGAGCATGGTATTATGGCCTCTACCCCTTCAGCAAAATCCTAATTTTATTAATAAAAAGTATATCTAAAATTACACCTAAAAAGCTCTCCCCTCATTTACAAGGATTCATGGGGTATTTATAACCCAAATACAATCCTACTCATACTCAAACTCAATACAAAAGATATGATCCTAATCCAATACAAACTAATCTCAAAATATATAATCTTAATTCAATCCATAGGTATTAGAAACCAATGGTTGAGATTAGATGGCATAAAATACTAATTTTCGGGTCCAAAATCTGAAATTAAGTTCAGTGCACCCGTAACCCGCTGGATTGGATTTTCCACTCTGCAATACTTCGGTAAAATGGCCATAACTTTTGTATCCGAACTCGGACTGATCTGTTCTTGGACTCGTTTCGAAGATAATTTCGAGCTCTACAAATGTTTGATACATGAAATTTTCCAGTTTAAATTATATCTTGGCCGAATATGCTCTTGAATCTGCTGCTGCTGCACTTGAGTTTCTGTCTTCACCATGATTGACTCTTTTTGCTCGTATTCTTAATAAATTTGCTTTATCTTCTTCTCTTCCATACAAATCCTTTGTTACCTATAAAAACACATTAAATATGCCCGAGTAGCAATTATTTATGCATAAAAATAGATAAAATATGGGAGGAAAAATACAATATATGATTCTCATCACACCCCCACATCTATCCTTTGCTAGTCTTCGAGCAAAACTTAACCCTAAAGAGAAAAATAAAAATCCTAACTCACTTTTGCAGGAATCGCGATTGCACTTAGCACGTGCAACAAGACTTTAAACCCCTAAGTTACCCTAGTGGACGAGTTGTGTCTCGTAAGGGTTTGCAGTGAATATACCCACAAAATTCATGAAGGAAATAGATTAAGGAATAAAGAAAAGAAAAATTTAAGAAAAAATAAAAATTTTATACAAAAGAAAGAAAATTCTTTTTTTTAATAATATTTTCATCAATTAATCTCACTAATATACAAACTCAATAACGCATTTAGATTGTCAATTTTCAAATCGAGTGTCATACCAGATACACTTTTCATTTTAATCAAAAATTTAAATCCTATCTTTCAATACCCATTAACAGATAATTCATTGGCTCCTATACAACTACGTGCACATGTGATAGTTTATTTCGGCCTTGGACTCCAACTCTAACTCATGATTCATCTCCTCTCTCATAACATTTATTTTTCTTTTTTTTCTTTTTTTTTTTAGAATATTTCACCTTTCATGCGAATATTTACGCTTGCTTAGGCGCAACATACCCGATTACTCGATTTATACTCTTTTCTTTTTCTTTTTCTATTTTTTTTAGAATATTTCACCTTTCATGCGAATATTTAAGCTTACTTAGGCGCAAAATACCCGATTACTTGGATCATACTCTTTTTTTTTCACTCTCGAGGCTATTACCTTAATACCAGGCTCACCCCATTATTTTATCACTCTCGAGACTATTGTCTTAATACCAGGCTCACCCCATTATTCTATTCTCACTTTTTTCTTTTTTTTTCTTTTTTTTTTGTTTAGAGAGAGAAGACTTACTCAATCGTTATCATTTTTGTGCTTAACTTAATAAACTATTGTGAAGTGAAAAATAGATGTATACTTGCCTCAAAACTACTGTTAGCGGTATTTATTTTTTGAATTTTAATCTTTTTTATAAAATTCAAAGTGTATCATCCAATCTACTCTTCTATCCAATTTCAAATCTAAATTTGTTCATTTATCTGTAATTAGGTTGATCTATTGATAAAAATACATAAATTTGTTGTAAAATTTATTTATTTATTTATTTTGGTTTTTTTTTCAGTTTTGTTTTATATTTTTTTTTCATATAGTTACCCTAAAAACTACCCAAAGTGTAAAACAAAGAAACCCAAAAATCTAAAAAAAAAAATAAAGAATCTAAAAAAATAACTAAAAATCTTAGAAAAATATGAAGAAAATATCCTAATCCATTCCCACACACCTAGACTCGTATATGCCCTCATACACAAACCAAGGGTGGGAAAACAAAAAAAAACTATTATACAAATATTATACACATATTAGAAAATTCAAACGGTTACGACCTCTTGATTGCTTTCCACTCTCATAATATGTCCTTTTATATTTTGATATGGATGAACTAGCCTTTTTGTCAGTTTTGCATTTAATCTCTCCATCTTGTTTTTTATTTTTCTCAACTTATTTCTACCTTTCTTTTTTTTATTCAATAATAAAATTTTGAAGTTGGAAATCGTACCTTTATCGTCGATATTTGACCCACGAGCATCTTTCATAGCAGTAAGTATTTTGGTTTTATCAACTTGTGAAATAACATACTCACTTTGATATTGCGGAATCATGAGCTTGATTTTGGAGGGCTCTTTCAAATTATCAGGTACCATAATCTCTTCTTTTTATAGTTTCTTCCAATCTTCGAGTATTACAGGCTTGTCATGCAAATTTTCTTCAAACCTGTCATCAAAATTCTCAAAAGAAAATGCCATACTAGTAGACTTATCATTAGTCAAGTTATTATGAAGGGATAAAAATTCTTCTTCACAAATTTCTTCACAATTTCCATCAAAAGAATCAAATGATAATGTGTCACTAGCAAGCTCACCATGAGATAAATCATCAAGCAAAATATTTTCTTTATCATCATTTTCATCATAATTATTTTCACAATTGTCTAAAATAGGTTGATCACAATATTGAATTATAGACTCATCATGCATAAAATTATTTAACTCATTTTGAATCATATCTACTTCAGAAGATGACTGGAGTGATTGCTCGTTGGAGTTAGATATGTTCAAACTACTAGATGGTTGATCTCCAAAAATTTTTGCTTGAGAAATCGCTTTGAGAAGATCTTCCATACAAGATTCAATTTGAGAGAATGATTTTTGAGATGATGATTTTAGCAAAGCTTCCATATCTTCCTCTATTCTATGTATTTGTTCCTCGGACTCATGATCATAATTTTCCTTATTTTTCTCAAATAATTGCATCTCGAGATCATGAGTGAAATTTGAAGAATGATATGATGGATCCATGAACATATTTGATGACAGATATGAAGTGGTTGGAGGTAGATTCTCATGACATGCATATTTTGCTTCTAATCTTTTTAATCTTTCATCTAACATATTCAATTGAATATCTTGTTCATGATTGAATGTAGAACATAAAAATGAATAGCGCATAAAGAAAGGATCAGATGGAGGACTTTCTTGGTATGGCTCATGATTATTAGAATTATTCATCCATTCATAATTGTAATTTTGTGTATAAGAAGCGCTCGTAGGTTCATTATATGTGTTGTGAATTTGATTATGACCTAGTCCTAATGAACTTCCTATCCATGGACACTGATAATAATTATGATATTGATCACGACAATGATAGAAACCGGTTTGATTTTGAATTTTTTTTTTTTTTTTTTTTTTTTTTTGAAAAATGTGGAGAGGGAGAGAGATGGAAAAGGAATAAAAAAATTGATTTATTTTTTTGAATTTTTTTACAGAACCAGGAAAACAAATAATAGAACAGGAGGAAATTTGGGCTCGGGATGTACCTAGAGCCGCTAAATAGCAGTTTTTACCGCTAAATGGCGGTCAAACCAAAAAGTTTGACTCTCTGGTTTCTTCTGCACACTTCTGAGACTTCTCCAATCCTTTTTGTCTTCCTGTATATGCAATATCTATTCCCTGTATACTCAACACACACTGTTAACCCGTAAAACATTAGAAAAAACAAGAAAAACACCGTCGATCCCCGGCAACGGCGCCAAAAACTTGATGTGATAATTTACTGCAAGCGCACAGTATCAGGTAGCGCTATACAGGTCGTCCCACAGAGATCTAAAGTGTTTTTGCGATTCTTACTCTTTCTTTAGTCTAACGGACTAACCAAATATTCTAGGTTGAAGTCGGATTAATCTAAATAGTCTAGGATCTAGAATCCACTAATTTCCAACCAAGTTCTTACTTCTATTATTTTCTTCTTTCATAAAAATTCGATCTTTTTAGTTTAATTTTTACTTAAAGTGCCCTAAGCATGAGCTATCAAGTGTTGTGCAAGTATAACTTATCAAAGATGCTTCTTTTTATAAAAACAAACTAAATCTTTTAGATAATTCAAAGAAAAAGATAAAACCAACAACCCCAAACCCTAACTAAGCATAGGTTATCAAGAAACCTAATTCAAGTATAACCTATCAAAGTCTTAATTTTCGAGCTCTTGTATTTTAATCTTTTTATTGAAAAATCATGTCTTTATTTCTTTTATTTAAGAAGAAAAATATTAGAGAGCAATTACATGGTGGATCTTAGCTTCATCTACATCCTAGAGCTAAACTAATTGTTACTCATATTTTTAATAAACAAAATCAAATTTTTATTCATGAAAGCAAATAAAATCTAATCTTGAAAGTGAATAAATCTATACTAGAAAGCAATTAAATCTATCTAGAAAGCAAATAAAGAATTAAAAGCAATGGCTTACCTCTGGAGCACGGTATTGTGGCCGCTACCCTTTCAGCAAAATCCTAATTTTATTAATAAAAATTATATCTAAAATTACACCTAAAAAGCTCTCCCCTCATTTACAAGGATTCATGGGGTATTTATAACCAAATACAATCCTACTCATACTCAAACTCAATACAAAAGATATGATCCTAATCCAACACAAACTAATCTCAAAATATATAATCTTAATCCAATCCATAGGTATTAGAAACCAATGGTTGAGATTAGATGGCATAAAATACTAATTTTCGTGTCCAAAATCTGAAATTAAGTTCAGTGCACCCGTAGCCCACTGGATTGGATTTTCCACTCTGCAGTACTTCGGTAAAATGGCCATAACTTTTGCATCCGAACTCAGATTGATCTGTTCTTGGACTCGTTTCGAAGATAATTTTGAGTTCTACAAATGTTTGCTCCATGATATTTTCCAGTTTAAACTATATCTTTGCCGAATATGCTCTTGAATCTGCTGCTGCTGCACTTGAGTTTCTGTCTTCACCCTGATTGACTCTTTTTGCTCGTATTCTTAACAAATTTGCTTTATCTTCTTCTCTTCCATACAAATCATTTGTTACCTATAAAAACATATTAAATATACCTGAGTAGCAATTATTTATACATAAAAATAGATAAAATATGGGGGGAAAAATACAATATATGATTCTCATCAATCGGCGTATGTGTCTCATATCATGGCACATGGTCAATATAAAATTCTTCGAACTTATTTGCTAATCGCATTACTGTTTGGTGATATGGTATGAGAACTTCATGCTTTACCTCATATTCACCAAACATCTGATTGACAACTAGTTTTGAATCGCCATATGTGTCAAGATGCCTCACCCCCAGTTGCGAAGCGATTTGGAGACTAGTAACAAGGGCATTGTACTTCGTGACATTTTTCGTGCAAGGCTTGGTTAACGAGTACCCCTGAGGTATCACGTGTTTGTGGGGAGACATTAGGACGACACCCACACTGACATCATCTCTCCTTGCCGCTCCATCAAAGTACAGTTGCCATATCTGCTCTTCAGATGCTGCATTAACTTTCGCAACTTCATTGGGGATGTCGGGCTAAAGTTTAGAGTTTTCTGGAACTGGATGTTCAGCGAGAAAGTCGGCTATGGCCTGACCCTTCGTCCTTTCTGAGGCACGAAGTGCATGTCATAAGGTAAAAATAATAACACCCAATTGGTGAGTCGATCGTTTAACGATCCCGACTTAGTCATGAGCAATTTCAGCAGACTTATTCGAGAAATAACGTGTATCGTCTGGCCAGCTAAGTAATGTCGCATCTTCTGGACTGCGAATACTAGCGCTAGGCATTCTTTTTTGATTGGGCTGTATCGATGCTCCTCTCCAATCATTGTTCGGCTCAAGTAGTAGATTGCCTATTCGTGACCTTGATCATTATGCTGAGCCAATAGTGCCCCAAGGGCATGGTCCATTGCTCGCACATAAATCAAGAATGGCTTCCCAAAATAGGTGCCATTAAAATAGGCAGCTTTGTGAGGTAATCTTTGATATCTTCAAAAGCTCGTTGGCAATCTTCTTCCCAAACGAATGAGACTCCCTTATTCATTAACTTTGAGAATGGCTGGCACCTTCCTGATAGATTTGCTATGAATCGTCGGATATATGCCAATCTGCCTTGCAACCCCCTGAGTTCTCTCAAGTTTCGCGGTAGCTGCATTTCTTTTATTGCTTTGACTTTATCTGGATCAAGATGAATTTCCGTCGAGTCACCACAAATCCCAAGAACTTCCCGCTTGATACTCCGAGGAAGGACTTAGTAAAATTCATCTTCAGCTGATGCTTCCTCATGAGGTTGAACATAACCCTCAAATCTCGCAGGTGATCTTTCTTCTTCTTACTCTTGACGGCGAGGTCATCTACGTAACACTCGACGGTTTTACGTAAGTGTTCCTGGAAGATGATGCTCATGGCCCATTGGTAAGTAGCACCGACATTATTTAATCCAAAGGGCATCACCATGTAGCAATAAATTCCAAGTGGTGTTCTGAACGCTGTGTGCTTCTTGTCTTCTAGACACATCTTGATTTAGTTGTATCCTAAGAAGCCATCCATAAAGGACATCCGCTCAAAACCACACGTTTTATCAATCATGGCATCCGTGTTGGGGAGCGAAAATTCATCTTTTGGACATGCAATATTGAGATCTCAAAAATCTATGCACATTCTTCTTATCTTGCCATTCTTTTTGGCCACTGGCACAATGTTTGCTACCCAATTAGGGTGTCGTAATGGCCAAATTGAGGTGCCACTTGGTCATCGCTTTCACTATTTATGGTTGGCTCGGGCCGCAATTCAACCTGCTTGAATATTATCGGCTGTTGGTCTGGTCACTAAGCGGGCACCTCAAAAGTAGCCCCATCCTCTTTGTGAATTTTGGTTTGATCGGTCAATGACAACCGAATTGGTAGGTAGAACGCCACTAAGGCTTCCCACTCAGATATACTATCTACTTCTGTGCTTGTACAAGATGGAGTAGAATCCAAAGCAACAGCAAGAAAATAAGCAAAAGCTAAATTTTCATTGATAACCCATTCGCACGCCTCATCATTGGCGTCGATTACATTAAAATTATTACAATTAATCATAATAGGATTTATTTGGAACTCACAGTCTTCTTCATCTGCTGGCTCGGGCTTGGCATCCACTTCGTTGCCGCTGTCACAATCCCTTTTGACGTCCTCTGCTGATTCCTTAGATACCTCTACTGTATCTCTGTACAACATGGCATCCGTGAAACAGTTTTCTACCCCCTTGAAGGATTGTTTGTCGGTGATCAACGTGTGAACTCTCCCTTCATCGTCGCAATACTTCTTGCATTGGTGGAGAGTAGAAGGTACTACCAAGTTGGAGTGGATCCAGGAACGTCCTAAAAGCATATTATAGGAAGTGTCTGCGTCGATTACATAGCAGGTTGCTTCAGACTTCAGGCTTCCAATCTGGCAACGAAGTCGGATCTTTCCCAAAGGGTGGCTTCCACTTGAGTTAAATCCCAAGATGGAAGTGTTAGTGGGAGTCAGTCGACTCACTGAAATCCCAAGTGTCTGTATCAATCTCCTTTGGATGATGCTTAGGGTGGAACCCAGATCTATGAGGATCTGATTCATTTTGAGAGAACCCATGTACCTTGTATAATATAGGGGTTTGTTATGTTTGGTATTTTTAACTTGCATGTCGTCTGGCTAGAAGGCGATGCACGGGACCTACCTCATCACTTGGTTGCAGTAAGGGCAAGGTTCCTCTACGTCCAAAGACGGCTCTGCAATTTGAGCCAAAAGGCTTCGGAGTCAGCCAAACCTTCCCTCAACACGTCTATAGTTATCTTGGATAATCGCAACAACTCGTAAAGAGTTATGCGGGCCAGGATGTTAGATAGCTGGGAAAGCACATCAAATTTAAATAGCGCACCAGCTGCCTCACCATCCTTCCTTGTCCATTTCTGAAAGCAGAGTTCTTTCTACTTGGAGGGTGGCTCTTCATTCGTAGTGGTGGTCGTCAGGCTGCACTTTGGAATAATCTTTAAGATAGCCCCTCCCTAATCGAGTCCTGACGGGCCTGCCTCATCATGATGAGTGGCCAAAGCCGATGCCACTATTTCAGAGTCGGTTAACATACTTGCCTCATCGTGATCTTCCTTGATGATTGCAGAAACCACGTGGCAAGTTTTTCCTTTACTCAACTTCTGTTTATTTGACGAAAACCATTGCTCATCATTCAAAAGGTCTGGATGCACCCACATGATCTCATCCTTCTTCGTGGTGATTGGAGAGAGCCCTTTCTTCTTCATGCCATGTGGGTCGTGATTCACAAGCACCATTTTTCCAACGGGCACTGGAGTGACTCCGGCGGGAATTTCATTCATTCCAATCATCAATGTGATTGCATTAAATGTCACAGTTTTCTGATCCGACCTCAGTGTAATCACCTTGGCCTCGATTAGTGCTTGTATTTTTCTCTCTAGAGTATAGAAATCCTTCGTAGCATGCCCCAAGTTCTAATGATAAAGGCAGTATTTGGGGTCGTTGATCTTTCCTGCTTCCTCTGGCCTCGGATTAGAGGGAAATTGAAGCATTCCTTTCTTTTGAGTAGGTTGAACAACGTCACCGTTTATTCATCTTTGAAGTCGTAGACAGGAGTAGGGAACTGCTTAGATGGCCCCTTCTTTTTTTTTAATCTTTTGGCTTTTGTTGTGAAGGGGTCCCTGCTGCCATAGCTTCTTTTCCTTTCGATCGGGAGCCCCACGGGTACTGTCTTCTTGACTGGGCGTCTTTTGTAGGACGTTGTTGTACCAAGCAACGGATAAGGTCTTCAGCTAGCTCGCCTTGCTTAGCTAGATCTTTCTAGCTCTAAGATTTAGCGACTCCCATTTTGACCAATATTTTACTCTTAAGGTTGTGCTTGCAGGTTTCGACCAACGTCTCCTGTGACATGCCATGCGGGCATCGAATTGACATCTCGTGGAAATGCTCGATGAAACTCTTGACTGTCTCAGCCTCTCTTTGCTTATTCGCTAAAAGAGAGTGAACGGACACTTTAGTGTCATCTTCGAAGAAGCGCGTCAGAAATTCCCTTTCCATATCGAACCAGGCATTGATGGTCCCCCGGGGCAGCTGCATAAACCAAGTAAATGCAGGCCCTCGCAGGGTACTTGCAAAAATTCTTATCATCACTGGGTCATTGCCTATGAGATGACCGGTCTGCGAAAGGATGTAGTACATGTGTTGATTTGGTGACCTCTTCCCATCGTATAACTCCAACTTGAGAGGTATATATTTTGAAGGAAATGAAGCAGACTCCCACACTATTGGGTAGGGTATCGTTATCCCAATTTCTCTCAGTCCTTTACTATGCAGTAATGCCTCCACCTTGTTATGAAGTTTTTCCAACTTTTTCGCGTGAGGATTAAAGAAATACTCTTCCTCGGCTTTTCCGTCATTATTCTGGTTGGGATCATCCTTCTTTGTCTTGTCGTGGTTGGATTCATCCTTATCTTTATCTTTATTAGTTTTGTCTGAAGAAGAAGAACCCCCTGGCCCATTCTCTGTATCTTTCTGATTATTTTCTAGGACCTTCGCTAGCATTGTCCTAAGGTCCTCAATACTTTTTTACTGCTCCTGGATGAGATATTCTTGTGCCTTAATCCTTTGTCTCATCACGGCCGATGGCCATATGTACTATCCTTCTACTGGAGCGATTGGAGGCGTGCAATCGCGGCGTTGCTATGGCCGAGTGATCGCTAAATTCTTCCTCTTCATCATCCAACCCCTTTGGTAAATTTCTATAGTTGCGAGGAGCTGTTATGCCCATTTTGAGACGAGTGTGGGGGTAGGTCTCCTCTGCTTCGGTCTCGTAGACATACCCATCGGTGACTAGCTTCTTGCCTTTATTCACCATATTTGACACGAAACCAGACAATTCTTCACCTGAGTCAGAGTTTCACCTTTGCAGTCGTCTTCTCTTTGGAATGGAATATTCCGGTTCAGACAGCCGATTGAATACCAACGTTCTCAGGGCTCCACAGTGATAGTGAGTCAAAACTGCGACGATCAATTTTTCGCAGCAGCATGCCCGATGGGGCTGTGCGACTTCCCTTTTTTGTGAGATATCTCTGTAAGTCCAGAGTCTTTCACGTGGTGATGCAGTCCTTTTTTGGGAACAAAGTCCATTTTTTGAGTAAATTTTGTTTGTTTGGTCATGTTTGTCAATCTTCATATTAGTTTTTGTTCGTCGCAAAAGTTTTGCTTCCTTCCATTGAATACAACTTAGATCACAATAGAAGTGAACAAGATAAAAAGAACAAACGAGAGGATTTTATATATCAATCTCTCTCTTTTACAATATTGTGGGATCTGTGGCGATGGGATCTATAGTAGTTCCTTTGGACGATCGGGCGTCGAACTCTTCTCTCTTGAAGGTGATGGCCAACTGTAGAATCGATCTCCTCTGGTCTTGATTCGTTCAAGGCTCTGTGCGTAACTTGAACGTCTCTAAAACTTCAGCAAGGGATCTCAGGTGCCGAAAGAAAGACCTCTACCGAACCGAAGAAAAGACCCCTAGGGCTTCCCCAAAAGGGTATTTATAGCCTTAGGATGATTTGAGAGTTTCTATCTAGTGAGAGTTTCTATCTGAATAGAATTTGCTCTCATCAAGGATTCCAATCAAATATCTTAGTTTTGATTTAAATCTCTTGATTTAGAGTTCTAATCGGACTTAATTTGGGTATTTGGATAAGCCCAAACTTAATCTCAATCAATTTGAGATTCTGGTTATCAGCTCACGCGGAGATAATCTCATCAAAATGCGGAGCTAAAGAACCAGAACGCGGAACTAATACGGAGCTATTAATCATCTCCACTTTTTGTTCAACGCGAGGCTAATTTAGCCAAATGCAGGGCTGCGGAGTTAGCTCCGCGTTCTGTTGTGGAAAACTCTTTTTACTTAGAATTTTTCACTGCCAAAAGAACCCCCTCCAAAGTTTTCAAAATGGCTTAGAACTTAGCAAATTTTGAAATACTTTGGATACTTAAACTGAAACGCGGAGTTAAAATACCAAGTTTATCTCGCATTTAGTTCACTTGCGCGGAGCTAAATAGCTTCGCATTTTAATGAGTAACTGCTCATTAATTGCTCAGTAATTACTCTTGCACTGACTTTCGTGCCGAATACCAAGAGGCGGAGCATTTTAAATAGAGCCTCAAGCTCTTCTTCTTCTTCATTTCATCCGAAGAATCCAAGAGCTTAGAGCTCAGGCGACTCAGGCGAATCAGTTTGAAGGAATGATCTTCAACCGAGCTTCCTTCGACTTCCCAAAAATTTTCCATCACTAGGATGTTATCTAAGAAGAGTACGGCGTCGCGCGCCTCCTTACCATCGGCGGCCGGCGCTAGCAGCAGAGGCGACGGCCGAGGGAGTGGCCACAATAACGAGCCAATCCATGTTGCACCAATTGGAGGTAGAAATTCTTAACTTTGAAACTCCTCAAATTAACTTTGGAGTGTTTTGGCTCGGTTTTAACTGACCAACCAATTTTGAACCGGCGAGATCGCCGTTCTCCGGCCGTAAGGCTTGGGAAGAAAGGAGAAGACGGAGAGAAACTCTGATCTTCTTCTACGCGAAGCTATCGCGTCATCCTCGTGTTTAAAACACAGGGCTACTTTAACTAGCAGTCGTGTTTAAATCGCGAGGCTATTTTGACTAGCAGTCGCGTTTAAATCACAAGGCTATTTTGACTAGCAGTCGCGTTTAAATCTCAAGGCTATTTTGATTAGCAGTCGCGTTTAAATCGGGAGGCTATTTTCTCAACTGCGCGCGGAGTTTATTCTTAGCTCCGCATTTTCATACTTAGAAGATTTTTTGAGTTTTCTCTAACTCTTGATTCTTCTTTTACAGTGAAGTATTTGGACCAGATCCTTTTTGAAGAGGAGTGCATGTGGCTTTACCAGTCTTCGTCAGCAAAAGCAACTCTAAGGAAGCCAGAAGCATATGCTTTACAACATAGTTGCAGGTTTCAAGCCTTGGCTCCAAAAGATAAACTTTTGAAGGAGTTACAAGAACTCTGCGGCAGCTCATTAAGTTTTCTTGAGGACCATTTCTGTTAGATGACAATCTCTGTTGCTTTCCAAAGCAATAGAGATGATCATCTAAGGGCTTGTAGCATGTCGAATCCAATTTGTGCATCTCCATTAGGATTCTTGTAGCAGTATCTTCAGATAATCCACTAAGAACTTTAAACAGATCATCGTTGACATTTGCAGAGGAGATCTTTTGCATGTGAACCAGGAAATTTCAACACTCCATGGAGACTTGTTGTCGGGCTATTGAAGAGCCGATGAATTTGTAGAAGCTTTTGGGAGAGCTATAACTCCCTCTTCTTCTGTAATCTTTTGCTTTACGAATAAAGATAATTCCTTTTCTCTTTATCTGTCGGCTTCAAAAATTTTGATTGCTCAACAAATAAATGAATCATTGTTTTGGTAAAACAATCTAAGGCTCATTTGCGTAACTTAGACTGTTAGTACCTGAAATGATCAGATAATGATCATTTAACTTAGACAGAGGCACTTAATCGCACATGCCTTAGTTTTAATGGAGGCAATTCAAGGCTCAGATGAGTAACTTGAATTGTCCATGCCAAGATACTCAAGTGATGATTATCAAATTTTGGCAGAGGCGCCAAATAACGCTTGCCAAGTCCATATTTCATAGAAACGCATAGCTAAAATACCACATTAACTTCGCGTTTTACATAGTTACGCGGAGCTAATAGCTTCGCGTTTCTGATGACCAAGCGAAGCTAAATAGCTTCGCATTTTAGGAGTAACTGATCAACCAGTCGCTTCGATTTTCACACCAAATATCAAGAGGCGGTTTACTTCATTTAAATGGAGTCTCTTTCTTTTTTCCTTCTTCACTCATCTGATGAATTTTCAAGAACTCCGGCGACTAGAGCTCAAGCGATTCAGGCGACCCGGCGACCCAATCACTTTCTCCAAGCTTTTCATAATTTCTCTTCAAAATTTCGAGATCAA